>JAZKJV010010931.1:0-565687 GCA_037367405.1 Ottelia alismoides | reverse complement strand
TCCTTGTCCTGTGAATGTGAGGTCTAAGCTCTCTACCTCAGAAATGGCAACTTGACAACCCTCCCCTACAAGGTAACTCTATGACCTCAATCTGGCCACTCTTTCCTCGAGGAGCGGGGTATTCCCTTCTAAGTTCAAGTTCAACCGTCTCAAGAAGAGGAGGAAGAGGAGAATGGGACAAGGCCAGTGTAGACATGTACCCTTGGGAGCTTGACCGGTGTAGCCAAGTCTCCCTGCTGCAAGCTACATAAGGTGAATCATGGATCTCAAGCTTTGCTTATTGCACTCTATATACATACTCCGGTGGGATTATCATTTCTCTCAGACCCACCACATTTTTGGAGTTATTTTCTTTTTTGCATTTTTTTTTCAAGTGCATCTATACAACATATACATGTGCAGCATATATACAAGGAGTTTTTCCCTCTTGAGCCAGTAGACTATCCCTCTTTTGAAGCTTTATTGCAACCCACATCTCCCGTCGTTAGACCTCATGGCAACCAGACCAAGTTGAGACGCACTTCCTTCACTAAAAGAAGAAGAGAGGTTCCGCCCAGAAGTGCTACCATCATATGCTACCCCAAGTCAAGGAAGACTGCCTCCTCACCACCTCATCCGTAGAGAGCTCGGTGCAGAGTGCTGGTGTCCAAGTAAAGCCATTGTCTATATGAGTCATGTGTTGTTGTTAAGTGCTCTACTTAGGCTCAATGAGATGACATGTGATCATAGCCTAGTGGACTCAAAGAATTAAGTCACTATGGACCTGAAAAGCCTTAAACCTAAGCCCTATAAGGTTCCTCTTAGAAATTAGGTGGATTAAGATCTTAATCAAGCTCCATTTCTCAATTTGATTCCAGGCTACTTTAAATGTCAACTATCATCCAGAAAAACTATATACATATGTACAAAAGATGTTATTTACACAAAGTTTATAAACATGCAAAATTTTTGAAAAATGTTTTGAACTCATGAATGGATGATGCATGAAGTGCAAGTTTTGCAAAAAGTATTTACACACATTTACACGAGATTTTTGCAAACTTTTGATTTTCAAAACATTTTGGAAAAATTTTGTACTATATACATAATTTTGATAAGAAAATATTTACACAAGCTTTACACATAAGATTTTTGAAATCATTTTTACAAAAACAATTTGTACACTAGCTATTTATGTGCAAATAAAAGAATGATTATGTACATGAAAAATTTTTAATTTTTGTGATTTTTAGGGTTTTTAGCCATTTTATTTATTTACACATTCACACAAAGTACGAGTTATGGCTAAAGTATATATGAAATATATACACACCCCCTATACTTAGCTCGAACGATGTCCTCAGAGTCAAGAGCGATGAAGAAGACATAACTCGTGCTAGGTATAGGGAAGTGAAAAGAAAGGCTATATACAAAGACGAATGGATATCAAGATACTCTCGGCTTTTCCCCCTATACTTAGGATCAAGTAATCCTAAGTATAGCAGGCTGTACACGAAGGGAAAACCGAGCGGAGAATGTACAGGGTCTACCCCCCTATACTTAGGGTAAAATATCCCTAAGTATAGGCAGCAAAATAAGGGGTAGACAGAAACAAAAGAAATACCCAAAGGTCTCACATCCCCCTATAATTAGGGTAAAGTGCTCCCTATGTACAGCATAATCAACAGATGAAGAAAGGGATGTGGGACTAAAGAATGTAGTGATATAGACATCTGGATCTATACAAGGCGGAAGATCAGTGAAACTCAGGCGTGAGATGCATTAGATGTGAGTTAAAGACCACATCTCACGCAAAATGAATAGAGGCAAGATCAACGACCCGCGGCTCATGATCTAGAAATGGCTTGAGCCGCTGGCCGTTCACTCGAAAGTTACTCTCAGAAGACAACTCGGATATATCAATGCTACCGTTGTCGTGTACCTTTCTCACCAAGTAGGGTCCCTTCCACTTGCTCTGTAGCTTCCCTGGAAATAAACGAAGCCTCGCATCAAACAGCCATACTCTCTGTCCAGGCTCAAAATGATTGTGGCTGATATGAGAATCATGCCACTCCTTCACTCTCTCCCTATATTGTAGGCTGTTTGAGAAGGCGGTATCTCTCAACTCCTCCAGGGTTGCTAACTCTGCCCTCTTCTGGTCTCCTACACCATCTGGATCCATAAGTACGTTCTGTAACTGCCCATAGTGACCTGTGCCTCAGCTCAACAGGTAAATGGCACGGCTTGACATATACGAGGTGAAAGGGAGATGTGCCCAATGGTGTCTTGAAAGACGTCCTATATGCCCACAAGTCCGAGTCCAAAAGCTGTGACCAATCCTTTCAGTCAGGGCGGACGACTTTCTGCAATATACACTTGATCTCCCTATTCGACACCTCGGCTAGACCATTCGTCTGTGGATGGTAAGGTGTAGCAACACGATGGTCTATGCCGAACTCGCTAGCAAGGGCCTTCACCTGGTCGTTGATGAAATGAGACCCCCCATCTGAAATCAAAACTCTAGGAACCCTGAACCGCGTGATGATGTGCTTCCTCAAAAATCGGCAAACTGTCCTCGCATCAACGGCTCGGGCGGGGATAGCCTCAACCCAACTACTAACATAGTCAACGGCCAACAGAATGTACTCAAATCCCTGACTCTTAGGGAATGGACCCATGAAATCGATGCCCCATGCGTCAAAAACCTCACAGAAGTGAATGGGCTGCATCAGCATCATATCACGTTGTCCACAAGTGCCCATCCTCTGACAGTCAGTACACCTCTTCACGAACTCATCAGAGTCCTTGAAGAGGGTAGGCCACCACAGGCCGGATTGGAGCACTTTCTGTCCCGTTCTCCTCCCAGAATGATGTCCTCCTGCCTCAAGCTTGTGGCAGTAAGTGAGGACGCTATGGTGCTCCTCTTAAGGAATACACCGACGCCAGACGCTATCCCCTCCTTCGTGGTAAAGGATGAGATCCTCCCAGTGGTAGGACTTGGCCTTCGCGAGGAAGGTCTCAAGCCTCTGCCTGGGCCAATCTTGTGGGACTTTCCCAGCAATGAGAAAGTTCACAATATCGGCATACCACGGGAGTGAGGCGATAGCAAGAATCGCCTCATCTGGGAAGGTCTCACAAATGGGATCAATCTGCTCAGACTCCTCAGGCTGCTCTATACGGGAGAGGTGATCCGCCACCACATTCTTGACTCCAGGCTTATCCTTGATCTCAATGTCAAACTCTTGGAGTAGAAGGATCCATCTAGTAAGTCTGGCTTGGCATTCTTCTTTGCCATGAGGTATCGGATGGCGGTGTGATCAGTGTACAAGGTCACTCTAGATCCAATGATATAAGATCGAAACTTATCTAGGGCGAACACCACGGCTAGCATCTCCTTCTCTGTGACTGTGTAATTCCGCTGGGCGGAATCCAATGTGCGGCTAGTGTAGTGGATAGGAAAGGGAACTCCATCCCTCCTCTATCCCAGCACGGCCCCTACGGCAAAATCGGAGGCATCCGTCATGATCTCGAATGGGAGAGACCAATCAGGCGGCTGGAGAACAGGAGCCTCAATCACACACTGCTGGAGAGTCGCAAAGGACGAAAGACACTTGTCATCGACAATGAACTCGGTGTCTTTCGTCAAGAGGTCAGTCAACGGCCGGGCAATCTTGTTGAAATCATGAATGAATCTCCGATAGAAACCAACGTGCCCCAGGAATGACCGTAGCTGCCTCAAATTGGACGGCGGTGCGAGTTTTCTAATGACATCAACCTTGGCCGGATCAACCTCCATGCCCCAGTTGGAGATGATATGGCCATGCACCGTCCCTTGAGTCACCATGAAGTGACTCTTCTCCCAAGAAAGCACCAAATGGACCTCTATACATCGTTGGAGTACCCGGTCTAGGCAGTCAAGACAGGAGTCGAATCCGTCATCGTAGACTGAGAAATCGTCCATGAAGACCTCCAAACACTCCCCTACCATGTCCGAAAAGATCGACAACATGCATCTCTGAAAAGTTGCAGGGGCATTGCATAGCCCAAATGGCATGCGTCGGAAGGCGTATGTTCCGAAGGGACAGGTAAAGGTGGTCTTCTCCTGATCCTCAGGAGCGATGGCCACCTGGTTTTAGCTCGAGTACCCATCCAGGAAACAGTAATGGCTCTTCCCTGCTAGTCTCTCAATGATCTGGTCAATAAAAGGCAGGGGGAAATGGTCCTTCTTGGTGGCCTGGTTGAGTTTCCTGTAGTCAACACAGACCCGCCAAGAGGTAGGTACTCGTGTAGCAATCTCCTCTACCGACTCACTGATCACAGTCATGATGCCCGTCTTCTTGGGCACCACATGCAAGGGGCTGACCGACTTGGAGTAGGAAATGGGATAAATAAAATCTGTGCTCCACCATTTTAAAATCTCCTTCATGACGACCTCTCTCAGGTTGGGGTTCAGCCGCCGCTAGAACTCACGTGATGGCTTCGCCCCCTCCTCGAGATAGATATGGTGGGAGCACAACGCTGGACTAATCCCATGGAGATCTGCTACGCTCCATCCAATTGCCTTGCGGTTCTTTTCAAGAACCCCCATCAAACAAGATTCTTGCTCTCCAGTCAGATCGGCGGAGATGATGACTGGGTACATCTTATGCTCGCCCACAAGGAATCGAAACTTCAGCGAAGTAGGGAGCGACTTCAGCTCTGGACAGCTGGGTGCTGGCAAATCTGGCTTTGGAAGAAGATGCGTGTATGCTGCCAAGTCTGCCTGGGAGAATGAAAACGAACTCTCGCAAACTGGATCTGGAGAAGGCTACTCAACTGAACTGTCTTTGATCTGCTCGGCATCTACCTCCTCCTCAGTTGTAGGCTCTGTGGGACTCAGGTCTGGCATCTGATCCTCGCAATCTGCCCAATCAGACTCTGAACCCGAGGGATCTTCATCAAACAAGGTGGCATCAGTACCACCGTCACACAAGGTGGCCTCACTACCACCATCACTAGAAATCGTGCCGCGGTCGAGAACCGGCTCTGCTGCCTCTGAAGTATCCTGGACAAGGGTTGTATTCTCCAAGCTCTCCTCTGCTATCAACTCGGCATCAACGATGTTTGGAAATGAGAGGATGGCCTGTGCTGCAGGGTCTGCCCATGATGCCTCATCATATGTGATCACAAAATCACAGTCTAGGTGGATGTCTAGCCCGGCATCTATCATCTGCTCTGTATCTGTACTGGTCTCAGAAAATGCTCTGTCTCTGGCTCTGTAGTCCTCGACCGTCTTTATTTGTACACTCTCGCCCTCGTCGCGAAAGTATACCTTCCCGCTATCATGGCCAGTCACGACTGAGGATGATGGGGGGATCGGGCACTGACTCAGGGATCTCCATGTCTAACACTACGATGTCCACGGGGAATTGCATGCCCTGAATAGTGATGACAACATCTCGCAACAACCCCTTCGGCCTCTTGACAGATCGATCAACAAACTGAAGGACTGTCCTGCTCTGTCTAAGAGTGCCCAACTCGAAGCGGTCGAGAAGGGCTGCCGGAATGAGGTTGATAGACGATCCGCTATCCAATAGTGTCCGGTCGAACCTCTGCTCTCTGATATGACATCTGACATATGGGGCTCCTGAATCTGGCCTCTTGGCCGGCAGACGGTTTCGGATCGCAAAACACATGGCTTTCGTCAGCACATGAATCTCTGAACGATGGTTCCTCCTCCTCCTGACTATAGTCTTGTCTCTCAAAGAACGCTGAAGAAGGGGGATGTGCTGCAAAGCCTCCTGAAGGGTCAGCTGTATGTGGAATCGATCAATCATGCTCTGGCTGAACTCCTTCTGCTCTCTCTTTTTTCGATCTTTTTCTTTTTTCTTCCCCTTCCCCATTAGCAGGGCTCTAGGGAAGGGGATCACAGGGTCCTTCTCAGATGAAGGACTAGGAATAGGTCTAGACGGCTCGACTGCCGGATCCGCACATACATCAAGCACCACAGTGGGACCAGAGTAAACTAAACCATTTCGTTTATTCACAACAGGGTTCTGAGCTACATCAGTGGAAGGAAAAACAATAGATCTCTCTACATGAACTCCGGTGGCCTCAGTACCACCACGGGCTGGCTCTGCTGGACGTCTCGCAGCCTCAGTACCGCGCTCTGGCTCAGCATCTCGGGTGGCGTCAGTTCCACCTCCTCGAACTGGTGAAACGGCGGCCTCAGTACCGCCGGTGGGATCAGCATCCATGGTGGCATCAGTACCACCGTCATCATCATGAGCAGCCTCAGTACCGCTCTCCTCCTCCTCATCTGGTGCTCTAGGTGTATCCTCGTGCCGTCTCTCAGACGAGGTGCCGCTGTCGGCTGGTGTCCTACCGCTCCTAAGTGTGACAAAATCAGCATCAAATAGATCCGAAGACATATCATCAAATGGATCACTAGGAGTGGCATGCTCAGTGTATGCTACCTGCTCAGATTTCCGCTTCAGGCTGTTGGGATTCGGCTCTATCTGGGCAGGAATGGCGGCTTTCCCTCTCACAATGTCCCGCATCTCCTAGCGGAACTCGTCCATCTCCCGTCTGAAAGTAGCCTGCTGGTCCATGAGGAGGCGGGCTATGTCGTCCAAGGCGGGGCTCTTGTATGGTGGACCATGGGAGCCCGACGGGTAGCCTCTCTGAGGGTGAGGCTGCTGGAACTGGTGCTGCTGCTGCTGAGAGGGGTAAGAAGAAGGATGCTGCTGCTGGTGTGGATGGTGATGCTGCTCTTGCCTCCAAGACTGTCCCTGCTGATAGGGACGAGGAACGAAGGATGAATGCTGCTGTGACTGATAGGCTGGGGGTTGCTGCTGCTGGTGATCCCTCTGCTAGTTGTACTGGCCTCCTTTACCAGATGGTTGTTGCTGGGGCTGGGCACCTCCGTTCCCCCACCTGAATCCGGGATGGTCTCGTCGGATCCTAGGCTGAGGGAGGTCATACCAAATCCCGTTGACATCCATCAACGGCTCTGCATCGTACTGGGCTGGCGGGAGAACTGCCAGAGGCTGATCCGGCTGGTATACCACCATTTGCAAGTCTGGAGATGGTGGTGACTGGTAGGTGGGCTGCGGCTGCTGGTACGGCTCCGCCTGTAGAAGGTGAACCTGTCTAGGCTGCTGGTGTGAGCTGGAGCGCTGGAACGAGCTGCTGCTGCCGCCGGTATCGCCTCGTGACTGAAGACGGGGCTGGGGAGCCGTCTGTGCCTCCTGGAGACACATGAGCTGGGTCTTCATGTCGCTCAGAGTCTGTGCCATCTTCTCCATCTGAGTGATGCCCTGGCACTGCTTCTTCTCAATCAGCTCCATCCAATCCAATTTCTCGCTGATAATACCCATATCCGCAGCGGATGACTCTGCCTGTGCTGCTGCTACTGCAGATGAACTGGATGGACCGGCGTCAACCCGTGCTATCCTCTGGTACTGCACGGGTCCTGGCTGCTGCTGGGGTCTGCCCTGAGTATACAACCTGGTCTGGGACATCACCATGTAGTTCTCGGCCATCTCCTCGTTGATGGCCCAGACCTGGTCGTGATCCTTGACGAAGTAAGACCCGCCACAAGAAGCATTCACCAAGACCTGGAGCTCTGGTGTCAGCCCACTGAAAACGCTCTACACAAGGTTGGGCTTCGAAATATCGTGGTGCGGGCATCGATCCGTAAGCTCACAGAACCTCTCCCATGCTTCATTGAATTGCTCATTGGGGAGCATGGAGAAGTTGCTGATGAGGGCTCTCGCTGCATTGGTCCGCCCGAGTGGATAGTACTTATTCAACTACTTGGTGTGGAGCTGCTCCCAGGTGTAAACAAACCTCCCCAAGTGTTTCAGCCAGGTGGCTGCTCTGTCAGCCAAGGAAAAGGGAAAGGCAATCATCCGAATCGTATCCTGGTCCACCTGACGATCGTGAACAGTACTGCAAATCATAAGAAACTCCTGGAGGTGGAGATGGGGCTCCTCGGTGGCGAGCCCGTGGAAGCGGGGGAGTAACTGCAAGGTGTTCGGGGGGAACTTGAAGTCCCCCACGATGGCTGGATGTACAACCCAGTGGTGCGTCAGCGTCGATCCGGGGTTGTGTAACTCCCACATCGGTCTCGGTGGTCCTCCTGTCGCGGCTGCGGCGGCTGCTGCATCTGCATCCTCTAGGATCCTCGGTCCCTCTCTCCTCTGCTCTCGCTTTGGTCGCATCTGCTCCATCTCTCTCCTCATGTCGAGCATGAATGCTCCCTGATCCATCAACTGCTGCTGAACGGTCTCTAAGGAGGCGATCAGGGTGAAGTTGATCGCACCCTGGTACAGCACAAAGTGCTCAGGCTGACCTCGGGAGCGATCCTCTGAACTACCGGCCATGACGTCTGCAAAATCAAATGAGCCAAACTCAGGTGCTGATAAATCTGTCAATCTCTCCTCTGGCTCATGTCTCTCAGAACCAAAATAAAGGGGGTCGAGGGGGAACAGGGCGGAGTCATACTCGGGCTCGGAGAGCTGGTCTCGGCTCTCGCGGGCCAACCTAGATGAACGAGTAGACGTGCCCGAAAGCGGTGCAGCCAGAGGCTGCCTAAGAGAGCGTCTACCCATCATCATGATCTGACGAGTAAGGCGGATGAGATCTGGACAAACTATGATCGACAACCAAACCCTCTGTTCACCAACACAACACGAGCTGAAGACCGTAAAGGCTCGGTCAAATTATCTTGTCCAATTTTATTAGGTGAACAAACAATCTATCAGAGTGCTTACGTGACCTGTTGGGATACCCGATGCTACCCCAACTGACTGTCCCGCACGGAAGAGTCGGTAGTCAGTCAGGAATAACACCGGAGGGCTCTACCTAGTGAACGGGTCACTCTCTCGTGCAATCAAACCAAACAATGAGGGGGTTGCTCTCCCCAAGACAAATTTTTATGCCGAGTGTCTTTTAAGGTCAATAGTTTTATCCAGTCCCAATTTTATGGTTTTTCTTTTTAATCTTTTTCAATAAAAACAAAGGCCTAACGAATTTTTCGGTTCTCCTGGTTATTTAGTCAAAAACAAGGGGGAGAAGTTGAAAAAGCCTATGCGCGATGAAATCAATGATGCATGCAGAGATAGAAATGCATACCTTTCCTACAGCACTCTACATGCAAGTGATCTGCGCAGAAATGTAAAGACAGAAAATAAACTACCTATATGGTGCAGCGGTGAAAACCGAGTCCTAAACAAGCAAGTCTACTCGAAGAACCATCTAACTGGTCACCGATCCTTCAAGCCAAAGGTTCGGTCTCGGTCTACCCCTCCTCCTCCCGACACATCGGGTTCAGGAGCAACGCTTGGCAGGGCAAGCTACGGCACGCAGGCTACGAAGGGGATGAGTCAGTTATTTTTATTAATCAATTATTAGTAGGTCCAATTAATTGCACTATAGGAACAGGCAAGCAATTAGGTGTGGGGACCCTACTAATTACGGCACAATCAAGCAGAAAATCCTAAGTCTAGGGGCTCGATAAAAAACCGCGTAAAACCGTAAAAGGCAGCAAGAAAACCAAAACCGCGAGAAAAACCACGAAAACACCTAAGGGTCCCCCGAGCACACCGGTGCTCGGCGAAACAGACCCGCTAAGAGTTCAAGTCCAAGAGTCTAAGTGTCCTTGTATTATTACAATAATAATCAAATGAATAATAAAAAATCTAAACTAATCCTACTCTAATCCTCGCCCACTCGTCTACTCTCTCACGCTCTCCTGCGGCTCCGTGCAGAAAGGAGCTGCCTCCAAGTTCCTCGGTTGCGTCGGCTTCTCGAGATCAGCCGCCTCGGTCCTCGGGCCCTCGTAAGAAAGCAGACAAGTGTCAGACCAACGAAAATAATCAAATAGTAATAAGAAAATAAAACAGGGTATATGTGCAAAAATGCAAAATCAAATAAACACTCAAAATCAAAAACAAAAATAAAATAAAATAAAATAAAGTAAAATAAATTAAAAATAAAAAGCCGCGAAAAGCCACGAACTCTGAAAGAGCCGCGAAAAGCTGCGAAAAAGAAAATGAAAATAAAAAGAAACTACTAAGCCATGCTCCTCGGCAACGGCGCCATTCTAATAGTCGTGATTCTGACGACTCAGGTAAAGGTATCTAAACGGTCGTTGCGACCCAAGCAATCAGACTCGACCAATCGAGAAAAATAGACCACCAATAAGAGATAAAATCAAATCGAAATCAATAGCGGTCTTGTTATTATTTTAACCTGGTATAGCGACCAGGGTCGAACTCAAGGAGCACGTAATGGCCTCGCGGCCTACGAAGTAGTCAAAAAGAGAACAAAATAAAAAAAGGTATTTTTGGTGGTTTTTAATTCTTTTTATATTTTTTTGGATTTTTATAGTATTAAGAAAATAAAGAAAACTAGAAAACAAAGCAATTCAACTATTTATTTATTGCACTAAAAATCGACCAAAAATTCAAATAAAAATGTTTTTGTGTGTTTTATAATTTTTACTAATTTTAATGAATTTTTGAGATCTTTCTGATTTTTATTTAATTTTCTAAAAATGAAACAGTGCAAGAAAAAGAAGGTACTGTCCAGCCGAGCTTAAGGGACCTAGACAAAATATCTAGAAATCCCCAATAAGCCAGGAGGTAATTTTCCTGTATAGAGAAAGAAATAGGGAAAATTTAAGCACCTAAATTATTATTTTTGGGTTTATAAATTATTTACTAGAATTTTTATGAATTTTTAAGTGTTTTTCAATTTTTATAAGTTTTATACAATGAAAAATAGCCAAAATTCGCTAGAAAATCAAGCACAATAAAAGCAACAATTTCTAATGTTTTTGTGATTTTTAGATGATTTTTAATATTTTTTTGTAATTTTCAAAGTTAAACACTAACGAAAATAGATGTTTTTGAATTTTTAAAAATATCAAATCAAAATAAAAATGTCTGCAAAAATCCCTTTAAATTTTACACTATGGCAGTAGCCATGTATCCAATTTTCGTTGGATTTTTGGAGTTGGATTGCTATTTTATTCAAAAATAGAAAGTTGGTACTATGCACAGGGACCTGAGTGCAAATACCAAGAGTTCTGGGGGGTCCGGTGCAAAATACCCAGGAGATCACGCACGTCGCGCGTGCCTGAGGCACTCAGGGACCTAAATGTAAGGAAAACAATTTCCGGGGGCTATTTGGTAACAGGTACCAAAAGTCCGAGGGCTTGTCTGCAAATTACCCAATAAAAAGCGCACATGCACAATTAATTCACGCATAGGGGTAAAAATGCAATAATCCAAAAGTTTTCATTCATTCAATAACCAACCAGAACTACAGGGAATAAAGTGCAAATAGCCCAGAAAACCACGTGTCGAAGCACGTGCTACACCATACATAGGGGCATAAATGCGAAAGAAATAAAGTGCAGGGTTCACAGTGCAATTGTACCCAAAACTAAACAACTAAAATACATATTTACAAGACTAAATGCTAAATAAAATAAACAGGAGGGCCTAAGGGTAAATTACCCTTTATTAATGGAGACGGCTGGATGGGCGCCACGTGGTAGATGGACGGCTGGGATGCGGGTGGCGCCCAACGAAGGAGACCTCGTCCTGATCGAGCGGTCCAGGTGCAGCCACGTGGAAGATCGAATGGCTCTGAAGCAGCGTGGGAAGGCGCCTCTGATTGGACGGTCGGGATCACCTCTCCAAAGATCTGACGGTGACGGGACCTCCTCAGATGGACGGTCACGATGCGAACTGGAGGTCGAAGGCGATCGGACGGCTGCGAAGGATGCTGGACGAACTGGGCACCGGCGAACTTCGCCGGGCTCGTGGCGGTGCTAGTGTCCTCCTGGAAGCTCGCTGAAGATCGGAGAAGGTGCACGGGAGTCTTCCGCGTCGAGTGGTGGTCTCCGATGACCCAACAGAGCTCTCAAGAGCTCCGGCAAGGTCGGCGGAGGCGGAGCTACTGGACCCAATGGTCCAAGCCCTCAGATGGGCTTGGATGAACCTGCAAAGTAAGCCAGAAAGCTCGCGGGTCGAGGGCAAACTGCCTCGACCCCGTTAGACGTGGTGGAAGTGATTGGGGGGTCGGTGTGGGCGAGCTCCGGCGATGGTGCGGACGGAGGAGCTCGAGCCCCAGCTCCTGTGCGAGCTGGGTTGAATGGAGGGGTGCAGAACGTGCGCAGGAGGAAGGCGGAGGCGAAGGTGGATTCTTATGATCGAACAGAATAGTGAGGTGGTCGGAATCAGCGAAACGCGACGGCAGAGCGGATTGGGGGTAATCGAAAATTAGAGAAAAAGACAAAAAATCTAGACTACCATGGTGGATGGATGGACTGTGGGCGAGCTTGCGAAGTTCTGGGTCCTCGCCTCAAGGAGCGTCGACGTCCGAGGCTCGAGCTCCTGCTCTGGGCGGAGAACGACGGTGGAGACTCGCCGGATCAGTGGTCTGAACGCCCTCTCGTCACTGCGACAACACCTGGAGCGAGCTGTCACTCTCACTCGAGCACTGGAGGACACTGGGGGTGGAGCGAATGAACCAAAGATGCAAGAATAGGTGGCGGAGCTCGAGCTTTATACGGTGGAGGGTCCGGGAAGATGAGGTCGGGTAGGGAAATGGAAGGTGCGGATCTCGAGGCGGGGGCTCCGGCGAGGGTCTAGAAAATAGCAGGAATGAATCGGACCCAGGGTTTAGGTGAGAAGGGATCGGGTTTAGGTGCGAAATTAGGGAGAAGTCGGGTCGGGCACCTAATACCCGTGGGGAGTGGTCCTGGGGGGGGAGTTGACCGGGCTGTCAACAATCCCCTGGACCAATAGGAAGCTGCCACCTGGAAATTATTTGGAAATTCGATTAAAAATAGCTTATGGCTTATTTACTTAAAACTCAAAACATGAAATATTTTTATTTTAATTTTTTCTATTTTTTAGTGATTTTTAATTAATTTTTTAAAGTAAAAATGAGGTATTTACATTATATAGCCATATCTAGGTATGTGTACAATATAGGGTTTTTAATTTTGATTTTTAATTTGTTATTTTTAATTTGTTTTTGTTTTAATTTATTTTATTTATTTACACCGTAAGACATAGAATATGTACAAGATTTTTGAAATTAATTTTATTTAGTTATAAGGCTAAATAAATAGGGATGAGTGGACTATATACATGGTGATTATGTACATGAGTGATGTTTTTGTTTTCTTTTTAATTTTCCTATTTTTATCTTGATTTTATCTTTATAAATATATACAAATATTTACAAGCCAATCTTAGTCTATTTTTGGGAGGAAAATATTTTATTTTATTTACATATATATACACACATGAGCCCCTATCTTCCTCTACTTTGGCTTTTATGCGGTCAGGCCCATGCTGAGCCCTCCCTTGGGTTATGTTGCTCAATATTTATTCTAAATATTTCCCTCTTTTTCTTTTTGATCTTTATTCTTTTATTTTTGCACAAAAACATGCTAATTATTACTTTTTACACAATGCTTGCTTTTGGTAATTATTTATATTTACAACTATATACATGCATTAGCAAAGGTTTTTGTAGCTAAAATATAAGCATAAAGAGTGATGAACGAGTATTTCTCAGTTGCGTGAGCCCATAGATGGATTTCTTCAGATTGCATACTTTACATCCTTAGTTATGAAGCTTGGGGCCTCTCCATATAGATATCCTCCTCGAGGTATCGATTGAGGAAGGTCGTCTTGACATCCATCTGCCAGATGTTGTTATCAAGAGATGCAGCTATAGCTAGCAGTGTTCTGATGGACTTAAACCTAGCCACATGAGAGAACGTCTCAACGTAGTCGATGCCTTCTCTCTGTATGTTGCCCTTGGCTACGAGTCATGCCATGAAATTCTCTACTTTCTTATCAGGTCCCCTTTTCTCTTGAAGTTCAATTTACACCCAATGGATTTTACCTCTTTAGTGGATACTCTAGGGTCCATACACCATTCTTATGCATGGAGTCAATTTCTGACTTCATTACAAGCATACATCTATCCATGTCATGATCTGCGAGTGCTTCATCAAATGAAGAAGGATCATTGTCAGTCTCACCTGACACATGGAATCCATACCTTTCAGGTGGTGCAACCACCCTCGAACTCCTTCGAAGAGGTATGTGTGTTTCATCTTCATTTATATCTCTAGTTTCTGGTCCAGGAAGCTCAGAATCCTCAAGAGAGTCAATGAGTTCCTCTACTTTGTTTTTGTCTTGCCCTTCAAGGAAGTCATCCTCCAAAAATTTTACATCTATTGAGATGAAAACCTTTTGGGTTTCAGGGTCATAAAGCTCATTACCTAATACAATCTTTAACATACCCAATGAAGTAACACTCGAGAGAGCATGATTCTGGCATACTTGCGTTCATGTTCTTTGCATGGACCAAGCAACCCCAAACCCTCAAGTGATTAACACTAGGTTTGGGTCCATACTAGAGATCATGAGAAGTATTAGGCACAGATTTTCTAGGAATCTTGTTTAGGATATATATCGCAGTCTCTATCGCATATCCCAAAAAACTAAGTGATAAATGTGCTTTGCTCATCATTGAACAGATCATATCCATGATAGTCCCGTTGTGTCTTTTACCAATACCAATAAGTTGGGGGGTTCCAGGTGGAGTGAGATTACACCATTCCATTATTTTTACAGTATTCTTTGAAATCATCTGAGAGGTACTCACCACCCTGATCAGATCGAATCCATTTAATCTTACTATTTGTTTGGTTGTCAACCAAAGCCTTTAACTCTTTGAACTTTTCAATGGTTTCAGATTTATGATGTAGTTGGGAGATAAACCCGTATCGTGAATGGACAACAATAAACGTCAAATAATATCGATATCCATTCCAGGTCGCGGTACTGAAGGGACCAAATACATCAGTATGTATAAGGTCAAGAATACCTTCACATCGAGTAACCTTGTTACGAAAAGGCATCTTAGTCATTTTACCTCAAATACATTGTTCGCATGTAGGCAAAGATTGACCTGTAGGAAATCTGAGGGTCCATCCTTTATCAGTCTATTGATCCTGTCAATAAACAAATGACGGAGCCTTTGATGCCAAATCATGTTTGAATGATTTCCATTATCCTTGGATCTTTTAGGGTTTTTATTACTAGAAGTAACATTCATGACAAGTTCATTAATGCACAATTCATAGAGTCCACCAGAAGTCAAAACACCGTCCGCAATATATTTATCATAATGACTTATGACTAATTTATTACATAAAAGGATTGAATATCCACTTTTAAAAAGCTTAGATACATATAATAAATTCCTTCTGAATTCAGGTAAAAAAATACTTTTTAAGTACTAGGACTCTTGAACTAGATAACGATAGTGGACAGGTCCCGACGGCGACTGCTACAACACTTGCATCAGATCCCATCTGGATGACTATCTAACCTTCTTCGAGATTCTTAGTTCCATTTAATAGATGCGACAATTTGCATACATGAACAGAAGCACCAGAATCAATAATCGAACTTCCGTCTCATCCAATGAGAAAACTAGTTTCAATGATGAAAGTAGATTTCATACCTGGAGGAGCTTTACCTTTGTCGGCAGACTTCAAGTATCCCGGACAATTGCGCTTCCAGTGCCTTGACATCTTGTAGTGGTGACAAACGTCGGCTTTGTTCGACGCTATCATCATGGATGCATTGGAAGATGAGCTAACACCTTGACTCTTCCTCTTTCTCTTATGGGCTTGGCCCTTTTGAGAACCTTGCTTCTGACCGCTCTTTACTTTGACCTGTGGAAGCATTACACTGCCAGAGGGGCCATCCTTCCTCATTATGTCTTCAGCATACTTTAATGCAACCAATATCCCGGTGTTAGTAAAATCAACTTTCCTCAAGTGGAACATGAAAACAAAGTTACTGAAATACTTACAGAGCGACAGCAGAATGAGGTCATCTTGCATGTCTTCGTCCATGTCTGCTCTTAGGGTTTCCAATTTAGAAAGCTACCCAAACAATTTGAGGACATCCTCTCTGACAGAGGTCCCCTCCTGCATCATGCAACGAATAAGATCTCTCATTATATTATAACATTGTGTGCAGTTCACGTCATTGAACATTTCCCTCAGATTCGTCATAATATAATAGCAAGAGGCTATTTCCACATGTTGCTTATGAAACACATTGGACAACGAACCCATAATGTAACATCTTTCCAGATTATCATCTTCCTCATATTTTTCATAATATTTGATTTCCTCTAGAGTCTTTGCGTTTGTGTAAAATTTCCTTGGCAGCACATAAGATATGCGCTCAGTCGAAAGAATAAAATCCAAATTTTGGATCCAATCCGAATAATTCGGTCCAATTAGTTTATTAACCTCTAGAAGCCTGCTAAGTGGGTTCATGGACTTCATTTTCTGGAATTAAGAATGCATTATATTAGAACATATAAATAATTATACATGCTATTTAAAATTATTTGATTAAGGAGTATATAATCAAATTACTCTTTCTTTTTCATCTTTGAAAGTTCATTCCCTTAATTACTTTCAAAGCAAGAGATATACTTACCTCTATATCTCAAGCAAGAACTCAGATGTCCTTTTTACCTTTGTCACATCGCAATAATATGAGAACCTGTGACTCGAAAAAAGAGAAGCAGGAACACATTCCGCCTTGCAAGTTCTACTTGCATTTCTCAATTCGGTCTTTAACACCCGAGCCCACCACCCCTAAGGTGATGTTGATCCATCGTTAATTGAACCAACCGTCAACATGCTCAAAATTCGCTATATGCAATACAATATCACCCCAATAATATGAGGACCTAATATTAGGGTCACTACGTATATGGCCTTACACTTTCACGAAGCGGATAGCCCGATCCAAGTGGATTGTATGCCAGAGATGTCACATCGGACATGCATCTCCAACATACACTATCTGGCGACGGAACCCTTCGCCTTGATGGGATAACATTGATGTCACTTATGTGATCCTCCACCTCATATTCAAGTTTTAATTAATTATCATGAATCATATTCATATAATTAATTCTCCTAAGGGAAATACACATCTATTCATAATAGAGTGTTTTATTTGGATACAATTAATTTAATCTTATTACATCAATTATTAATCCAATTCAATCAACAAACATGATTGTTACGTGAATATATGGTATTATCTTAAAGCACGTATTAATTCAAATTTTAATAATTAGAAAATACGTCATGATTTCTCCAGTATTGTCCCATCCCTACCCGCTATCATGGCCAGTACCAACGGGAGTGGGACACACCGCACACGGTGCAACCTGCTAACCCAACACTCCCCGACTAGACACCATATCTGCCTCGGGTTAGGAAAGTGCCAAATCGATCATTATGTGCTTGAGATGATAATCGTTTTTCAACCGAAGTTATACCACATAGTAATAATCAAAGCAATTTTGATTATAAGGAAATTTGCTAAACAAATTCCCAATTCTATTCAAGTAAGTTTGTTTGTTGCGAAAGATGATTGTGTAACCAATTGTGATCTAGATCATATCTAATCAATTATTAGTTAAGGCAATGTCAATTAAGGAAATTATTGTCGTTAAATGTTTCTCAAATATTCTCCATAATCATTCCAGGAAATTAATCATTAATTTCACTAATAGACAATCTCATGGTTCTTGATTAGGAATGTAATGTTGCAGTGACCCCCACTTACTAAAATTAACATATCTCAATCAAATTAAATCTAAATTACACAAATTAAGTTCCCAAAGTTTGCTAATTTGATTTATAACAGAATCTTAACGATTCGCATGCACTTCTAAGAGTATCAAAACAGTAATTAACTCCTTATTATGTTAAGATTTGCAGTCCCCGAGACAGTGGAAACATGTTCATTAAAATGGTAATAACTTGAGGAAACGTGATCCAAATTACGCAAACTCAAACCCCATGGTTTCCTTATTTAATGGGGAACAAAATACAAGTGATTATTTCGTGTTTAAACACAACAAGGCCGAAATTATTCACTAAACAGAGATGCAAAAATGAAATGCGAAAAAGCTTTCGCAAATCCTAATGAACCCAAGTCTTCCAAGGTTTATGGATTGTGTCCTAAACCTCCGACCCAAAGCTTTTATACCACTTGAATGATATGGAGTAATCCACAAGCGCATCACAGAAGCATGGGGATCATATCGTATACGATCGAGAACTACTAGTCACACTAGTTGTTCGATGTAGCGAAATTTTAAAAATTTTCATGCGATGAACCACATGATTCAAGAACATTTCTTGAATCGTTTCATCTAACCATATACATAGGTAAATGAATACCTCTTGTAGTATGGTTATGATCAAGCCTCTCAGAAAATAGACCTCATGCCTCAAGACTGATCTTTAGAGGAGACGCTTGCGAGCGCGAGGATGAACCTCGTGCTTCTTGAAATCCAAGATGTTGATCCAAGCTAGGGAACTCCTGATCTCATCGCACGAGATTGTATGTCTTCTTTGCGAGCGAGGCACACCAAAGAAGATGGAGAACCAAGGGTCATCGAGGCGGCATCAAAACAGCGAAGCGACGACGACGGCTTCTTCCCTCTAGGGCTAGGGTGGATGACCACCCAAGGAGAGAGAGAGAGGGAGAAAGGGCATGTGAATGAGAGGGAGGAGAGAGCTTTTTGTTGTTGTTGTTATTGTAACCTAGAAGAGAAAGGACTGCCTCTTCTTATATAGTACTCTGGGAGTCCATCGATCACAATCCATGGACTACACAAAATCAATGGATGAGATCTATTTGTGCTTCTTTCAATGGCCAAGATTTTGTTGGTAAAAAAACAAACAACCATTGATTTACTTTGATTAAATATATATTGATAAATCAAAATAATTTAATCCTCAAATTAAATCAACTAATCTTGGAGATAATGGAAAGGAGAGTCTCTCCTTCCACATAGGAGGGGTGGACGGCCACCCTTTCCTTGTAGGAATTGGTGGTCGTCCTTTCTCCTATTATGGAACAGAGATTCCAATGCAATCTCCAAGATTGAATGATTCCATGTATCTCCAATATTTACAACAACAAATGTTGTAAATAATTCTACAAAAATAATTTATAATTATTTTTTGACAATTGAAATCTCACGATTGGAAATTTTGGAATCTTATTCACAACCAAAAATAATATGTGATTTACATTTTCTATTAATTATCCAATGTGAATCCAATTCACACAAATAATTAATCTACACATATAAATCATAATAATCTCACTCTAATACATTATAAATCACATTTACAATATATTATGATTAATTAGACAATGTCATCCATATTATTCTCATCAATAATAATTAAATTGCATTTAATTATATTGGATCATCATTCTCATGCATTCCAATAATGTGAATCAAATTCACATCATTCAAGATAATTAAATCACATTTAAAAATCCATTTCTCAATGCTTATATATAATTCAACTAAGGAATTATTCTTGAAGAATAATGCGGATTCTCCACAGATACTTGGAGATAAGGACATGGCGATTGTACGTTCCATATATAATGGCTTGGATATTGAGATTACATCTCAAATCCAGATCTCAAGTTCCTCTCATAGATGCTTGATTAAATCAAGACCGTAAATCTAATCTTCTCATTGCATCTGAATCACATTCAGATCAATGTCCAACACATGGACCAAGATTAGATTACTTATCTACTGAGAGGAGTCACTAAAATCAAAACCTATTTCATCACTCCCTCGAAATGGAAGCGTCATAGTTTTATAATCGTTTATGATCACATCACCCTCATGTATTCCTAATAACAGTACATCTTGCATACTTGAAGACCTATGATAGACCCGACGATAAAGATCAATTTTACAATGTCATCTTTAGGGTTTTATCAATAAGTTTCTCAATTTTGGTCTTTGGGAGTTAGCATCGATCATGTGCTTTCACAAAGCATATATCATACCCACAAATTCATGTCATGCTTCCAAAGCATGACGAACAAAGCATGGAATTTGATCGGTCCTAATACCTCATGAGTGATCTCATGTCGTCCAGTTCACAAGTGAACTTGTATGATCCCTATGAGAGACCGTATTACTCATATCTCATCATATGCAAACCAGCTCACCAGTGTATAGACCTTGATTAGGTCATCAACCTATTCGTATGCCAAATGTACATACTTAGGCATATAGTAACGCAGCTGTCTCTGGTCAGAGGATGTGTGCCTGTATCGTGACAGTATATGATATAGGACTTTCGTTATCTCGATATCGTTAAGTCAACTCTTTGTCCTAACTAATCTGACACCTCCGAATCTCTATTTCTATGTAGAGGACCTGCTTCAAGAGGTAGGTCAGATATCAACCTAATGAGAAAGGATTGCCATCTCCTACTTAGGCTGGAGATCATCTCTTAATAATCATTTGACGATGTTTTATGAGTTCTCTATATAACTCCTTAGATATTCATCCAAACACTAACCTTTGTGATTCTATTATTGAATCAACAACCGTATGATTATTAACATGGCCATGGTACATAATTCTAATTGTACAGAGGGACCTTATAGTGCATTCATTCATATAATCTCAGAAAGAGAGTGAAATGGTCAATAACTTTTATTGATAAGTCAAATATTACAATAATATTTATTGTTGTAATGGTTCGCCTCTGGCTCACATGGCTAACACCAATACCCTATATGAAGAAGGTTCATGTTTCGAATGCACAGGGCTCAGTGTTTCTACATTGGTTGCAAAATTTGAATTAGTTTTTAGCTAAAATAAAATCTATTGTTTGTGAACTATTTGGACATGTTTTTTTATTATTTAAATGTATTTAGAATCTAAAAAAGTACCAAAAATAGTAACCTTTTATAAGTACCAAAAGTGCATGAATTTGATTCGAAGAGTTCCAACTGTGATATTGTCTTTGCATGCATCCATGGCTCTGTAAGAAAATTAATTTTGGATATTATTTTTTCATGAAACATGAAATAAACTAATGGATTAAGTAGAGAATGAAACCAGTAAACAACTCTAATTTATTTCACGCGATTTTGTCTCTGTTTTCTCTTGATATTCCCTATTTAGTGGCGATGGGTCCGATAAGGAGATCATCAAATCTTTGTACTTAGTGTGTTTATCAATCAATGGAAATCATGGAAAGTATGAATTTACCTTTATTAATTTGATGTTAATATTTACGAAAATAATGGATTAGTCATCAATGACCATTGAATGTATGTTTCATGAAAATCCTAGTTTATCCTATGATAGTTGTAGGACAGCTTTTACATGCAAAACCAAGAACATTTGTGCTTGATATGACTAGAAATTTAGTATGCATAAAATTGATTTAATGATTCCTACTTCTCTGAGTGATTACTATACATAGTATAATGCCGGTCATCAAAGTCGATCGATGAAACTACAAGAACACTAGCACTATTTTGTCTTTTTCTCAATCGGAATGGTGGAGCTATCTAGTACGGATATGTTGGCTTGGTTTACTAGTTAGCACCTTGTATTTCAAGGAAACGCTCCCTCCCAGCATAACTCGAGTGTACGACCGGGTCCATTTTTTAGGAAATAATAATATGAGTAAGTCAAGTTGTGATCTAGTTATTAAAATACAAAATAATAGGTACTTATAAGGGTGTATACTTGTATGATAATATCAAGTAAATCCTAATTGTTTGTTGGTTGATTGAATGAATTGGTAATTAATTTAATATTATTAAATTAATTAAATCCAATTAAAATAAATACTCTATTATGAATAGATATGCAATTACCCTAGAAGAATTAATTATGTGAATATGATTAAAAATAATTAATTAAAATTTGAATGGGATATGTAGGATCATATAAATGACATCAATGGTCTCCTGTCAAGGCGAAGGGTTCCGTCGCCATGGATAGTATGTAGGAGATGCGGATCCAAAGTGATAGCTCCTTTATACAAGTATACATGGATCAGGCTCTTTGCTTCTCGAAAGAGTAAGTCCGTATGCGTAGTGACCCCAATATTAGTTCCTCTTATTGTTGGGTCAATATTGCATTATGCATAGCTAGCTCTAATCCTGTTTTTTATGATTGGTTCAATTAACGATGGGTCAACATAACCTTAGGGGTTGTGGAACTAGGTGTTAAGGATCTAACTAAGAAATGCATGTTGGACTGGCAAGGCAGAATGAGTTCCCGCTTGTTTTTTATCTGAGTTTCATTTTCTCATATTATTAGTATGTAACAAAGTAAGAAGGAGATCCCAGATCTTGCTTGAGATATATTGGTAATATATCTCTTACTTTGAAAGTGAATAAGTGAATGAACGTTCATAGTTGACAAGACAACACAACATTTATATAAAATCCTTAATTAAAGTAAATAATGTATTTTTGCAAATATTTCTTATTTCAGAGGACCTACATTAAACCCACTAAAAACTTCACTCCATAATGACCAGTAAAATATCAATGATTGGATCCATGATCAAGATATTATACTTGCAGTTGGACACATAATGTGTGTGGTTGCAATGTGCAAGTTTCCTCATAAAATGAGGAATGGTAATTAAATAAAGAATAGGACAACAACCTATGGTTTGCATATATCCTTAGTTTTGACCTCTAATCTAGTGTGCTTTAGAAGTATCATGTCGATGATGATCGTAATTATCGAAAATCCGTATAGAACCTAAGAAGATGTTTTGGCATACACATGTGCTCTCAACATTTAATCTTGAATGACATGGTTCATTGCATTATGCTCGATGGTGAATATGTGATTCATGACTCTAAAAATGATTAATTAAGCTCAGTTCCCCAAAAATCATCTGCATTTTATCCATTATCTTTCATAATTAGCATTCATGCATGTATAAATAATAATTGCATTTTATCATTCGTAATTGCATAAAATAAGAAGCCAAAAATCCCAACCTAAATAGATTATATAATAAGCTAACCTCCATGAATTTTAATTAATTCATGCTAACTCTAAGTCACCTAAAACCACTCCATTGTGTACATATTACTAACAACAATAAACGAAAAATAAAAAAACCATAAACTAAAATAAGTTAGAAATAAACCCAAACACTAATTTCAGATCTATCGGACTAAAACACTGATATCTTCCTCAAACAATGTCCAAATTGATCCAACTATTTTTGTCCTAACGTGCATTCAATTATCTTCAAAACAAGACCGAGTTCAAATGAATCAGAGCTCATATATGAATGTTGGGTTATGTGCCTCTTTTGCACATTATGTATTTTACCCAATTTTGACCTATTATTTTATGTACATATTGACTCTTTTTATTTTATTTGTTTTCAATTTTTTTATTTGATAATAGTTTTAATAAAATAAGTAAAATTCCTAATAAAATATGATTGAAATCAAGGAAACGAACTGAGACTTAATGTTTACTAACAATCTGTACAAAAGTCATCTTTAATGTACTATATTTTATTTCTCCATTTTATTAAATAATAAATAATATACTAATGTGTAAATATTCATCTTTGATTTTATCGTGTTTTTTCCCAATTTATTATCGTGATTAAAAATGACAAAAAAATACAAAACCCTAAAAATATGTTATTTTATAAACATATTGAACCACAAAAATATCACTTTGTGCAATTGAACATTTTAATTTTGATACCTTCATGAAAAGTTTAGATCTCATTGAGATGAGAAGCTCTCATGAAGAAAATTTTCTGATCTCAGGTCGTTGCTATTTCTTTCAAATTTATCTTTGTCTTTTTATTTTTGAATTCTCTGGGAGTGACACGTGGTGGCTCCTGGAGCCGCCACATGTCACCCATTTTTCGTAGTTATATTTTCAACTATTAAAAAAATAAAAAATAATAATAACAAAATAGGACTACCCTCCATCTTCTTCCTCCTCCCTTTCGAAATCAAGATCACGTCGTCGCCGCTCGTCGACCGTGCCACCTCCTCCCATTTCCCTTACACATACAGCCGACCTCACCCTTTGCATCTCTCCCTCTCCTTCATAATCGAGTTGTATCCATCACATGATCCTCGTTTGATCCTAATCACCAACTCCTATTCGATCCTCAATCATCGATCTACTTATGTCCAATCCCAATCCGAAACTTGATCTGATAGGAATCTTCATTCCTAATCGGACCACCATTGCCGCCACTCCCAAATCAATTATGACCCCTGATATCCCTCAAATCAATCTCCAGCAAACCATCCAATGCAGCCCCCATCAAATCCCCGACCCCGATCGATTCAAGCAAATCAACGCTCCTGCCATCTCTAATCACCCTCCCTTCTCCTATTTAACAACCACCACCGCCCGTCTCTGAGATCTCATCTACCGATAAGCCCTACAAGTAGGAGGAGTGGAGGTGACAGTGTCGCTTTTTCGTCACCTACATCGACGAGATCTGAGCCTCCTCACCTACATCGACGAGATCCGAGCCACCTGGGCTCAATGTGCGTGCCCTCTATGCACGAGCTTCACTCTGGCCTCCGTCATCGTCGAGTACTTACCACCCCCGCTATCCATCCTTCTTCTAGGAGATATCCTTCATTGAACACCACACCCTCAACATCAGATCCCTGCCACGCTGCTCTATCTCTGCCCTGACATCAATTGCTGCAGTAACTCAACACCTTCATCCACGGTCAACTACCTTCGTCCATCGTTACTCCATCTTCATCGACACGATGTTCTGCCTCGAAATATGCGCATGAAATTCGATAGAAATTAACCTAGGTTGTTTGTTTGCCTCCTCAACTTCGACACTAGGGCTTTTCCCAAGCTAAACAAACATAAAATCACTTTGAGTAAAATTTGATTAAATAATTTATTGTTTATTTCTTGATTGATTCCAATAACCAACCTACAACAAAACAACATGGTCATTTATTTTTACATTTAATTTCCACAAATTACAAGAGGGTTTCTCGGACTCTTCACTCAATAAGAGATTATGTACTCAAAATGTTTGAGTTCATGCCTTAACCAAAGTCTTTCAGATTTAAGATGGATGTAGATATGATGAGTGTCATCGTTCTACTATCCATATTCTAATATTTTACGAGGCATCATAATATTCATATTGTTTGAATTTGATGATGCATATATAAATATTGAATTACTCATATATGGAAATCATTTGAATTCAACATAAGATATCCCTTGTCTTAAACAATGGTTGTTTATAGATGAAGGAAGCGTAGTTGACGCATGGGTCTGACCTATGTAAGAAGGAATGTCAAAGAGTTGTTTGTACTTCTATAATTTCCACACATATAACATCCGAAGAGTTGAATTAATGTCTATATTTCAACAAGCTGATGTATTGGTGGTATGACTATCTAGACTATCTATGATCTTTATAGAAGGACTAGGATAGTGCATCGTTATATTATACATCTACATATAGTCATTGAAATGGACTCGTTTATTAGATGAGATCAATGCCTAATAATTGTATCTCATTCTTCTAATAACACTTGCAATTAGTTGTATATTTTTTTGGATACTAGAAAATTTGATCTTAAGGTGTAATAGTCATCCATATGGATGTTGATGCAGTTGTTGCTATAATCTCCATTGGATAGATAGACTACTTATTTTTAGTGGGAGAGCCCTTAGTCTTAGAAAATGTCTCTATGACCTACATATTAGAAAACATTCTTTGTTTATTTCTAATGTTTGAAATAAACATGAGTTCTACAAAAAACCTATCATAAAGAATTATGATGGATATATTTTAGATAGTAATCTAATATCAAGAGGAATCTACTGAATTAAATAATCAGTGAATGGTCCATTAATATTTCTAGAAACTGAAAATTCAAACAGAAAAAGATTAATAGGTGGACAAAGATCATTTAATAATGATCCGGTATCAACCCTTGGACATATGTTTTTTAATGATATCAATAGACTAGTAATAGATGAAACGTTAGACTATCTAAAATTTGAAACCTTACATACTTGTGAATATTGTATTCTAAGGAAGTACCCAATGCACCCTTCTCTGGGAATGGTGTTAGATGCAAAGGTATTCAGGATCTCATATATATTGATATATATGAATCATCTATATCGTAATTGACACTAATGATATGTGATATCTTTTAATGATTATTTGTGATATGAGATTTCTTCCCTTCACCTTAGAAATCTTTGATATGTTCAAAGATTTTTTTTTGGTTTAGAATCAAAGTTTGAAGTAAGATGAGATGAATTTGATATAATCAAGATAACAAGCACATTTTAGACGAATCCTATTAATACCTTATGGAGAAACAAATGTCATTCCTTTCTCACTCTTCCTAATATACCTAAACTTTATAGAGTTGTTGGGAGAGACAATTGGATCATGTATGACATGATTTAATCAATGATGAATGTTAGCAAAATTTCCTCTTAGTTTCTAGGTATATATGTAGTAGAGGTTGTATTATATATCTTAATAAGATTCCATGCAAATCTAAATTTGAAAACCCTCAAAATCTATGTTTTGGAATCTAACCTTATTTTGGACATTTGAAGATTTAGGGTTGCTTGGTCCGTAACCATGTCATGAATGTAAGTAAGCTGGAATCATGCACCGGAGAGTGCTACTTCATTATGAATATAAAGGATTGTACTAGATACCTACTTTATATCCTTGAATTCTTAAAAGATTTCATCTCTAAATATATGATTCTTAAAATATGTCTTTCTTGAGAATCAAGATGAAAATGAAGTAAAGGAATTCATTGAAGGTTTACAAGATAATGAGGCTCCTGAAATCAAAAACTAAAGATGAAACATTCATACCTCTTCAAATTAGTTTACGAGTGGTATTACCACCTAAAGGGTATTGATTCCATGTGTAAGTTAAGTTTATCAATTATTTGACTTGATACAATGAAGTTTCTGAAGATGATGGCATGGAAAGATGGATGTTAGCTATAAAGTCTAAAGTAGACATCATATACAGGTGTTATATATGGAACCTTGATGATCCACCTATAAGGGTTGGACCTGTTATGTGTAAATGGTTCTTCAAGAGAAAGAGGGAACCTGATGAGAAGGTACATACCTTCAAATCACGGCTCATATACACAAGATAAAGACGAAGAGAAGACATCAATTGCAATGAGTCTTGCTCTTCAGTGACGATGTTTAAATCCATCAGAATATTGCTAACTATAGCTACACAACTTGACTATTACATCTACAAGATGGAAGTCATGATTGCATCCCTCTATGAATTCCTTATCGAGCATATTCATATGAAGTAGCACCAAGGCATCATGGATGAGGAATGAAAGGTGTGCAAGGAACTCCATCTATGGACTCAAATAAGCTTATAGAAATCAGAACATCAGATTTAATGAAATTAGAAAGGTTATGATTTCATACAAGATCTTGATGAGCCATGTCAAGCTTAGTGGAAGTGCCATTGTGTTCATCGTGCTAATTGTAGATAATATCCTAATAATTTGGAATTATATAAGGATAGAATAAGTGTTTTTTAATCTTGTTGTTTCATACTTGGAGATGAATGATTTCAAGGACAACTCTTGGATCTTAATTCTGATGATGTTCAGAAGCAAAGAGAAAAGGCTATTGGGACCGTCACATTTGTAGTACACATTGGACATGGTCCATTTTTTGGAGAAACCACAACAAAGGCTTTCTTCCCTTCAGATATGGTAATGACTAGTCTGATGGAGTAGCATATCAAATATTGATATTGCTAAAGTTGCTTGACCTTGTGCATAGATTAGTAAAATCTTGTTATTTTCTAGATGTGTACAAAAGTTAGATGTCTTCCATTCAGTGGGAGTAGTAAACTGTTACTAATCTTACTAAGGAGATAACACCCTTGATTGCAGTAATAATAATATCTTTAAAGATGAGAAGACCTTTTTGAAAGAGTAATCTCAGAGTCTTATCTTCAAGAACTTAAGACTTTATATATTGTGTTCTAAAAGGCCTTAACATAAAAAATTTTCATTTCATCACCTTTATTCTTTCATTTGGCGTTTAAACCCTACATAAATGCATGAAAATATAATTATTTTGTATAAAATAACATCTATGTGTAGTGTGATATAAAGTATTGTATTTAAATCCAAAATAAAAGAATAAAGAAAAGAAAAATAAATGAAGTACCATAAGTATAGAATTACCATAAAGCTCGATACCGATCGATCATGATGACTGGGTTGAGAAGGAACAAAGTAGGAGAAATAAGTGCCAAAAATATAATAAAACACCAATTTATTTTGCCTGATAATTCAGTTTTAGGTCCTATTTTATTCTTTACTATTTATGACTCAGATCA
Organism: Ottelia alismoides; assembly: GCA_037367405.1. Taxonomy (NCBI): domain Eukaryota; kingdom Viridiplantae; phylum Streptophyta; class Magnoliopsida; order Alismatales; family Hydrocharitaceae; genus Ottelia; species Ottelia alismoides. The sequence continues at coordinate 537,375 of JAZKJV010010931.1, read as the reverse complement.
ATAAATTTGTACATGGAAATTTATATAAAAATATATAGAAAAATACAAAATCTACTTCACACAAAAAAATGTATATTGTGCTTTCAACACTTAGAATAAAAATCCAAAATCCAAACTTCTCATACTTGTATCTCCTCGATATAAATTCAAAATTCACCAAAATCACTTTAATTGGATATAACTTTTAGTTATCTATTTGTTAAAGGTGGTTTCTTTTAATTTGGAGTAAAGATGCAAAAGTTAAGTTTTGGATCACTACTTTACATTATACCAGAATAAAATATTAATTTTATTTATTCTTTGTATTCTTTAATATTTAACATTTTATATTTTTCTAGATATCAGTTATAACATTTGTACATAATTAGAATAAAATAAAACCATTAAAATCACATTAAGTTAAATTAACATACATAAATACATAAAAGAATTTTACACATATATATACCTATATAATAAGTAGCTTGAATTAATTTAGTGTAAATATTATATTAGAAAAATAAAATAAAAATATTTTTGTTTGTATTTAAGTACATTATAAATATATAATATATGTAGATACTATAATAAAATTTAAAATAAAAAATACCTACTCTATAGGTAAATATAACTATATTTACACTTGTAAAGAGTAACTCACAATAAATTTACTTGTAAAAATAAATAAAAATCACCATAAAATACTACATAAAATAATTAACATTTTTTGGTTTTGACCAAAAATAAAAAAAATAATATTTTAATTTTAATAAATCATGATTTTTCAATTTATTTGTCTTCTTCCTGGCTTACGTACACTGATGAGGAGTGAGTCGACGTTGACCTCGGTAAAGTACTCACCCCTCCCTCGGTCTGCGTTTGACAAGTTTTTGACTCGACCTTCCTCGATTCATTCCCACTAATCATTGCATCCATTTACCATGATTCCTTCACGGCGTTTGAACTTCGATCGATGCACTTTCATGCACATATGATTTCTTGATTAGAGGAGCACTACATCGAGCAAATTTCTCGATCCATCCCATGCTTGTACATAACCCTTGACTGGAATTCGATTTAATATTGATCCGTTCTACTCCCTTTGAACCCTCAGAGCCCAAGCGTGGTGTGTCAATGTAGGGGACAACTTCCTTGCGGCTAGGTTTGAAACGCGCGAGAGGGTGTGGAGAGTGTGATCCATGCTCTGTCGATAAGATCCGCCATGACTTCCGCTCCCTGCTACTCCAGGAAGGTGAGCTTTATTTTCTTCGAGTTTTTATATTCTTAGGCCTAGCATTAGAGTAGATTGGTTTCCTCTCCAGTTGATATTGCATTTTATTTCATAAAATGTCAAAATCGAAGTTTATTTGAGCTGAGCTCTAGCGAATTTTTCATTATGATTCTATCATGCTTTGACCTACTGACCACCTCCATTTTGTACCCTTTGCCTTCTCCTCACTCAATGCATGCTCGTTCCCCTCAATCTCGCTCAGATCGAGGAGTCTTCTCTCCTCCTCTGTCCATTATTGGAGAGCACTGCAACGATCCCTATCTCGCATCCATCCTCACCCAAAATGAACCCAAACATTCACCTTTGTGTGTCTAAGCTAACCATGCAGGTATGAGCCCTTGAAGACGCCATTTGGGTCAAGTTTTTTTAAACAATAGGTACCTGGAGCACCTTGACCTTCACCTACCTCTAAGGTCCTATCCAACGGTCCATGGGGCCATCTAAGACTGCCAGCAAGTCTAGGGTGCTTCCAAGAACCTTCGTGAACATTTTGTAGCACTACCTGTAGTCGTAACAAACCACTGAGGATTGCACGATCATCATCGAGGATCTAATCAGAACTACTCACCTTCAAAGCATCATCGATTGTTCTCTGCATGACAAATGATTAAGTGGATCGATCTACACCATCTGTTGGCCATGTTTGCTTGAGGCGAATCATTTCTACAATAAATGTTATTGTAATGCTTAATATATCAATAAAAGTTATTTATTTATTGCACTACTTTTCTTAGAATTAAATGAATGAATGCACTATAATGTCTCTTAGTACAATTGTGGTTATGTGCCATGTCCATCTTAATGATGACACAGCTATTGACTCAATTGTTGAATCATAGAGGCCGGTGGTTGGATGAATATCTATGGAGTTAGATTGAGGACTCATCAATCACCGTCAATTGATTATTAAGAGATGATGTCCAACCTGCGAAAGGAGATGGCAATCCTTCTCTATAGGTTGACATTTGACTGACCTCTTGATGTAGGTGCCCTACATAGGAATAGATATTCATAGGTGTAAGATAAGATAGGTCAAAGAGTTGAATTAACAAGATAGAGGTAACAAAGTCCTATGCCATATTCTATCATGATATAGGCATTCATCTTCTAATCAGAGACATATGTATTGACATATATCTGAGTATGCACATTTGACATACCGATAGGTTGATGGCCTAATCAAGGTCTATACACCAACAAGCTAGTGTGCATATAAGGGTATATGAGTAATACGATCTCTCAAAGGGATGATACAGGTTCACTTGTGAATCAGAAGACATGAGCTCACTCATGAGTTATTGGGACCGATAATATTCCAAACATGGTCATCTTGCTTTGGAAGCATGCCAAGAATTCATAGATATGATTTTTTTTGGAAAGCATATGATCGATACGAACTCCCAATGAAGTATTGAGGATCTTGGTGATAAAACCGTAAAGATGATAGTATAAATTTTAAGTATATCATTTAGTTTATTCTAGGTATTCTACTATGCAAGATTTAAATGTATTAGGAATGCTCGGGGGTGATGTGATCATAAACATTTGTATAACCATGATGCTTCCATTCCGAGGGAGTAATGAAACAACTTTGGATTTTAGTGACACCTCTTAATAGAGAAGTTATCTGATCTTAGTAATGTTGAACATTTATCTAAGTGTTATTCAGAAGCAATGAGAAGATTAGATCTAAGGCCTTGAATTAATCAAGCATCTATGGGAGGTCCTCGAGATCTGGATTTGAGATGCGATCTCAATATCCAAGTCACTATACATGCATTGTATAATCACCCTATCCTTATCTCTAAGTATCTATCATGAATAATGTCCATCAGGGCACTGCTAGTTATAGCTTCATATCTTGACTACGACATCTGAAAGATGGACGTCAAGATGACTTTTCTCAATGGATAACCTCAGAGAGGATATCTATATGCAGCAACCCTGACGCTTTATAACCGAGGAGGGCAAAGTATGCCAATTGAAGAATTCTATGGGCTCAAGCAAGCTTCTTGTAGCTAGAACATTAGGTTCAACGAAACCATAAAGAGTTATGATTTTGTGCAGAATCCTGATGAACCATGTGTGTACAAGAAGCTTAGAGGGAGAGCCATTTTGTTCATTGTGGTTTACTTAGATGACGTCCTTAACATTGTGAATCATACTAGGAAGATGACCAATGTTAAAATGTGGATGTCCCATACCTTCGAGATTAAAGATCTTGGAGAAGACTCCTGTATCTTATGTATAAATCTTTTCAAAAACAAAGAATATAGGATTTTGGGATTGTCATAATATGGGTACATTAAAAAGATCTTGGAATGTTTTCATATGGAGAATTACAAGAAAAGCTTCCCCCCCCTTAAGACATGGTATCCACCTATTTAAAGAGATGGCTCCTCAAATTGTTGAGGATAAGAAAGCCATGGCTGGATGTTCTTACGCATTAGCGATGGGAAGCCTAATGTACGCCATGATACGCATAAGGTCAAATATCTGCCATCCAGTGGGAGTGGTAATCCGTTACCAATTTTGATATGTACAGCAACACTCGAATGAAGTAAAGAACATCTTCAAGTATCTAAGATGAATGCAAGATTACATCTTGGTCTATAGATATGGTGATCTACAATTTTTAGGATACACAAGTTTTTGACTTCCAATTTTATATTGATGATCGGAAGTCAACATAAGGGTTGGTGTTGTTGTTGAATGGTGGTGTTGCGAGCTAGAGAAGCAAGAAGGACACTACACTTGATTCAACAACAGAGGCCGAATACATTGCTGCATCAAACGTTGTAGAGGAGGCAGTCTCGTTGAGCAAGTTCATCCTGAAGCTTGGTGTAGTTTCCTCCGATACTCCCATCCCTCTAATCTGCGATAACACGGGAGCCATATCTCTGGCGAAGGAACCCATATGGCAACAAAAGAGCAAGCACGTGGAAAGGAAAATGATGAATCCATGATTTACATCCACTTTTCTTCTATTTTAGTAGAAACCCCTTTGCAAAATAACTGTAAATCTATACTAAATCCAACAAATTAGCATTGTGCATGATTTTGCTGATATTGTGTAATTAGCATTTATTCATTCAAATGAATATAATAAATAAGAAAAGAAAAAGAAAAGAAATAGAAGAAAGATGTAATTATGTAATAAGTAAAGACTCACCTAAACCCCGAGAGAAGGTCAAGTATTGACCTGATTGACATGGATAACGTAGGGAGAGATATGGTCCTCATTTATTCTGTATCTTTTCATTATTGTTTATCCTATATATATCATCAATAAAAAGATCTAAAAATTGATTCCTTTAATAAAACTTGAAAATAAAATCGTGTTTTAAATAAAAAAAATTTGGAATTGTGTACAATGTACGGTACCTATATCTGTATTTATTTATTTATTTATTTTTTTGTACAAATTATATATATGTATTGTATTTGAAAACACTTGTGTGTATTTGTAATAATTTCATAAAATTAAAATAAAATTCACAAATTCCAAATTAAAATAAAAGTAAAACCAAGTATTCATTGTACAATAGCATCAAGTGTATATACGTATACAAAGTAATAATTTATTGTCATCTATAATTAAGATATAAAAATCAAATAAAAATACATTAACACTCCTTAAAATATGTCGTAATAAATAAAATATAAAATTTTATGTATTTTATCCAAAATAATAAAATAAAATATACATATATAATTTATAGGTATATTATACCTATGCATACAAACATGCATTGTATATAATATATATATATATTCATTGATAAAAAATTACCAAAAAAATCGTTTGTAAAATAACTATTTTTTTCCTTTTTTATAACTTTTTTTAAATCATTTACTAATTTAATCAAATTTATTTTAGTTTTAAAATCGAATTTTTTGATTGGTCATACGGGGCCATTGACCGGGGTCAACTTTGCATCGTTCAGGACCAACATGGGTGAGCTTCGTCGGTCCCAATTTCTTTCTGTTCATTTGTCCAAGTTTGATCACGTCCCACCTTAGATTGCGAACCCCTGCGTACCACGAAGATCCATGACCCTCGTGGATCTGGAGGAGGGTCCAGATCTCCCTCAGATTATGTGAACATTCTTGTTTCATCTAGATAACCGAGGTGCCCTATAAATCCTCTCCTCGAGCTTCGTCGTGCCGTAGCTCGCTTCGCACCCCATTCTTCTTCCACCATAGCCTCCAGGATAGTGACTACCCCTTGTTGGTCTAGTTGGAAGCCCAGATTGCAGCCAATTGAGCATATCTCACTCATGGGTCGACTCCTCCGTCGCTAAAAGCCTCTTCCACCTTCAGCAGTGGAATCGAGGCCACGACCCAACCATTCACTCCACCATGCTTCACATTACATTCGTGTACCTTCAATTACATTCTTTCGTCGTCATTCTGCTATTTCTTTTCCATTTTATTCTGTCGCCACCGTTCACACTATCTTCTCCGACAATCGGTTGGAGCTCCATCATTACCATTTAACCGCTTTGATCGATATGCCATAGCACCTTCCTTCTTCACTTGCGACCTGACCCCCTTAGGGTCAATCTTTCAATCGAGATTAAGACCTGACCTCCATCTTTCGTACTCCCAGAGGTCAAAGCCAACTCCGCATAATTTCTTTTGATTTCTTAGCAAAATAATCCCAGCCGGAGCATCGCCTCTGAGCCTAGCATCTCCTTGAAGGTCCAATAGTGTACGAGAGGCTCGATTCGATCACCAGCAGAGGTGGAGGAGAAGCTCAAGGAGACACCATCTCCAGATCATCATCGAGCCACTCGACGACCCATCCGAGCATCAACCCCAACGCGGATGCTATCCAGCGAGATGTTGGACCTCTCAACGAGCCGTTCAGAGCATTGGATCGCCAAATATTCTTCACTGAAGCTCGCCCAGCTACACCTTCTTCATGTTCATACAGGCATCTTCATAGTCGTCAGATCGAGAGCCTTGGTAATAGATTTGATCGTGGCAGCATGATCACATTTTTTAGAGATGTCAGATCTTTTTCCCAAGCTCATCTGACACGCATACCACTCCTTCTTGTCTGAGTTGTCCTATATTTGTCACCTCCTCTATCGAGGTCATACATCAGAGCATTCATCATGCACATGCTTATGGGTATATTTCACATTTTACTCGGTCATTTTCTTTATTTCATTTTACATCAATAAATGTAATAGTTAGTTATAAACTATTTCTATTTAGGACCTTCTGTTTTCTATTTTTCCACTTTAGTCCAATTGAGTTAAAGTCATGTGCATGTAGACATGTTTTCTGGGATATTTACATCTTTGATATTGTGTTTTCACTTATTACCAAAACCTAGAAACTTTCTGGATATTTGCATTTATACCCCAATGTGTTGTGAGTCACGTGTGACACACATTTCCTTAGACTTTTTGCGTGTTTGTCCCATGAGGTTTACTGCTTGTTATTAATTGTCCTCAAAATTTAAAATAATTGCATTCAAGTCCAAATTTCACATATTATTTTTTTGCTCCTTTTTTAACTACAATAAATAGCAAAACAAATCTAAAAATTCAAAAAAAAATTCTAATACTTCTTGTTATTGTTTTCTTTAAGTAATATTTTTTGTTTGGGTAATTTCCTTTACAAGATATTATTAAAAATTCAAAAATAGTATGAAACTACCAGTTTGCCCTGAAATATTCATAAAGTTTCGAAAATTACCCTAAAAATTATAAAAAAATAGAGTAGCTTAATTTTTACTTGTTTGATTTTCTATCAATTTTTGTGCTTTTTTAGTTTTATAAAATATGTAAAAATTTGCAAAACCATAAAAATACCATAAAAATCATATAAAATATTTTTAAAACTCAAAATTGTGACTTCTGTCTATCATTTTAGATATTTTCCTATATTTTTTTAAATTGGTCTCCATTAGTTTTAAGCTTATTTTGTATTTTTAATTTTAAAAATACTCTTGGATGTGCATTATTTGTGTTTGTCTTATTCTTTGATTTTTGTAAACTCCATCAAAATCACTAAAATCTTCCAAAAATCAACAAAAATAGTACAAAGTTTGTAAAACACAAAAATATTTTCATTCAGGACTTTTAAATATTTTTACTATATTTGAAAAGTACAAAAAGTGAGTATTTGTCTTTTATTGCATTTCTTATTTGCATTTTATTTGAAAAAGTAAAAACTTGCAAAATTAAAACCCACTAAAAATAATAAAAAGAAAAATAAAAATCCTCTGGATTCTCTTTAATTTCCTAACTAGGATTAATTGTGCTCCTTGTGTTTGACCCTGGTCTTTCTACCAGGTTAATAAAAGTAGCTTAGACCACTTATTCTACTTGATTGATTATTTTTGTGGTTGAATAAAATTTTCTAGATTTCAGCTTGGTTCATTTAGGCACAATGACACATTAATTACCATAACCTGAGTCAGCCTAGCGAGAATCAGACTTGTGTCGTTGTTAGGGAGCACGACTAGGTAGTTTAGGATTTTTATTTTCTTAATTGTTTATTCATTTTTACTCATTTTTTTTATTTTATTTTCTTTCTTATTTCTCGTAAAATCTGTTCTCACGCATTCACTTGTTACTCTTTGTTACGAGGGCTCGTGGAGCACGGGAGGAGATTTTAGGATCACCAACGCACCCGAGAGAAGCGGAGTCCGGACGTTCTACATCATCGAGCAGGAGAGAGATTTGAGGAGAGACGTGAGACAAATGAAGAGCAGTTGTTTTTCACTTATAGATTACGATTTTATTTTTTCCCATATTATTCTTGTAATCAATCTGTAAACATTTCCAGTACTTGCCCTTTTCTGTTTTATAGGCCATTATAGAACTTTGGATACTATTCGGGGTATGTTTAACCAAGTGTTGGTGCACTTGGTGGACCTCCCTAGATTTTGGTTTGCTTCACCTTCATTTTTATTTGTTCTCTCGTTGATTTTGTATGCTTGAGCCCATAGACTTAGGTTTCTATTTGGTTGATCCAGGTAGTGATTAGATCCACAACCCTAATAGAATATCTATTCCTATAGTCACATACGTACAAAATCAAGATAACATGTGCTTCACGATAATAGAAGTTTCTATTTAGGACGGTCTCGTCTTTGCATGCTAATAACATAATTTTAGTTTATGCGCGGAACATTTGGCATGTAGACTGCTAGAGTAAGGTGCACTTTCTAATCTTGTGCATGCATTCTTAGTTTTCTAGCGCATCGTCTTTTCCCGCTTATAACTCCTGATTTCTTTTACGTAAGAATAAAAGAAAAATGGAAAATTCATTAGACATGTTTTTATTCGAAAATACCAAAAAAATGATAACCTAATAAAAATCCGGACTACTAATTTTCACTCAACCCTAAAACTAATGTAAGGATTATCATCATTATTGGGAGAGTAACCCCCTCCTTATGGCCGGTACTCTCCAGATAGAGTGAGGCACATACACATAAGGAATAGAGCCCAAATCCCTAGACTTGTGCCCTAAGCGCTTGGACTTTGAGTCTCGGGGTCTTGTTGTTGATGCAAGCACTTGTCTTAGACGTTAGTTAGAAGTAGTCATATGGATACAAAGGTGCTTTCCCTTATAACGATTCCTGAGCTCTTAAGAGGATAGTTCTCTGCATGGGCGATTCATCGACTTATTCTCGGTCTACTCTAGGAGACTACACTTGTGAGATTTTTACTATAACTTCTTTATCACTAAACTATAAAATTACAAAGATTAACGACTGAGCTTTCACAGTCATCATTGTGTTATGTTCGTGAACTTGGGGTTTGTTTTCTGATCATTGATTTTATGTCTAGAACTAATCTTCACTTCTCTCTACATCACGATGGTGGGCAGATAATCTCAGTCTACCTCTGGTGGCACCACTTCACGACACACCTGTCAGTTATCCATGGAAGTTCCAGAGAGCTCAGTCCCACTCTTAGAACCTGAGAATTCCACTTCTTTCTTCTTTGACATCCCTGATACATTACTTGAGGTACAACAATAGCACACAGAGCATATTTTTGCTGACATTGAACACCTGAGATTGGCTCTTTTTCCATTTTTAGAATCTGACGAGTTGGTCCAAGAGTGAAGAGAGGATGAGTAGACAAATATTCACGATGTATTTGACCTTGTTGCAATCAACAACAACCTCCAATCATCCTTAGAGGCGATGAAAAAGATAGATTAGGGGAGCACGGTTTCTCATGACATAAGTGAAGAAGGAGTAAAAATAGATGCGAGATGGGAGAGAAGATGCTAAAGTTGAGAGAACTGGTGGTGGAGGAAGATACTTGATGAGAATGCAGAGGACAGATACTGATTCCAAGAGGAAGAAAGACATCCACAAAGACCTTTGCACACCGTGAGGGAGTTGCACAACCCTGGTGCAACTCTCACTCATAGGGTGGATTTAGTTGCCTGCCACTCTGGGAGATTTTGAGCTTTTGTCCATAGACAATTCAATTGTTGACCAAGTTCCATAGGCACGCCACCAAGGAGCCCCATCTACATATCCAGGTGTCAAGATGATATGTAGCACCGTCCACGACATGCCTAGTGGATGAGGATACCATCAATCTGATAGCTTGCTCATTTTCCCTTGTTGACAGAGCAACCTCCTAGTTGAGACACTTGGGGAAGGTTGTTACTACCTTGGAGCAGTTGAGGATCGAGTACCTCAGCACGTACTAATCACTCGATCGAACCAATGCAGTAAAATCTATGATCAGCAATTTCATCATGATCTCAAACGAGCAGTTCCACGATGCTTTTTATCGATTTAGAGAGCTCATCGACAAATGTCCTCACCATGATATTAGCAAGCCCAAAATGGTGTAGAGTTCTTTTATGGGCTGACACTTGAGCTGTATGAGCTTATCAACGCCTCTTGTGGAGGATCTATTTCTCCAGGATTTAGGATCATGTCTGGACCATCTATGAGGAGATGGTTGAGAACTACATAGTGACGACTCAGACTCGTGTCTAAACTCAGGGCAAGCCTCTCCCATAGGGCATTGTCTCACAACAGAGTTGAACGTATAGAGGCCGAATCCCTCTTCATCTTCTACAGCAGCAGCACAAGCAGAGTCATAAGCTGCAGGCATGGGCCATCGTTAGCCAGAGGTTGGACTGCATGTTAGGGCCTGGATAAGCTCAACAAGATTGATGAGCTGGTCCAGCATTCGAATGACCTGAAGACGCAGATCATGTGCCTTTAAGAGGAACATACTGCTTCTTTACCATAGTCTAGGTCACATGCTCAGGGGAGAAGATCTTTACATCCATCAACCTAATATAGATACATTCACTATATTGAGGTAGAGTACATTAAGCCAGATCCATAGTACCAGTTGCCACAACCACCTTCAACAGATACAAAGATGGTGGTGTACCGCAGTGATCATCCATTGGCATCCCATCCTCCACTGTTGCACGAGCAGTCAGAGCCATTGATAGAAGTCAACAGTATTTGATATTCCCAGTACTCCTAGCAACCCACTATCCGTCATGATAAACCCATGCTTCATATGGTCTAATAGAGATTCTCTGTCCTAGCAGCAGCCTTCGGCACAATCTGGAAAGGGTACATCGCGACCTCAGTACTCCCAGCATACGTTCCTTGATCCTAGTACAAGGGTCACCAGTGGAGGCACTAGCCAGCCTCGCTCCCAGTTTCAGCAGCCCCCCACTCATACCCTCAGTAGCATGGCCAGACTCCACACTTCTAAAGAATCAAACCCATTCGGTTCCCATACACCCTCATGTGAGAACCCACTTTAGAAGATCTATCACAATGCTAGTAGAGCATCAGACCACATTCATGCGAGAGCTGGATGAGTTCAGATAGGAGATGACAAAGATCATCTAGGAAACCATACCTTCATAGATCGAGCCAAATACGAACAATCTAATGAGGAAATATGAGCAGGTATAGTCTACAGAGTTCGACATTCCTAGTTAGGTACTTCACGATATGAATTATTTATTTGATTTTGATTTTGTGACACTATGGAGATGTAGGAAACCAGCAGTCAACGCCTCATCCAAGGGACAACAATATGTCCATTTAGGAGCCCTAGATGAGCAAGAGAGTGGTGTTGATGCTGATTTGATGATGATGGTGGTGGTGATGCCACCCACCTTGAGGATAATCCAGATAACGATGCTGATATCGTCATTCTCCACATGCTGCAGATGGTGGTGTTGATGCCACCCATATTCTACATGATGGGCCAGAGAACGGTATTGATGTCGCTTCATCAGATATTGTTGGTTTTACTAATGCCACCCATATTCCATGTACATATACTCCAGTTGTTTTGACTTTTCTTTCTATAACTGAGTAAGATGTTTTTAAAAAATATAAAAAATGGCAAAATATTGAAAAACAATAAGACGAATAAAGGAAAGGTTTCTATTTCTTCTCTGAGTCCATCTTATGTGATGTTTTACGATACTTGAATGGATTCAAGCCATTTGTAGGATCAGAAACCAATTCCTACTCCATACCCTCTAGTTCACGATGAGGGTGCATACACCCCCTTCCCTCAAGAACTCCTCTTAGGGAAGGGCCCAAAAATTGAAAACCCAAAAAGTAGTCAGTAGTTACGGTTCAGGGAGCACACAATAGATTGATTTCATATCCAACTTATTCCTCAAGATGCATTAGGGCACATCCCTCTCTTTCAGAAGAATCTTAGAGAGAAGACCACAATACACATGTAGAAGAGATGCAACCACAATTTAGAGATTCATGTGCTTACCTATGCCACATGCTTCACCATACATAACCGTTTGCCAACCAAGAGGCCAAATGTAGGGTCTCCATATGTCAGATGCAGCATGACGAATCATAGATTGCCTGTGTTAAATATATGTTGCAGAAGGATTGATTATTGTTCGCTTAAAATAATTTGTCGTTTCGTTATAGGCGGGCAATTGGAATCGGTTAAGATATAACCATATTAAATTTTTGTCAATTTTAGTCAATGCGGTTTTATGCTTATTTTACTTGGGCAAGTCCCATGGTCGAACACAAGGAGGCAAAGGAACAACCTAGAATTTTGTCTATCAAAGTTCGTGCACAGTTTTCAAGGCAGTCTTTTTTTGTTATTTTTTTAATGCAATAAGGATGCAAAATGCACTTTTGGCCTATTTTGAGGGCTAGAAAATGAAGATCAATAAAACGATGTCCACAAAATGTTTAACTTGGCCATGATGATAAATACAATGAAATGAATGCAATGTAAATTTTTTGGAATATTTTGATGCAAGATGATTTTTTCATGAATTTTTAAATGCAAATAAAGTGAATTTAAATATTGAATTATAACAAATATTAAACCGATTTATTTTCAAGGGATTAAATTATCCAAGATCTATCACTATGTGATGGATCTCAGAAAAAATCCTAAACCTTTAAAATATGAGATTTAATACCTTTTAAAAATCAAATATTGAATAATAAAAAATGATTTTTACAAGGCAAATCATGCATGCCAATGCAATTTTTTTGGGTACAAAGTTAAACACAATTATTTCTACAATCCGTGAATTTTCGGCATTTTTTAGAGCAACGGTTAAACAATTATAAAAATCAGAGCACAAAATGGGCAAAGTATGCAACTTTCCACAAAACAACTAATTATTAATTAACCGCAAGTCACAAAAATGTCAGAGATATGCCACAACGAAGAATATTAGTTGTAGAATACAATGTCATTTTTTGTTGAATAAAAAATGCAATGTAGCGTGTGCAAAATAATAAAGCAATACATGGGTCTTTCTGCAATAGCAGTAAATAAAAAAACTTTAAATATGTATAAGAGAGGACTAAAGTGCAATTACAACTCAGTCAGGGGGGTATGTATGTAATTTTGACAGAGGGTCACTTGCGTAGCGCGTGACCTCTAGCTCAGGGCATCCTTGCAAATATGAGAATCCACAGGGGGTCATCACAATTTTCTAGCTAACCACGTGATGCCCACGTGCTAGTGGCAGGTTCGATTGGAGGCTCAGCGCAAGCGTCCATGTAGCATGCTGGTGTGCTTAGGCTTAGACCGAGGCTCCTGACTTGGAGGGTTGGTTCGGATGTAGGCTCGATGCAGATCAGAACTGTCCAGATGCTAATGACCCAAGGGCCAACAATTGGGTTTTTCTAACGGCCCAGATGTAGAATGTTCTTGATCCAACAGTTCATATGACTTGTTCTAGGCTGGTTGCAATGACGATGACCGACATACAGCCGGCGGGCGTCAGGGTAGTTGTTGAAGCTACCGGAGGTAGATGATGCGGTGGCCTAAGTAGGTTCACTGGAGTTGAGGCACGTGAAGAGCTCCTGGGGCGATGTAGATCTTGGTGCTCGGTGGAAGCTTCCTGTGGCGGAGTTGCTGTAGTCGGTGGAGGATAGCGCTGAGGGTGCAAGGCGGAGATGTAGAGATGGTCCTAGTGGTGAAGACATGGTTGTAGATGGAGTTTTTGGCCATGGCTGAAGGCACGTGTGAGTGTTGATGAAGAGAACGAGGGAGATGAACGTGGTCGAAGACGACAATGTTTCGATGCTGGAGGAGCGACGGAGATAGACGCGAACTGATTAGAGAAGGTGTCGAGGAAGGTAGTGATGCGCAGTAGCGGAGGAGATACCTGGAGGTGAGGTGCTTGACAGAGTGGCCAGAGCGGACGACTGACCTCGGATATTGCCGATGGAGGAAGCTTCACCGGCCTGTTACTTCCGAAGAAGGGGAGGCCTCTTGTATGTGAACGATGGATGGGTTGTCAAGGTTGGGGCGACGATGTTTAAATAAGGACAGCGAAGGGGCCGGATTTGGGAGGTGGAAGATGAGATCTAATGAATGTTTGATTGATAGAGATTTTGAAGGGGAGATCGCAGATGTGATTCGATGAGATTAGAGGCGAGGGGATGGAGGATGTCAGGGATGGAAGGCGGTGGAGCCCTGATTAGGCAGGTAGGCATCACTAGAATAGGATGGTGGTGGGGCGGCACGACGATTGTCGTGGGGGCGAGATACGAGGCGGAGCAAATAAGGAATGGGGAGGAAGATGAAGAGTAGTGGTCGTCCGATTAGCCGAGAGAGTAAGGGTGCAGGCGGTGCACGTGCAGAACACGTGCTTGGTCGGCACGTGCGATAAGTTTTCATTTTAATTTTTATTTTTTTTATAAAAACAAAATAAAAGAAATCGAAAAATAGGTGACACATGGCGGCTCCAGGATCTGCCACGTGTCAGCCCCACAAAAATTGGAAAATAAATAAAAAGAAAAATAGAAAAGAAAAAGCAAACTACCTCAGATTGAAAAAGTTTCTTCACGAAAATTGCTCGTCTCGATGAGATCTACATCTTTCATGAAGACATCAAACCAAAATCAATTATTTGCACAAAGTGATATTTTTGGGGTATCCCATGTACATAGAATACCTTGATTTTTGGGTTATATATTTTTTTCATTTTTAAATCAGAAAAAAATCCGAAAAATATCATAAAATCAAATATAAATATTTACTCATTAGTCTATTTTTTTGGATTTTTATTAATTAAGAAAAAGAAGAAATAAAATTAAACATGAAAAGACCAATTTTGTACAAACAGTTAGTGAAGACTCGGACTCAGTTAGTTTCTTTGATTTCAAGCTCAGTTTGGATGTGGATTTTTGCGCATTTTAATAAAACTCTTATCAATGAAGACAAATGAAAAAGATATAAAACAATATAGGTTAATTACGTACATAAAATAATAGGTCAAAAATCGCTAAAATACAAAATGTACAAAAGAGGCCTAAAACCCAACTTTCACATATGGGCTCCGATTCACTTGAACTTGGTCTTGTTTTGAAGGCAATTGAATGTACATTAGTTCAAAAGTGAGTAGGATCAAATCGGACACTGGATGGGGAAGATATGAGGGTTTTAGACCAGAAATCCTAGAACTAGGGTTTGGGTTCTTGGTCCACTTATTTGGGTTAGTGTTTTTTTTGTATTTTTTATTGATTCTTGTTAGTGATATGTACACAGTGGATGTGGCTTTGGGTTTATTGGAGTTAGCGTGAATGAGTTAAAAATCAGGGAAGTTAGTCATTTACAGGTCAATTGGACTTGGATTTTTGGCTTCTTTTTTGTGTGAAAATAAGTGCTAAAATGCAATTCTTATCAAAACATATATGAATGCTAATTATGCCGAATAAATGAAGAAATGCTAATGATTTCAAGGTATTTGAGCTTAATTAATCAGTTTTAGAGCGATGAATCTGAGATTCATCATCCCCATATAATTAAACCATGCTCGTCCCTGAGCATCAAAAGAAATGCCATGAAGTGAAATGAGATTGGGTTCCAGACCATGATCATGAGCTGAAGGTGAAAATGAAACTAGACTCGATCTTTTGATTATTAGTTTATCGGAACTTCTATGAGACTTAGATTTTTAAAATCAACAGCCTTCAAGTTCTACACATCATTTTCACAGTTTCGGCCCAGAAGTCATCTTAGATCAATATTATTCTAAAAGCATACCCTATGAATATTAAACAATCGACTCATGTGTGTGAAAGGTTTTACCTCTTCCCATCCAGAAAGTCGGACTACCATGCAAACCCCCTCTCCAATAGCTCATCCTCGGGGAGTCAAGTATTTCCTTCTACGGTCTGTTGCACTGTGTTCACAATCAAAATGGGGGAGAAGTTAGAAGAAGGAGAATAGAACTGGAGGGTGGCCAGTGTAGTCACCTCTCCTTGTGAAGCTGGACAGTGCAGGCGAGTCTCCACCAAGATCTGTAGGTTTTCTTGAAGCTTGGACCTTTTTGGTCAAATTTTTATTTGTTAGAATGTTTCTTTATATTTGCAGTTTTGGTGGGTCTGCTTGGATCTTGTTTTTCCCATACGGATATAGAAACTTTTTCCGTATTGTTTTGGGGTCTTAGAAAAAATTATGCCCAGTCGTCCATCCCTTTTCTGAAGCTTTATTTCAACATGTACTCCGCTCTTTAGATTTCCACGCTACCAGAAAAGAAACTCACATAGTCTTCCAACATCCCGTCAGAGTTGAGCTAAGTGCATAGTGTGGGATTACAAATTAATTCCCTATTCCAAAGTCGTACCTAGAATGAAGAGACCAGGTTAGACACTATGAGTCAAACGATGCACATTGTCATGCATAATATAAAGAATTACGTCAACGACCTAATGCTTCTAAAATCCTATTTCTCGGTGAGGTTCCTCTAAAAATTAGGTGGATTAAGGTCAATTCCACACCACTCTCGATTTCTTCTCATAACTTGATTCAGAACCCAAAGACTTTTCTCATATACAAATGAAATGCTGGATGAGGTGCAACTGTGTGAAATGCTGACATAATTTTTTTTTGAATTTTCTTATGCAAAAATGAATAAGAAACCATTTTTTTCAAAAAATTTGGGTAGGACACAGTTAGTGTTAGTAGCAAAACTCTTTTTCTTTTATTTTGTTTTGTTTTGTTGTTGTTGTTTTTTTCACAAGTTAGTTACCCTACCCGTAAATACATATAGACTTAACGCGAAAGTATGAGATATGGGTAAAATATATACACAGTACATATACAGACCCCCCTATACTTAGTGAGTGCTATGTCCTCAGAGCACCAAAAGCATAGAGGAGACATAGCTCGGGCTAAGTGTAAGAGAGTGAAAAAGATAAAGATAGCTACAATCTGCCCCCCTATATTTAGGCTATGAACAGTCAAAGTATAGAAGAAGAGCGAAAATGAATTGATCGGGATATGTGAAGGAGGAGAGTATATACAGATGAGCATCGCTTCCCCCTATACTTAGGCTTTTATCAGCCTAAGTAAGGAAGAAGGGAGAAAATGTGGCGATTGTGAGAAGGAGTTTGATGACGGAAATGGTATATACAGATGGCATCGGTCCCCCCCTATATTTAGGCCTTGGCCTAAGTACAGGAAGAAGATGTACAAGGAGATCGATGGGGTCGGGACGGAGGGAGAGCTTATGAGTCTTCAATGTGCTCGCTCTACATGAAGTAGATGACCTCAACATGACTTGTCTGCTCTTTGGATAATTCTATATAGGGTTTCAGCAATTTCCCATTCACTGAGAAAGGTTGTGCATCATCTTTGAGTTCTGCAATATCCACACTTCCATTGGTATGCAGATCGATGACAATGTAATGACCCGACCATTTTGATTTGAGTTTCCCGTGAAAAATCTTCAACCGAGTATTGAACAACCATACTTTTTGCACAGGGACAAAGGTTTTATGTCTAATGTGTCTGTCATGCCATCTCTTGACATTGTCCTTATCGATCACACTATTGTCATATGCTCGGTTTCGAATTTCAATTAGCTAATTTAGATTTAAATCCTGGCATAATTTCCCAAGGTGACAACTCCCATTCAGCTTTTTGATCGCCCATTCTGATTTTTGAATTAGCTCTGCTGGTAAATGGCATGGCTTGCAATAGATCATCCTATAAGGTGACGTACCGAGTGGAGTCTTGTAGGTTGTCCTATGGGCCCACAGAACCTGGTCCAACAGTTTAGACAAGTTCATCCTATCTGGATGAACCAACTTCTGAAGAATACCCTTCGCCTCTCTATTAGAAACCTCTGCCATGACATTAGATTGTGGTGATATGGGTTGGCTATTATATGCTAAAATCTATATTCCTTAGCCAAATATCTCATTTCCTTATTCACAAAGTGCTACCCCCATCCGAAATCAAGACTTTCGGTACCCCGAACCTTGCAATGATATTATCCTCGATAAACTTACAAACCATTTTGTTGTCTGCAGTTTGGGTTGGAATAGCCTCTACCCATCGCGACAAATAATCAACCGCTATCAAGATGTACTCGAATCCATGGCTATTGGGAAAAGGACCCATAAAACCATCCCCCATCCATTGAAAACAGCACAGAAAATCATTGGTTGCATGGGCATTTCATCTCTATAACCAACAGTCCCTCCCATTCCTTGACAAATCGGGCATGACCATACAAAATCATTAGCATCAGGAAACAAGCTCTGCCAGTAAAATCCACATTGGAGTACCTTATGCGCGGTTCTCTTTCTCGAATGGTGTCCTTCAGCCTCAAGTGAATGACAGTGTGTGAGGACACTATGGTATTCCTCCTGAGGAATACATCTTCGCCAAATGCAATAGTTTCCTTCATAAAAAAACGAAAGGATCGTCCCAATGGTATTTTCTTGAATCCCACTTTAATCGATCAATCATTCTCTTGGTCCAACCAAAGCGAACTTTCTTGTAGACAAGATAGTTCACTATGTTGGAGTACCATGGGACTGAGTCAGTAATGCAAACTGACTCGTCTGAAAAAGTCTCTTTAATTGGTCCAGTGTCAAAGTAATCATTTTGCTCAATTCAGGAAAGGTGATCAGCCACAACATTCTTTATTCTAGGTTTGTCCTTGATCTCAAAATTAAATTCCAAGATTAGCAGGATCCATCTTAGAAGTTGTGCCTTGTCATCTTTTTTCTCCATTAGATATCTATTTGCCGTGTGATCAGTAAAAATCGTCACCTTGGAGCCAAATATGTATGATCTAAATTTTTCAAGGACCCAAACTACCGCGAGCATTTCCTTTTCAGTTATCATTTAATTTCTTTGTGCAGGATCAAAAACTTTGCTCGTGTAATGAATCGCATAAGGTATCCCATCTCATCTTTGTCCAAGCACAGTCCCAACAGCAAAATCCGATGCATCACTCATGATCTCAAAGGGAAGAGACCAGTCAGTAGATTGTAATATCGGTGATTCACATATTTTCTTTTTCAGGAGCTCGAAGGCCTCTAGACAATTGTGATTTACAATAAACTCGGTGACTTTTCCTAAGAGCTCAGTCAGTGATTGGGGCGATTTTTGAAAAATCAGGAATAAACCTTCGATAAAATCCAACATGCCCTAGGAAGGACCTCACTGACTTGACGTTGGTTGGTGGCTCAAGTTTCTCGATCACATCTACCTTGGCAGGGTTGACCTCCATTTCCTTTTTGGAGATGGCATGCCCCAACACGATACACTCTGTCACCATCAAGTGACTTTTCTCTCAAGAGAGTACCAAATTTACCTCCCTGTATCTCTTGAGGACTCGGTCCAAGTGTACTAAACATGTATCGAATGAATCACCATGGACTGAGAAGTCATCCATGAAGACTTCCAGGAAATCACCAACAATTTTGGCAAATACGGTAATCATGCACCGCTGGAATGTGTCTGGGGCATTACAAAGCACGAATGGCATGCGCTTGAATGCGTAAGTGTCGAAATGACATGTAAATGTGGTATTTTCCTGATCCCTGGGAGCGATAGCTACTTGATTGTAGCCAAAGTACCCATCAAGAAAACAGAAGAATGCTTTCCCTACAAGTCTCTCCAAGATTTGTTCAATAAATGGCAGTGGAAAGTAATCTTTCTTGGTCGCAGCATTCAGGCGCCTGTAATCGACACAGGCGCGCTACGACGTGGGTACTCTGGTCGCGATCTCTACCACCTCCTCGTTGGTGACCATCTGGATTCCCGACTTCTTTGGGACAACATGAAGAGGGGGCCACCCACTTGGAGTCAGAAATGGGGTATATAAACCTCGCTTTGCACCATTTCTCTATATCTTTCTTAATTACTTCCCATAGATTGGGATTTAATCTTCTCTAAAATTCATGGAAAGGTTTTGCATTCTCCTCGACTTAAATTTGGTACGAGCAGAGAGTGGGATTGATTCCAACGAGATCCGACACAGTCAAACCAATGGCTTTTTGATTCGGTTCAAGAACTTCAAGCAATCTAGATTCCCAATCTTTAGTTAATTATGATCTAATGCACATGAAATTTCTCTTTGGGTCCCATAAGAAATGCATACTTGAGTGTAGGAGGAAGTGGTTTCTGCTCTGGCAAGTCTGAATCATCAATTAGGTCTGGTTGGATGGCTTTCGAGTCTGGCTCTGTGTTGGTAGGCAGTGAATCACTCTGTGACGTGCTTGCTACCAATTCTGACGAAAGGTGAGTCGGATGTCAAAAGTAGTGCGGTAATTCGGCCAAAGCCGCGTCTGACTCGTCATCGACATTTGTTGACTGTCCCGAAGAAGATGGGACTGACAAATTCGAAAGGATTTATGTATCGTCAAGGCTATAGATATCTGTGTGTTTAGATAGGTTTGGCAACATCTCGTGAACTTCATTGTGCACTGTTTCCTCTTCTGATGAGGGGCTTTCAGTTTGAATTTCCGGAAGTTGATCCCAAGGCCCAATAGTGCTAATGAAATTGCACTCTGATGTCTCTGAGTATTCGATGGTAGATTCGGTGTTTGGCCTTTGCCACTTTGTTTGCTTCATCTCTAAGTCCACTTCTCTTCTTGGATAGCGGAATTTCTTCATTCTTGTGCCGTAATCGAATACTACTTTAGCAGTCTGCAAGAATGGTCTTCCAAGAATGATTTGGGTTTCTTTCCTGTGGTTCGAGGTCTCCATATCAAGGATGCCGAAGTCCACTTTGTATTCTGTACCCTCGATCAAGATGACTGCATTCTTTACTTCTCCCTTAGGTCTCTTAGTGGATTTAGCAGCAAATTAGAGCAGAGATAATGATTTCCTGAGAGGACCTAACTCCAATTTGTAGTATAAGGATAAGGGGAGAAGATTGATTGAAGAACTATTATCGAGTAGCGTGCGTGCGAACGCAATGCCGTCAATGTTACTCTCCACATAATGAGCACCTCCATCCCTTTTTTTCTTGGTAGATGCTGATTTTTGAAATATTTTGTAGTTGTTGCTGTCAATATATGAGTCTCCAAAAATTGACTTGGTTTCTTTGTACGAGTCCTGGTGTGAGTGCATTTAACTTTCAAGTACCTCTGAAATGCTAGATTGTTGGCCACATATTGATCAAAGGGTACATTGACTGTGACATTTTCGTGGAAGAATCCTTCCATTTCTGGATCATCTTGAATGTTTTTCTTTGGTTTCCCATTCTTAAGAGCATGAGGCAAAGGAATGGAAGCATTTGAGATAGGAGATATAGAACCAGAGTCATAAAAAAGAGCATCTTTATTAGAAATGGAGTTCTTATTACAATTATTGTTCTTCTGATAATAATCAAAATTGTGTTGCTAAAATGGTGACAAAGGAATTTTTGCAGCAACTAGAGGTGCAACGTCCTCTGTAGACTCCAAAGGGGCTTTTCCTTTCTCGTGTGTTGGGATCTTCACTGATGCTGAATTCAGGTGTCCTTCTTATTCTTTCTCAGACGTATCCTCCAGTTGATCTTCCGAGTCTTCTTGATTCAATTACCGTGCCTGGTTAAATACGTCCGCAGTCCTTCCGCTCTTATGTGACATAGCATTGATATTGTCAAACGAAAGGATCTCATGTTCAAATATGGAAGAATCTGAATAGTATACCTGGCCATTGTATTGGGAAGATTGAGATTTGTTCAAGCTATTAGTGTTAGCTTGAACTTGGGCGGGAATAGTTGTAATTGGGGCTGTCAGCTCATCTCTCCAACGGGACAAGCGATTGACATCAACCCGTAGATCTTGTAATTCATTTCGAAAGTTGTGAATTTCCTCGAGCATCAGTCTTTGGAAATCTACGGTTTCTTCTTGAGGGTTGGATGGTTGAGATGGTTTTTCTGAGGTGTGACTTTGTGGAGCTTGGTATTGCTGACTGTATTGATGAGGCTGGTTCTGGCGGTTGTATGGCTGCTGCTGCTTTGGATGCTGGAATGATGCAGTATTCTGGGTGTGCTGTGGAGATGGTGGGAACACAGCATTATAGAAAGTGGATGGACATAGGCAAGGTTGACGGTCCCCCATATTACCTTGTTGGGTAGTGTCTTGAGTGTACCAGATGTCGTTCACTTCGAACGTTAGAGGCGGGGCTTCTTCAACAATTTCGGTTGGTGAATGTAACTTCTGGGAAGGTTGGTCATAAGATTGGTCATGAATCCATGGTTGTTGTTGCGCTGATCTTGGTTGTTTCTGGACGTGATGTATACGATAGATCGGGACCATGTGTGCAGTGGGTATTCCCATCTTGGATATTTTCTCGGTCAGCTCCTCCATTTGCTTCGGAAACTAGGAGATCCTGTTGTCAATGTTGTTAATCCTCTTATTAATCGGGTCCACTACTATCAATTTATCAGTGATGATGTTCTTGTTTGGAATCAAATCCTATGCTATTTCTCCAACAGTTTGCTTTCCCCCTTTAGATTGAAATGTATTTATGGAATCGGTGTACGCCCTATTGGCAATCTGTGAACGGCTTGTCTCAGCCATATGCTCTTGTACATTCCAGACGGTTTCAGCCCCTCATGATGTGTAGTGGGCACCGCAAGCAGTGCTCACCAACTCCTGAGTCTTGTAGCTGAGGCCCGAGTAGAGTGACTGAACTATGATGTTGTTATCCAAGTCATGGCATGGACATTTCTGTAGTAGATCTTTAAATCTATCCCAATCATTGCAGAGTGGTTCATTAGGCATCTGAGAGAAACTTGTGATACGTGTCCTCATCTTGTTGGTTCTACTAAAGCGTAGAATTTTTTCAAGATTAGGTTTTGACCCTATCATAGGTGGTTACCATCACTCCTAAATTCTTTACCCAGTAATCTGCCTTCCCTGTCATGGCGAAAGGGTGTGCAGTGAGATGAATGTGATCTTAGAGGACCTACGGGTGCCTCAAGTTAGAACATACTAGCTCCAAGACCCATAAAAATTCATATGGTTCTTTAGCTGCATTACCATGGAACTATGGTAATTGACTTAAAAAATGTGGTTTCAGTTCATACTTGATTTCTGGTTGAGGTGGCTGCAAGTATTTTCTCGCTCTATACTGCCCAGGATTGTATGCTGCTTCAATTGGAAGTTCGCCCCCATCATTCAACTGTTCTATTTGCTCTCTCAATAAAAGTTGTTGCTGCTTAGATGAAGCTCATCTCGTAAAAATCATCTGCATCGGATCTTCATTGGGTTCATCTTCATGATTATTCTTGGGAGGCATCTTTTGTGAGTTCTCCTCTTCTTCTTAACCTTAATAATATAATGGATATGATTTAGTAGAGTGGAAAGAATTTGAACCTGAATCATCGAGGTAGGAGTTTTCCTCGATGTGTTTTGGAGAGAGAGAGAGAGACAATGTGGGTTTGACCTCCTTCAAGAAAGAAGAAGGAAATGTAGGAATAGGGTTCATGGGAACGGTGTCCCCGAGCCCATGGTGCTCCAGAGAAAAGTGTCTCCGAACCTTTGAGATTGACAAGTTTGTGGTGGTCAGAGGAGCGTTCGCGGAGTCCGGACGAAAATCACCACAATCTTCCATTCTCAATTTCAAGAGAGTAACAAGAGGTTTACGATTCATGATATAGACACAAGTGTGTGATATTCGATGATTATTTTGTTTCTACACACAAATCAAACACAACACAGATCCTTGTTTCACTTACTCACTCAGTGAATGCCGTAAAGGTTCGGCCAGTTATCTTGTCAATTTTTATTTGGTGATAATTCAATCATGCAAACCGTTTAAGTGAGTTGTTGGGTTCTTGTATTTCCCTACCGACTGGACCAAATTCTTACGACTAGTTGCACCTTCTTTCAGCCAGTATAGGTGTAATTCTGGACCATAAAACAGCTACCCGTGTTACTCAAGGACAGAGCCTTACACAGTGTCCTTTAAACCACCCACTCTGATAAGGAAATCCGGACCGTTTAGCTTCTACCCGTAGATCCTCACTAAGAAGTAGATAATCATTTTTGGTAGAATCAATAGTTATTATGAAAATCCCGGCTAGGCTATATGCTAGTGTGCGTCTCTCTCCTCGCTGCAAGATAAAAGCATACAATGTCGGGGTTCTCTCCCGCAAGAATTCTTGATTTTATGGGTTATTTAAAATCAGCTATAGTTAGCAGTCCCAATTTTAATTAGGCGATCACTGAAGAAAATCGTGAGTACAAATACATGTCTAATGTCTAGTACCAATTTCCTTTAAAATTATGTGTGAAACAAGAGGGAGAAATTCGGGAAAAGCTGATGCATGTGAAAAGCTATGATGTATGCTCAGTTAGAAGACTTATAGTGAATCCTCGCAATCTCCATGTGGGATGCAATACAATAATTGAAATGTGAATGCAAGCCTATGAAAAACCGCATCTAACAGAAAGTTCTATTAACAGGGAAGAATTAAGTTGAATTTGGCTAAATTGAACGATCTAATGTGTGTCTCAATTAAAGTGATGTTCGACCTATGTCCTATGAGCACAATCAAAAATTTAAAAGCTTTACGAGTCGTATGTGTAGGTCTATCTTAAGCTCCACACAAGTTGGGCCCCACCCTCACCGGAGAGTGAAATTGGCCACAACACACCATAGAAAAAATTCAAGGTCTTTTTTACATGCATGAAAGTCCAAATGGACACCGCTTTAAATGAGCAATTACTTAAAGAAAATAAAATTGAAGAATATAAAATCCTAAACTCTACGCTCTCTCATGACTCGACTCAATCTTAAATTTATTGTGGCATTTCGGAAGTCGGTGAAGATGCGTCGATTCTTGAAAAACCGCTCCACGTACGCTGGGTACCTCACAAGAAAAATAGGATAGATGGTGTAAGAGAGTGACTCGAAAATAAAAATAAGATAATAAATGTTGAAAATAAAAAAAAAATAAATCCAAGGAAAAATGGAATGTACAGTGAAAATTCGTGGGTCGGAATACCTGATGCAAAAAACCGAACAATTTTTTTTAGACAAAAAAAACCAAGCCATTTGCCTCCCCGACAACGGTGCCATCTCATGAATAGTAGATTGCATGTGTTAAATATATGTTGCAGACTGATTGATTATCGTTCGCTTAAAATAATGTGTCGTTTCTGTTGGACATGCAAGCCCACGGCGAGCCATTATGCAATAAATGTTATTGCAATTCACTCCTTAATCTGAAATAAAGAGTACATAGTTTGCATAATAGGTCCCTTAGTACAATTAGGGTTATGTACCATGGCCATCTTAATGATCATACAGCTGTTGATTCAATTATTGAATCATAGAGGCTGGTGCTTAGATAAATATCTAATGAGTTAGATTGAGGACTCATCAAGCACCGTCAAATGATTATTAAGAGATGATCTCCAGCCTGAGTAGGAGATGGCAATCCTATCTCATTTAGGTTGATATCTGACCGACCTCTTGATGCAGGTCCTCTGCATAGGAATAGAGATTCGGAGGTGTCGGATAAGTTAGGTCAAAGAGTTGACTTAACGAGATCGAGATAACCAAAGTCCTATATCATATGCTGTCATGATATAGGCACACATCCTCTGACCAGAGACAGATGTGTTACTATATGTCTGAGTATGTACATTTGGCAGACCAATAGGTTGATGGCCTAATCAAGGTCTATACACCGGCGCGCTGGTGTGCATATAAGGGCATATGAGTAATACGATCTCTCAAAGGGATCATACAGGTTCACTACTGAACCGGAAGACATGAGCTCACTCATGAGATATTGGGAAGAATCAAATTCCGTGCGCACGGTCGTCTCGCTTTGGAAGCTTGACTGAATTTGTTGGTTTGATATATACTTTTGGAAAGTATATGATCAAGACCAAGGTATGATATATGCTTTTGGAAAGTATATGATCAATACCGACTTCCAATGATCAAATGAGAAACTTACTGATAAAACCCTGAAGTAGACAGTATAAAGTTGATCCAATACTTCGGGTTTAATCTGAGTCTTCCAGTATGCAGGATGTACAGGTATTAGGAATACCTGAGGGTGATGTGATCATAAACGGTTGTATAACCATGACGCTTCCATTCCTAGGGAGTGATGAAACGGGGCTGGATTTTAGTGACTCCTCTCAGTAGAGAAGTAATCTGATCTTAGTCCAAATGTTGGACATTGATCTGAATTTGATTCAGATTCAATGAGAAGATTAGATTTGCGGTCTTGATTTAATCAAGCATCTATGGGAGGCCCGAGATCTGGATTTGAGATGTGATCTCAATATCCATGTCACTATACGTGGAACAATACAATCGCCCTGTCCTTATCTCCAAGTATTCGCGGAGAAAGCGCATTGTCCTTGAAAGAGTTCATGGATAATTCTATTGTTGATATATGTATCCGAGCATTGAGAAAATGGATAATTAAATGTGATTTAATTATCATGAATAATATGAATTTGATTCATATTATAAGGAGAATTATCTTAGATAATTAAATGTGATTTGATTATCAAAGATGTGAATAATGTGAATCTGATTCATATTATTTGAACACATGAGATAAAGAGATCCAAGATGATTAAATATGATTTAATTATCAAGGATAAGAATAATGTGGATAGTAATATCCAATTATTCATAATATATTATAAATGTGATTTATAATGTATTAGAGAGAGTTAAATATAATTTATATTACTAGATTAATTATTAATGTGTATTGGATACACATTGTCTAATTAATTGAAAATGTAAATTACATTTTGTTTTGGGTTGTGAATATGATTCACAATATTCCAATGTCAAGATTTGCAATATTCCCAAATTTAATTGAGAATTATTTTGGTGAATAAAAATCCCAACAAATAGTTGTTGGAAAATAAGTAGAGAGAAAATCAAGGAGATATGCAATCTCATGGGAATCCATGAGATTGCCCTCCAAAGGGGAAGGTTGATCTCCTTTATTCTCTCTCTCCTTATTTGATTGATTTAATTTGGTATTAATATTTATTTGATTTATCAAATATATTTAATCAAAATTAAATCACAAGTTGTTGGCTTTTACCAACAACAATCTTGACCATTGGATTGTCATAAATCAATCTCAACCATTGATTTTATATGACACATGGATTGAGATCCATGGATCCCAAAACCCTATAAATAGAGAGGCACTCTTGGCTCTCTTTTTACATATAATGCTTGAGAAGCATCTCTCTCTCCCTCTCTCTTTCTCTTTAGAGGTCAGCCCTCTCTCTCCCTCTCATGGCCGTCCACCATGGATGCCATGGAGAGGTTCTCCATCGTCGCGGCATCGTCGTTATGCTGCCCGTTCTTCTGCTCGTGGATCTCCGTCTCCTTCGGTGCGCCTCGCTCATGAAGAAGATGTTGGATCTCGTGTGTCGAGATCAGGAGATCCGCCGCTTGGATCATCAACTTGGATTGCGAGAAGCACGCGGTTCATCCCCGCGCTCGCAAGCGTCTCCTCCGTAGAATCGGACTTGAGACAGGAGGTCTCTTCGTTTAGAGACTCGATCGCAACCACGCTTCAAGAGGTAATCCTATTACTTGTTTGTGGTTTAGACGAAACGATTCGAGAAGTGTTCTTGGATCATGTGGTTTCGTCGTATAAAATTTTTAAATTCCGCTGCACCGAGCAACTAGTCCGACTAGTCGCTCCTCGTCGTATTCGATACGACGCTCACGCTTCCGTGATGCGCTTGAGGATCTAACCATATCCTTCAAGTGGTATCAGAGCCAGGTTGATGGTTTCGAATAGTGATTCGTTAACCAAGGACGACTTGGGTTCGCTAAGGTCGCGAAAGTTTTCATCGCATTTGATTTCGCAGATCTGTTTAGTAAATAAATTCCGCACTGTTTAAATTGTTTAAACACGAATTTTATACTTGGATTATGTTCCCCATTAAATAAGGAAACCATAGGATCTGAGTTTGCGTAAATCGGATTTCGTATGCTCGAGATATGGTCGTTTTAATGAACATGTATGCACTGTTGCGGGAACTGTGAATCTGAACGTGATTAAAATGTTAATTACTGTTTAGAATTGCCTCGAAATGCGTGAAACATCACTTAGGTTCTGTCCTAAATCAAATTAGAAAACTTTAGAAATTGACCTTGCTTAATTTGGATTTAATATGATTGAGATATGCCAATTTTAGTAAGTAGGGGTCACTGCTGAAATTGCTTTCCTAATCTAGATCACGTGATTGTCAATTAGTGAAATTAATTGTTAATTTCGTGAAATAATCTTGAAAAATATTTGTGAAATATTGAAACATGATTATTTGCCTAATTGACTTGGCCCCAATCAATTAGTTGATTAGATTAGATCTAAACCATAATTGGAATTACAATCATCAAACTTCTTGCTTGAATAGGATTTGGGAATTTGCCTAGCAAATTTCCTTAAAATCAAAATTGTTTTGATTACTATATGGTATAATTTCGGTTGAAGAACCGATGATCATCTCAAGTACAAAATAATCAATTTGGCATTATCCTTTCCCGAGGCGGATATGGTGTCTAGTCGGGGATCGCTGGGTCAGCGGGTTGCAACGTATGTGGTCCGCCCCACTCCCGTCGGTACTGGCCATGACAGCGGGTAGGGCCGGGATAATGTCCGAGGGATTATGATGTATTTTTCTAATTATTAAAATTCGAATTAATACGTACTTTGAGAATAATACCATATATATTCAAGCATAAAATTAAGTTTGATTGATTGAATTGGATTGATAATTAATTTAATATGATTAAGTCAATTATATCCAATTGAGAATACTCTAATATGATTATAGTTAATAATTCCCTTGGAAGAATTAATTATATGAATGAGATTCATAGTAATTAATTAAATTTGAATAAGAGATGGAGGATCACATAAGTGACATCCATGGTCTCCCGTCAAGGCGAAGGGTTTCGTCGCCAAATATTATATGTGGGAGACGCCTGTCCGAAGTGACAGCTCCCACATATGATCCGTTTGGATCGGGCTCGGCGCTTCTCGAAAGAGTAAGGACGTATGCGTAGTGACCCCAATATCGGGTTCTCATATTATTGGGGCGATATTGGATTGCGCATAGCGAGTTATATTCCTGTTGACGGTTGGTTCAATTAATGACGGGTCAACATCACCATAGGGGTGGTGGGCCCGGGTATTAAAGACCGAATTGGGAGATGCAAGTTGGACTTGCAAGGCGGAATGTGTTCCCGCTTCTTTTTATCCGAGTTGTAGGTTCTCATATTATTGGGATGCAACAAAGATAAGGAAGGAGATCCCAGATCTTGCTTGAGATATGATGGTAAGTATATCTCTTACATTGAAAGTGATTAAGGGAATAAACTTTCATTGTTGACATGGCAAGACAACTTTGATAAAAAATTCCTAATTCAAAGTAAAACATGTATATATATAAATATATACACTCATGCAAATTTTTTATTTCAGATAATCCTTCATTAAACCCACTCAATATTATACTCAATGATAACCAGTAAATATCGTGGATTGGACCCTATAATCCAGATATTGTACTTGCAATTGGACACACAATGTTTGTGGTTGCAATGTGCAAGTTTCCTCATAACAATGAGAAGTGATAATTAAATAGACAATAGGACTAAAACCCTAGGGTTTGTATGTCTCTATAAGTCTTGATCTTATCGAATGTACTTTTGAAGTGACATGTCGATGATGATCGTAATTATAAAATTAATCCTTATAAAATCAATAAAGATATTCTGGCATATATATGTGCTCTTGACATTTAATCATGAATGACATGGTTCTCTACATCATGGTAGCTCTATTAGAGATTATGTATTCAAATTGTTTGAATACCTACCTGAACCGATGCTTCAAAGAGTTTAGATGGATGTAGATGATGAGTGTCATCATTCTACTGTCTATACTCTGGTCATTCATGAAGCTTCATAATATTCATATTATATGAACTTAAATGAAGCTTGTATAAATGTTGAAATACTCTTATATTGAAATTTTTGATTTTAACATGAGAGATCCTTGGTCTTGAGCAAAGGTTGCTTATAGACAAAGGGAGCGCAGTGGAAGCATGGGTTGGACCCAAGTAAGAGGTGTAGTCAAAGAGTTGACTGTACTTCTGTGACTTCCATATGACATCCAAAGAGTTGGATGAATGCCAATACTGCAATAAGTTGATGTGTTGATAGTATGACTATCAAGTCTGTCTAGAATCCTCAGAAAAGGACTCGGATGGAGCATCAGTATAATCTACATATAATCATTGATATTGACTTACTTATTTGATAAGATAAAGTCTAATAATTGTATCTCAAATTTTCTAATGACACTTGCAATTGGTTGCATATGTATTAGAAATTTGATCTTAAGGTTTATTGGTCATCCATGTTGAAAATGATGCAAGTGTTGCAACAATTTCCATGAGATCAATAGACTTCATATTTTCAGTGGGAGACCTTAGTCTTAGAGAATGTCTCTATAACCTAGATATTAGAATACACTCATTGTTTATTTCTAATTGTTGGATATAAACATGAATTCTGTAATAAATCTATCATAAAGAGTTATGATGGAAATATTTCAGATAGTAATCTAAAATCTAGTGGACTCTATTAAATTAGAAAATTATTGAATGGTTCATTAAGATTTCTAATACTGAAAATTAAACCTTTAAAAGATCAATAGGAGGATAAAGATCATTTGATAATGATCTGACATCAAATTTTGGACATATGTCTGTTGATGAGATCAATGGACTAGTAAGACATGAAACTTTAGATTGTCTAAAGCATCAAATCTCACATACTTGTGAATATTGTATTCAAATAAAAAATGTCCAATACACACTTCCTTGGGAAAGGTGTAAGGTATCAAGGTATTAATGATCTCATGCATATTGATGTATGCAAATCATCTATATCATAATAAACATTATGGATATGTGATATCTGTTAATGATTATGTATGATATGATATTTCTTCTCTTCACCTAAGAAACCTTTGAAATGTTCAAAGATTTCGCAATTTTGGTTTAGAACCAAAGTTTGAAGGAAGATGAAATGAATTTGATCTAACCAAGGTAGCCTACACCTATTAGATGAATTCAAGAAATACCTTATGGAGATATGAATATCATTCCTATCTCAATCCTCCTAATGAACCTTAACTCAATAGAGTTGTAGGGAGATACAATTGATCATGTGTGACATGATTTGATCAATGATTAATCATAGCATAATTATCTCTTAGTTTCCAGGTATATATATGTGGTAGAGACTGCATTATATATCCTTAATAAGGTTCCATGTGATTAAGCTGGAATCTAGCACTAGAGAGTGCTACTTCATTAGGAAAA
Source organism: Ottelia alismoides (assembly GCA_037367405.1). Classification (NCBI taxonomy): domain Eukaryota; kingdom Viridiplantae; phylum Streptophyta; class Magnoliopsida; order Alismatales; family Hydrocharitaceae; genus Ottelia; species Ottelia alismoides. The sequence continues at coordinate 505,975 of JAZKJV010010931.1, read as the reverse complement.
TAAAGGATGGTATTCGATACCTACTTTATGACCTTGAGATTCTTAAAAGATCTCATCTTTGAGAATATGATTCTTATAGGATGACTCTCTGGAGAATCAAGATGAAAATGAAGTAAAGGAACTCATTTAATCTTGAAAAGATAATGAGGCTCCTGAAATCGGAAACTGAAATAGATAATTAAAGATGAAACATTAATACCTCTTCAAATAAGTTTGAGGATGGATTCCATGTGTCAGTTAAATCTGAAAATGATCGGACTACATGTGATGAAGCTCCTGAGGATCATGACATGGAAGGATGGATGTTAGCAATAAAAGTCTAATGTAGACTTCATATACAAGTGTTGTATATGGACCCTCGAGGATCCACCTATATGGGTCAGACCCATTAAGGTGTAAATGGATCTTCAAGAGAAAGAGGGAACCTGATGAGAAGGTAGAGACCTTCAAAGCACGGTTCGTAGCCATGAGCTACACATCGAAGAGAAGGCATCGCTTGCGATAAGACTTGCTCTACAGTGACCTTGCTTTAACCCATCAGAATATTGCTAACTATAGCTGCACAACTTGACTATGGCATCTTCATGATGTGAGTCAAGATTGCATTCCTCTATGAATACCTCTATGAGGACATTCATATGAAGTAGCCCCAGGGCTTCATGGTTGAGGAAAGCAAGGTGTGCTAGCTGAAGAACTCCATCTTTGGACTCAAATAAGTTTCTTGTAGTTGGAACATAAGATTTAATGAAATTATAAATGTTATGATTTCAGATAAAATCTTGATGAACCATGTGAAGCTTAGTGGGAGTGCCATTGTGTTCATCGTGCTAAATGTAGATATTATTCTAATCATTTGGAATGATATAAGAATAAATAATAAGTGTTTTATAATTTAGTTGTTCCATACCTTGAGATACGATCTCAAGGATACCTCTTAGATCTTAATTCTGAAGTCGTTCAGAAGCAAAGAGAAGAGGGTATTGGGACTGTCGCATTAGTAGTACACCTTGGACTTATTCCATTTTCTGGAAAATTCCAAGAAAGGCTTCCTTCCCTTAAGATGTGGTAGTGACCTGTCTAAAGGGATAGCACCTCAAAGAGTTGAGGAAGTGAATGCTAGAACTGCTTGCACTTGTGCATCAGTTATGAGAAGCTCGGTATATGCTAGATGTGTACAAGAACCAGATGTCTGCCATGCAGTGGGAGTAGTAAACTGTTACTAATCCTACTATGGAGATAAAACACTTGATTGTAGTAATAATAATATCTTCAAAGATAATAAAACTTAGAGATAGTGATCTCAAGGTCTTATCTTCAAAAGTTTAAGATCTTGTAGATAGTGATCTATAAGGGTCTTGACTGTAGATACCTTAGGAGATAGAGATCTCCAGGAATGAAGGTATTCTAATAAGGATTATGGGAATACCGGTTATGATAATTAATAAGATGTAGTGTCAAGGACACTATAACCAACAAAATTGAGTATCGGTTGCATGAGATGCAACGTTCGCATTAGATGCGATCACTGTTACTAGGAGATATGCAAGTGCCGTAAAAGGACTTGGCGTAGTCTCTTGAGAACAGAGTGACTGATCAGCTTACCTAGCTATTTTCTAAATAGCCTATGATTGTCACATGAGTGTGGGTTTAAATGATTAGCCCATTAATGGCTCTTTGGGCTAGTAGGAGATTGTTGGACATGCAAGCCCACGGCGAGCCATTATGCAATAAATGTTATTGCAATTCACTCCTTAATCTGAAATAAAGAGTACATAGTTTGCATAATAGGTCCCTTAGTACAATTAGGGTTATGTACCATGGCCATCTTAATGATCATACAGCTGTTGATTCAATTATTGAATCATAGAGGCTGGTGCTTAGATAAATATCTAATGAGTTAGATTGAGGACTCATCAAGCACCGTCAAATGATTATTAAGAGATGATCTCCAGCCTGAGTAGGAGATGGCAATCCTATCTCATTTAGGTTGATATCTGACCGACCTCTTGATGCAGGTCCTCTGCATAGGAATAGAGATTCGGAGGTGTCGGATAAGTTAGGTCAAAGAGTTGACTTAACGAGATCGAGATAACCAAAGTCCTATATCATATGCTATCATGATATAGGCACACATCCTCTGACCAGAGAAAGATGTGTTACTATATGTCTGAGTATGTACATTTGGCAGACCAATAGGTTGATGGCCTAATCAAGGTCTATACACCGGCGCGTTGGTGTGCATATAAGGGCATATGAGTAATACGATCTCTCAAAGGGATCATACAGGTTCACTACTGAACCGGAAGACATGAGCTCACTCATGAGATATTGGGAAGAATCAAATTCCGTGCGCACGGTCGTCTCGCTTTGGAAGCTTGACTGAATTTGTTGGTTTGATATATACTTTTGGAAAGTATATGATCAAGACCTAGGTATGATATATGCTTTTGGAAAGTATATGATCAATACCGACTTCCAATGATCAAATGAGAAACTTACTGATAAAACCATGAAGTAGACAGTATAAAGTTGATCCAATACTTCGGGTTTAATCTGAGTCTTCCAGTATGCAGGATGTACAGGTATTAGGAATACCTGAGGGTGATGTGATCATAAACGGTTGTATAACCATGACGCTTCCATTCCTAGGGAGTGATGAAACGGGTCTGGATTTTAGTGACTCCTCTCAGTAGAGAAGTAATCTGATCTTAGTCCAAATGTTGGACATTGATCTGAATTTGATTCAGATTCAATGAGAAGATTAGATTTGCGGTCTTGATTTAATCAAGCATCTATGGGAGGCCCGAGATCTGGATTTGAGATGTGATCTCAATATCCATGTCACTATACGTGGAACAATACAATCGCCCTGTCCTTATCTCCAAGTATTCGCGGAGAAAGCGCATTGTCCTTGAAAGAGTTCATGGATAATTCTATTGTTGATATATGTATCCGAGCATTGAGAAAATAGATAATTAAATGTGATTTAATTATCATGAATAATATGAATTTGATTCATATTATAAGGAGAATTATCTTAGATAATTAAATGTGATTTGATTATCAAAGATGTGAATAATGTGAATCTGATTCATATTATTTGAACACATGAGATAAAGAGATCCAAGATGATTAAATATGATTTAATTATCAAGGATAAGAATAATGTGGATAGTAATATCCAATTATTCATAATATATTATAAATGTGATTTATAATGTATTAGAGAGAGTTAAATATAATTTATATTAGTAGATTAATTATTAATGTGTAATTGATACACATTGTCTAATTAATTGAAAATGTAAATTACATTTTGTTTTGGGTTGTGAATATGATTCACAATATTCCAATGTCAAGATTTGCAATATTCCCAAATTTAATTGAGAATTATTTTGGTGAATAAAAATCCCAACAAATAGTTGTTGGAAAATAAGTAGAGAGAAAATCAAGGAGATATGCAATCTCATGGGAATCCATGAGATTGCCCTCCAAAGGGGAAGGTTGATCTCCTTTATTCTCTCTCTCCTTATTTGATTGATTTAATTTGGTATTAATATTTATTTGATTTATCAAATATATTTAATCAAAATTAAATCACAAGTTGTTGGCTTTTACCAACAACAATCTTGACCATTGGATTGTCATAAATCAATCTCAACCATTGATTTTATATGACACATGGATTGAGATCCATGGATCCCAAAACCCTATAAATAGAGAGGCACTCTTGGCTCTCTTTTTACATATAATGCTTGAGAAGCATCTCTCTCTCCCTCTCTCTTTCTCTTTAGAGGTCAGCCCTCTCTCTCCCTCTCATGGCCGTCCACCATGGATGCCATGGAGAGGTTCTCCATCGTCGCGGCATCGTCGTTATGCTGCCCGTTCTTCTGCTCGTGGATCTCCGTCTCCTTCGGTGCGCCTCGCTCATGAAGAAGATGTTGGATCTCGTGTGTCGAGATCAGGAGATCCGCCACTTGGATCATCAACTTGGATTGCGAGAAGCACGCGGTTCATCCCCGCGCTCGCAAGCGTCTCCTCCGTAGAATCGGACTTGAGACAGGAGGTCTCTTCGTTTAGAGACTCGATCGCAACCACGCTTCAAGAGGTAATCCTATTACTTGTTTGTGGTTTAGACGAAACGATTCGAGAAGTGTTCTTGGATCATGTGGTTTCGTCGTATAAAATTTTTAAATTCCGCTGCACCGAGCAACTAGTCCGACTAGTCGCTCCTCGTCGTATTCGATACGACGCTCACGCTTCCGTGATGCGCTTGAGGATCTAACCATATCCTTCAGTTTCGTTGTAGGCGGGCAATCGGATTCAGTCATGAAATAACCATACAAAATTTTTGTCAATTTTAATCAATGTGGTTTTATGTTTATTTTACTTGGGCAAGTCCCAAGGTCGAACACAAGAAGGCAAAGGAACAACCTAGAATTTTGTCTATCAAAGTTCGTGCATGGTTTTAGAGGTTGTCATTTTTATTCTTATTTTTTAATGCAATTAGGGATGCAAAATGTACTTTTGGCCTATTTTAAGAACTAGAAATAGAATATCAATCAAACGATGTCCTAAAAATGTAAAACTTGGCCATGATGATAATTACGATGAAATGAATGCATTGTAATTTTTTTGGAATTTTTGATGCAAGATGATTTTTTTTATGAGTTTTTAAATGGAAACAAAGTGAATTTCAATTTTTTATTATAATAAATATAAAACTGAATTATTTTCGAGGGATAAAATTATCCAATATCTATGTCTAGGTGATAGATCTCAGAAAAATCCTAAACCTAAAAATTATGAGATTTAATACCTATTAAAAATCAAATATTGAAATATGCAAATTGATTTTTACAAGGCAAATCATGGATGCAAATGCAATTCTTTTTGGGCACAATTAATTCTACAATCCGTGATTTTTGGACATTTTTTAGAGCAACGATTAATCAAATATAAAAATAACAGCACAAAATGGGCAAAGTATGCAACTTTCCACAAAAGAATTAGTTATTAATTAACCACAAGTCACAAAAATGTCAGAGATTTGCCATAATGAAGATAATTAGTTGTAGAACACAGTGCCAATTTTTTATGAATAAAAAATGCAATCTAGCGGTTAAAAATAATAAAGGAATATATGGGTTTTTCTCCAATATCAGTAAATAAAATATGCAGAAGAGAGGACCAAAGTGCAATTACCGCTCAGTCAGGGGTGTATGTATGTAATTTTGCCTACGCACGTGACCTCTGACTCTGGGCATCCTTGCAAATATGAGAATCCACTGGTGGTCTTGGCAATTTTCCCGCTGACCACGTGACACCCACGTGCTAGTGGTAGGTTCGGTTCGAGGCTCGGCGCAGGCGTCCACGTGGCGTGCTGGCGTGCTTCGGCTTGGCCCAAGGCTCCTGACTTGGAGGGTTGGTTCGGATGTAGGCTCGGTGTTCATCAGAACTGTTCAGATGCTGATGATCCAAGGGCTAGCAATTTAGGCTTCTCTAACGAACTAGATGAAGAATATTCTTGATATAACGGTTTATATGACTTGTTCTAGGCTGGTTGCGATGACGATGGCCGACAAACGACTAGCGAGCATCGGGGTGGTGGCTGAAGCTACCAACGATCGATGATGTGGTGGCCGAAGTAGGTTGACTGGAGTTTAGGAACGCAGAGAGGTCCTGGGTCAATGTAGATATTGGTGCTTGGTGGAAGCTTCCTATGGTGGAGCTGAGCTGGCCGGTGGAGGATAACGTTGAGGTGCGCAAGGAGATGTAGAGATGCTCCTAGTGGCGAAGACGTCAGTTGTCGATGGTGTTTTTGGCCACGGCTGAAAGGGTGCGTGAGTGTCGATGAAGAGAACGGAGGAGATGAATGTGGTCGAAGACGGCGACGTTTCAATGGTGGAGGAGCGACGGAGATAGATGCGAAGTGATCGGAGAAGTTGTCGGGGAAGATAGTGATGCGCAGTAGTGGAGGAGATACCTGGAGGTGGGATGCTCGACGGCGTGGTCGGAGCAGAGTAGCAGCTCGAAGGCGGAGCTGCAATGAGGACGGCTGACCTCGAATCTCGCCGATGGGGGAATATTCAAAGGCTGTCACTTCCCATGAATGGGGGCCTCTTATCTGTGAACGACGGATAGGTTGTCGAGGCCGGGGCGACGGTCTTTAAATAAGGATGGTGAATGGGCCGTATTTTGGAGGGTGAAGATGAGATCCAACAAATGTTTGATTGACGAAGATATTGAAGGGGAGATTGCAGATGTGATTCGACGAGATTGGAGACGAGGGGATGGAGGAGGTTCGTGATGGAAGGCGGTGGAGCGCTGATTAGGCAGGCGGGCACCACCGGAATAGGAAGGTGGTGGGGCGATGCGGCGATTGTCATGGCGGGAAGATACGCGGCGGAGCAAACAAGGAATGGGGAGGAAGACGAAGGGCAGTGGTCGTCCGATCGGCCGGGATCGGACGACCATGATGGTGACATGTGTCGGCCGCAGAGAGTGAGGGTGTAGGCGGTGCACGAGCAGCGCACGTTCTTGGTCGGCACGTTCGCTGCACGTGTGATGCTTTTTAATTTTAGTTTTTAATTTTTTTAATAAAAACAAAATAAAAAAAATCCAAAATTGGGTAACACGTGGCAGCTCCAAAATCTACCATGTGTCACCCACACAAAATTCGAAAAATAAATATAAAGAAAAATAGAAAAGAAATAGCAAATAATCTCAGATCAAAAAAAGTTTTTCATGAAAATTGCTCATCTCGATGAGATCTACAAATTTTATGAAGACATCAAAACCAAAATCGATCATTTGCATAAAATGATATTTTTGGGGTATCCCATGTACATAGAATACCTTGATTTTTGGGTTTATTGTCATTTTTAAACCAGATAAAAATATGGAAAAAATATGATAAAATTAAAGATAAATATTTACATATTAGTCATTTTTTTGGATTTTTATTAATTAAAAAAAGAAGAAATTATAAAACACCAAAAAGACCAATTTTGTATAAACTGTTGGTGAAGACTCAGACTCAGTTAGTTTCATTGATTTCAAGCTCAGTTTGGATTTGAATTTTTACGCATTTTAAAAAACTTTTATAAAAGAAAACAAATGAAAAAGAAATAGAATAAAATAGGTTAAGTATGTACATAAAGTAATAGGTCAAAAACCGCTAAAATACAAAATGTACAAAAGAGGCCCAAAACCCAACTTTCACATATGAGCTCCGATGCACATGAACTTTTCTTCTTTTGAAGGTAACTGAATGTACATTAGTTCAAAAGTGAGTAGGATCAAATCAGACACTGGATGGGGAAGATATGATGGTTTTAGTCCGGAAATCCTAGAACTAGGGTTTGGGTTCTTTGTCCACTTATTTGGTTTGGTGATTTTTGTGTATTTTTCATTTATTCTTGTAAGTTATATGTACACATTGGATGTGGCTTTAGGACAATTGGTGTTAGCATGAATGAGTTAAAAATCATGGAAGTTACGCTATTCAGAGGTCAATTGAACTAGGATTTGTGGCTTCTTATTTTGTGTGAAAATAAGTGCTAAACTGCAATTCTTATAATAACATGCATGAATGCTAATTATGCAGAATAAATAAAGAAATGCTAATTATTTCAAGGGATTTGTGCTTAATTAATCAGTTTTAGTGTGATGAAACCACTTTGAGTTTGGCCCTATTAGATAGAGCTTGACAGTACTTCAATTTGCAGACAAATATTTCAAGAGGCCGAAGGGGTTACTGATGGATGTTTTCGTCACCACTAAGGGCTTTAAATTCCTCATGGACTTCGTTGTGTTGGACATACAGATCCCTGAATGCGTGATAGATACCCCGATCAAATTAGGTCGACCTTTCCTGTCGACAACAAAGGCCGTGTTTGATCATGATAATGGGAAGGTATACTTTCGCGTAATGAGGAAGAGATTATACAGATAAAGACGATTGAGTAATTAAGAGCTAGATATTCAACCAGCTCAAAGTACACGATTATACAACATAGTTACCGCTATATCTCTAGCAAGAACTGGGATCTCCTCTTTACCTTTGTCACATCCCAATAATATGAGTAACTGTAACTCCGATAAAGAGAAGTGGGAACACATTCCACCTTGAAGGTCCAACTTGCATTTACCAATTCAGTCTTTAACACCTGGGCCCACCACCCCTAAGGTGATGTTCACATGTCGTTAATTGAACCAACCTTCAACAGGATTAGAACTCGCGATGCGCAATCCAATATCGCCCTAATAATATCAGGACCCGGTATTGGGGTCACTACGCATACGACCTTACTGATTTGAGAAGCAAAAAGCCTGAACCAGATGTGCTTGTATGCAGTAGCTGTCACTTCAGACATGCGTCTCCTACATACATTCCCTTGCGACAAAACCCTTCGCCTTAACGAGAGACCATGGATGTCACTTCTGTGATCGTACACCTCATATTCAAATTATAATAAATTATCAGGAATCACATTCATATAATTATTTCTTCCAAGGATAATACACATCTATTAATAATAGGGTGTTTTTATTTGGATATAATTCATTTAATCATATTAAATCAATTATAAATCAAATTCAATCGGAAAACTTGATTGTTACTTGAAAATATGGTATGGTCACAAGTTATGTAATAATTTGAATTTTAATAATTAGAAAATACATCATGATTTCTTCAGCATTATCCCTTCCCTACTCATCGTCGTGGCCAGTATCGATGGGAGTGGGACAGACCGCACACGATGCAAGCTGTGCTACCCCAACGCTTCCCGACTAGACACCATATCCGCCTAAGTATGGGATAATGCCAAATTGATCATTATGTACTTGAGGTGATAATTGATTTTCAACCAAAGTTTTACCATATAGTAATAATAAAAAAATTGATTATAAGGAAATTCGCTAAACAAGTTGCAAATCCCATTCAATTAAGTTTGTTTTTGGGAAAGATGATTGTGTAAACAATTGTGATCTAGATCATATCTAGTTAGTTATTGGTTAAGGAAATGTCATTTAAGGAAATAATTGTCAATCAAATATTTCACAAATATTAATCCATAATTATTCCAGGAAGTTAACCACTAATTTCACTAATTGATTAAATGACAGTCACAAGGTTCTTGATTAGGAATGTAATTTCCAGAAGTGATCCCTACTTACTAAAATTAGCAAATCTCAATAAATTTAAATCCAAATCATGAAAAAACAGTTTCCAAAGTTTGCTAATGTGACTAGCACGTATTTCTAGGAATTTCAAAATAGTAACTAACATTCTAATTACGTCAAGAATCACCATCCCCGAAACAATCGATACATGTTCATTAAAATGAGCATAACTTGAGCAATCGGATTCCAAATCACGCAAACTCAAATCACGTAGTTTCTTATTTAATGGGGAACAAATCCAAGTGATTATTTCGTGTTTAAACATTTAAACAGGGGCGAAATTATTCACTGAACATAGATGCGAAAATGAAATGCGATAAAACTTTCGCAAACCCTAACGAACCCAAGTCTTCATAGTTTCATGGATTGCATCCAAAACCTCCGACCTAAGGCTCCGATACCACTTGATGGATATTGAATAATCCATAAGAACATAACGGAAGCGTGGGGATCATGTTGTATACGATCGAGAGCAACTAGTAGCACTAGTTGCTCGATGCAGCAGAATTTAAAAAAGTTCATACATTGAAACGACATGTTCTAAGAAAGCTTATTGAATTGTTTCATCTAACCACATAATAGATAAAGGAAAACCTCTAGTAGCATGGTTGCGATCTCGCCTCTAGGAGAAGAGACCTCCTATCTCAAGTCTGATCTTTTGATAAGACGCTTGCCATCACGGGAATGAACCGCATGCTTCTCGCAATCCAAGATGTTGATTAAAGCAAAGAACTCTGAATCTCATCACACGAGATCGTATGTCTTTTTTGTGAGTGAAGCACATCAAGGAAGATCGAGAAGCAAGAGCAATCCTGGCGATGGCACAATGGCGATGCGACGACAGCGGAGTCTTCCCTCTATGGTTTGGGTGGACGACCACCGAAGGAGAGAGAGGGAGAGAGTGTGAGAATGAAAGGAGAGAGATAGAGAGAGAGCTTGATGTTGTTGTAAATTGTTGTAACCAAGAAGAGTAAGGGGTGCCACTTCCTATATAGGGTTTGGTAGTCCACGGATCACAATCGATGGACTACACAAGATAAATGGATGAGATTGATTTGTGCTTCTTTCATTTCCCAAGATTTTGTTAAAAAACAACAACAATTAATTTAATAAAACTTAAATATATATTGATAAATCAATAGAAATTAATCCTAAAATTAGATCAATCTTATATGGAGATCAAGGAGTGAAGATTTCATGAATCCATGATAATAGGGGGGGACGACCACCCTTTCCTTATAGGTATTGGTGGCCGTCCACCAATATCTCACGGGAGATGTAATCTCATGCAATCTCATGAGATTGCATTATTTCTTGAAAATCTCCAAGATTTGCAACAACACTTATTGTAAATTATTCAACAAAAGTAATTCATAAATATTTTGTGAATATTGCAATCTTGCCATTCGAAATTTTTGAATCACATTCACAACCAAAAATAAAATGCGATTTACATTTTCAATTAATTATCCACTATGAATCTAATTCACAACAATAATTAATCAACAAATATAAATATTAATAATCTCTCTCTAATACATAATAAATTCACATTTATAATATATTATGAAAAGTTTAGATATTGCTATCCTCATTATTCTTATCTATAATAATTTAATCCTATTAAATTATATTGGATCTCCATTCTCATGCATCTAAAAATGTGAATCAAATTCACACTATTCACGATGATTCAATCACATTTAATTATCCATTTCTCAATGCCTAGATATAATTCAACTATGGAATTATTCTTGAACCCTTTCATGAATAATGCACTTTCTCCGCAAATACATGCAGATTAGGACACGACGATTGTATGTTCCAAGTATAATGACTTGGATATTGACATAATATCTCAAATCCAGATCTCATGGACCTCTCATAGATGATTTATTAAATCAAGGCCATAAACTTAATTTCCTCTTTGCATCTAAATCTCATTCAGATCAGCGTCCAACACTTGGACCAGGATATGATTACTTCCCTATTGCGAGGAGCCAATAAAATCCAAACCTGTTTCATCACTCCCTCGGAATGGAAGCGTAATGGTTATACAATCGTTTATGATCACATCACTCTTAAGTATTCCTAATACCTGTACATCCTGCATACTAGATGACCTATGATAAAACCAAAGATAAAGATCAATTTAACACTGTCATCTTCAAGGTTTTTATCATCAAGTTCCCCAATCTTGGTCATTGGGGATTGGTATTGATCATATGCTTTCACAAAGCATATATCATACCTACAAATTTGTGTCATGCTTCCGACGTACGAGGACCATGCATGAATTTGATCTGTATTAATACCTCATGAGTGACGTCATGTGTTCCGGTTCACAAGTGAACCTATATGATCCCTTTGAAACATCGTATTACTCATATTCCCTCACATACACACCAGCACGCCTCTTTATTGACCATGGTTAGGTCATCAACCTATTGGTCTGCCAAATGTACATACATAGACATATAGTAAGACATCTGTCTCCGGTCAGAGCATGTGTGCGAATATCGTGACAGTATATGATATAGGACTTTGGTTATCTCGATCTCGTTAAGTCAACTATCTAACCTAACTAATCTGATACCTCTGAAACACTTTTCCATTGCAGAGGACCTACGTCAAGAAGTTGGTCAAATATCAACCTAATGAGAAAGGATTGCCATCTCCAACTCAGGTTGGAGATCTTATCTTAATGATCATTTGATAGTTCTTAATGCGTCCTCTATCTAACTCCTTAGATATTCATCCAAGCACCAACCTCTATGATTCAGTTATTAAATCTTGTATGATTATTAAGATGGCCATGGTTTATAACCGTAATTGTACATAGGGACATTATAGTGCCTTCATTCTTCTCATATCATAAAGGGTGAGAAATGAATCGGTAACTTTTTATTGATAAATCAAATATTACAATAACATTTATTGTAGGAATGGTTCGCCTCAGGCTCACATGGCTGACAGTGCTTTATCCTAAGTATAGGGGGTGTTTAACCTGTATAGTTCATATTTCTTTTTTATTCTATTACCTATATTTTTTTGCATATACTCAAAGACATCAAACCATGTGTATAGGGGACGTAATAGTTTTTTTTCACTTTTAGTTGTGTCCCTCACATTTCCCTCAACTGTTGATATTGTTTTCTATACTTTGTGATCTTTTACCATAAGTATAGGGGGCGGGAAAAGTTGAGTCGTTGATTTCATGTAAATTCTCTTCCTCATTATTCCCCTTTTGTATATTCTTCTATACTTAGAATTACTCGATCCTAAGTATGGGGGGGTCATCGACTTCTATTCATTTTATTCTTTCAATCTTTGAGTCGTTGTAGTATAGGATTCTTCTCACTTTTCTATACTCAGCATGAGTTATGTCTTCCATTATCACTCTTTGATTACTATGAGGACACAGTTCGAGATAAGTATGGGGGTGTTGTATATAGTGTATATATACTTTAGCCATAACTCGTACATTAGCGTTAATAACAAGGCTATTATTTCTAAAATTGGAACAAAAATGTTTTGAAAAATGTTTGCAAAAATGTGTGTAAATTGTTTTGTAAAATGACTTGTATACTCTTATGTAAAAATGTCTGTAAAAACCTTTGTAAATTTATTTTTCTATAATTTTTAATAAAATGTTTATAAAAATATTTTGTTTGTAAAAAATTTGCAAATTATTTCTGTATAAAAATTATGTATAATGTACAAATTTTTGTAAATGTTTGAAAATAAAATGTTTGCAAAAACCTTTTTAAAAAAAGGTTTCTAATATGATATGTAAATTTGTTTGTAGAACTAGTTTTGAAAAATTTTGTAAAAACGATTTATAGAACTATTTGTATAATATTTTGTCATATGGCATATAAACTAGGTGTATATAAATTATTTGTATATATGTGTTGTAAAATATTTCAAAATAAAACCTATATTTATTTGTAAACTTTATAAACTAAAATCAGTCTATAGAATTCTTTAATAAAATTTGTAGACAAAATCCGCTAGTAAAATTTGTATATACACATGTAAATAAAATCCTCGTAAATATGTAAAATGTTTTGCAAAGGTTTGTAAATACTTTCTTTCTTTTCTTTCTTACCAAAAAAATTGAAAAATTAAAAATTCCTTAAAATGTGTAAAAAATCTTTAGAAAGCTCTTCAGAAAGATTTTATCTTTTATTATCTTTTCTTTTCAAAAGTATTTGTAAATACCTTTATTTGCATGTGCATATTGATTTTTTAGAATCATTGTTGACATTTATACTAGTCTAGAATAAAATTGAAGAACGGAGCTTAGTTAAAAACCTTGATCCACTTAACCTCAGAGGATCCTTATAGGATGTGGAGTTGAGACTTTTCAGGTTCTAGTTATTTAATTCTTTGAGTCCCCAAGGCTATGTTCACATGTCATCTTGATTGGTCTATGTACAACACTTAAGAACGCACATGACCCTTGCAGATAGTGCCTTGACTTGGACACACACTCTACATGTAGCTCTTCATGGATGAGCTGGTGAGGTGCAGAATCCTTTGGCATGGGTAGCAAACGGGTGTGTTACAACTAGTGGAAACACTCGTCCTCATTTAGGGAGGGATGTGCATCTCAACCTGTCTAGTATCATTGACATCTAATGAAAGGACGCCGTGGAGTTACGATGATGCTTCAAAAGTGGGCTAGTCTACTGAGTCAAGAAGAAAAAATCGTTATGTACATGTTGCACAAGTTGTACATATGTCAAAAAATTTGCAAATACTCCAAAAAAAGGGGACCAAGCCTGATTTAAAATAAAAATCATGCTATATAGTTGAATAAGAAAAGCTTATGTGATACATGGTCTCATCTCATGGTAGTTTGCACTAGAGAGTTGGGTATAATGGTCAGGCTCTAACGGATAGGTGGCTACACTGGCCACGACCCATTCTCTTCTTTCCCCTTATTCTTGAGTTGGTTTCACTTGAACTTAGAATGTGATACTGATAACAAGATTTTGCGTGACTTAAGAGTTGATTTTTAACTAGTCAATGTGCACGCGTATAACCTCATTAAACAAATACAATTTATAATCTCGACGATGCCATGAAATAAATAGAATCAAGTAAAGGGCAAGTCGGGTGTCGAACCACAAGGACCAAGCAAAGTAACAGTGTTCTTCTAAATGATTTAGACCAATTCTTAACTTCAATCTTGCAGGGATAGAAAATGTTGTTGTTTTGCAAACTTAAGGACATGTATGTGATTTAAACGATATTAGGAGAATATGATTGTGAAAAAGATTAAATTCCAAAATTGGTGAAGTTTTAATGAGTGAACTTAACCCTCCTCAATTGCTATGATCCCCATAGAATATAAGTACTAAAAGCAATAGCCTGGAAATGCAAACTTTATATAAACTATAGTTATGCAAGTGCACTATGATGAAGTTTGCAAAGTAAAAGATAGAACAAGAAAAACAGTAAACGAAAGGGAGGAAATGAGTCGGCTGCGGGCTGGACTTTTATGGTCGAGGACGCGCGCGAGGATGATGGTGCGGGCTGGAGTGTACCGCGAGGAGGAGGAGGACGCTCGAGGGCATTGAGACACGCACAAAAGTGTGTGGGCTGGAGATGAGTGCCAAGGAGAAGGGCGCGCGGACAGTGGCTGCGTGCGATGCACTCGCGCACAACAGCTGGAGGTGATGCACTTCCCGTTTGCAGTAGCCGATGGCACCGGACGTGCACTCGCGCACGTCAAGAGGAGGGCAGTGGCTGGAATCTGTAGCGTGCAACTGCGAGCTATGTGCAGTTGGGTTGCAGCAACTGCGTGCGAGGTATGCGCGATGCAGCAAGCTACGGGCTGGAGATGATGGGGGTTGTTCCTGCCAAAGACAGTAAAAAAAACGAGAGAAAGAGATAGAAAATAAGAGGGGAGAGGGGTGCGTGCAAAGGCGAAATACGTGAGGGGAGGCTGGTTGTGCGTGAGAGGAGGACTTTTTATGGATGACATGGGCGGTACTTATAATGAATGAGATGAGTTATTGCCCTTTTTGGAAGTGCCACCCACGTGCATGGAGAATAACATATGTACGGTGGCTTTTGTCTTTTGCATGGGATTTAATTGATGCATGGGGAATGTATGAACATGGGGAAGAGAAGTACAGGGGGCTCAACTTTCATGGGGAATTGCTTGGTTATTTTGCAAAAACTACCTTCCCAATTTCTATCTAATAACAAATGTTTAAGAGAAACAAAACAATGTTCTTTGGTTGCATGTAACTCCAATGGATTTATTCTCTTACTATGATTTAGTTGATGAAGATATTTATGGATGATTATAGAATAGAGATCATTTTGAATTAATTCATCTTGTTATATTTCTTCGAGAAATATCAATTTATACTAACCGTATTCTTTACGTGATTTTCTTTGTTTTGTGTGCATGGGATTAATACGATGCCTTTTTTGTGAAATTGGTTTTAATATATCAATCATTAAGGTTGATCTTCACATATTTTGGGCATGTTATAACCATATAAAATGTAATCATCACACCCCCATACTTAAGTTTTGCTAGTCCCGAGCAAAAATAAGATAAGTAATACTGAAGGAGAAGGAGAATAGCCAAGATAGATCTGGTGAGGGTTTGCAGCAGACATACCCACAAAGTCTTTGAGTTTTAGTTCATAACCACACAAATACATGGACATCAGTAGAGTTGACCCATGGATTAATGATTTTTTCGAATTGTCGACTTGACTTGAGTTTTGTAGTTTCAACAGCCTCTCAGTTCCAACAAAATCAGACATGGTTTCAGAAGGTCGATCAAATTAGCTCATCCCTAAGGAACAAGTATTCTCTTTAACTTTGAGTGGATATAAACAGTGTTAGTGATAGTTTTAGCTTTCGTGAGTCAAGAGAACGAGCTATCAACACAACCTATCGAGGTACCGAATGATTCCCTATACATATAGCCTCAGTCCTCACCTGGATTCAGGCATATTCTCCTTTCACCCAAGTATGTCAGCATAGAAAAAAATAGGCCATAGTTATTGGAGAATGGGACTTGATTTTTGGGGTTTTCCGTAGACTGCTTTGGTCCGTTGCTCTCATTTTTTTCCTTTTGCAGAGCATAACCCTGGGCCACTTTAGGCCTCTTTTAAGAATTTGGATAGCATCATTGGGCTACTACCACGTCTTTTTGGTGGAGGAGGGTTATTTGGTGGTGTTCTTTGCTTTTGCTTTGCATGATTGGTGATTTTTTGGCATTTGTATTGTGATATGCCTTTTTGTGGTGTTTTTGTTTTGGGTTGGGCATCAAAAGGTAGTATCGGCATTATATTGACTTTGGAGGCACGATACTGGCTTATTTGCTGACATATTTAGACTAGAGGGATCATGTTGCTCCTGAGTCAAGTTCCTTCATTAGCTATAGATAAGGTTCAGGCGTTGGCACAACCAAGACGACAACTCCTCACCTCAACTAGATTGTAATTATATCTCGAAAAATAAACTTAATCAAGCTAAGTGCAATGTGCAGTTGCTTAATATCCACTAAAGAGTTTAAGTGTGCTACTAGTTTCTCATGTGGTCTAGTTAGATACAGAAGTTCATTTACTAGTAGAGTTAGTGGAACTGAGAGAATAAAGTCCATATGGACCTGAAGGAAGCTTAAGAACTCATGCTTAGTGAGATTCTGATGAAGTTTAAGTAGACTAGGGTCAACTCAACCTTAGTCTATGATTTATGCAGTGAAGATCTGATTTCTCAAAATAGGATAAAACCAGGAAGGATGTATTTTTGGTGGTTTTCTTGCTTTTAAAATATTTTTAGGGGAATTTTTTGCAAAAGAGTTTTTTTTTGAAAGACTATGCAATTTTGAAAAACTATGCAGACACCCACTCATACTTATCAGAAACCATGTCCTCATGGTGAAGACAATGTGTAATAGGAGGATCAGAAGGGATATGAAATGTATTTTTTGGTTTTTTTTTGGAATGTAATGCAGAGGGGTACCCCCATACTTATCTAATGCAATGCAGTGAAAATAAACATGCCAGCAGTATGACGAAAAGATACATGTGAGGAGAGGCTCACCGGAGTGCATGATTTAACGCCTCAGCTTGGCGATGTGGTGGTTCATTTTTCCTGCAGAAGGTATGTTGTGCAAACATGCATAGAACCAGATGGTTCAACAACGGGTTTTAGTCTTTGACCTTTGACTCTGAAAGTGGCTTTAGTGTTTCGGTCAGAAATTTCTATCGAGCCATTATCGAATACTTGAGTTACAATGTATGGTCCTTTCCATTTCGATCTCAGTTTCCCTGGAAATAACTTCAGTTTTGCATCAAATAGCCATACTTTTTGATTTTTTTGAATATTTTCCTCGAAATGTTGGCATCGTGCCACAACTTAATTTTCTCTTTGTGTAGCAGGTTGTTATTATAGGCTTGTGATCTCAATTCTTCCAGTTCAGATAAGTCCAATAGTCTTTTCTTTCCAGCCTCATCCTAATCCAAATGACATTTCTTAATCGCCCAGAGTGACTTGTGGTGTATCTCTATAGGCAGATGGCAAGGCTTTCCATAGACCAACCTATATGGGCTCATTCCTAAGGGTGTACGGAAGGCTGTACGGTAGGCCCAAAGAGTAGAAGGTAAGTGTTGAGACTAGTCTTTACGATCAGAGCGGACAATTTTCTGGAGGGTGGTCTTGATTTCTCGATTCAACAGCTCAGCCATTCCATTGGTCTGTGGGTGATAGGCAGTTGAGACTCGGTGTTCGACCCCATTTTTCTTAAGTAAGTTCTTAACTGAAGCGTTCAGAAAATGGGTTCCACCATCACTAATGACCACCTTGGGTAATCCAAATCGGGAAAAGAGATTGTTCAGGAATTTAACAATAGTGGCGCTATCAGCAGCTCGAGTGGGAATGGCTTCAACCCAACGGGACACATAGTCAACAGCGAGTAAGATGTGTTGATAGCCTTGTGAGGTGGTGAAAGGTCCCATGAAGTCTATTCCCCAAGTATCAAAGATCTCAACTATATGTACAGGTTGGAGGGGCATCATGTTGTGGCGGGTCATTGTTCCATTAGTCTGACGGGTAGGACAAGAATGAGCAAAATGATGGGCATCTTTAAAGAGTGTGGGCCAGTAAAAACTGCATTGTAAGACTTTAGCGGTTGTGCGCTTCCCTGAGTGGTGTCTACCACACCCAGAAGTGTGGCAGTGAGTTAGGACATCGTTGATTTCAGATTCAGGGATGCATCGTCTCCATATCAAATCAGTACCCTCTTTGAAGAGCAAAGGGTCTTCCCAGTGATAATATCGGGCTTGGGCCTTGGTTTTATCTCTCTTGTGTTTCGGCCAGTCATCGGGAAATGTGGAAGTGACAAGGTAATTGATGATGTCCGCATACCAAGGGAGTTGAGAGACATGCATTATATTCTCATCAGGAAAACTTTCAGAAATTGGGACCACATTATCGGTTGGTGAAGATGATGAGGGGAGCCTCGATAAGTGATCAACTATGACATTCTCTACTCCTGCTTTGTCTAGGATTTCTAGATCAAATTCTTGTAGCAACAACACCCACCTAATCCGTCTAGGCTTGGCATCTTTCTTTGTGAAGAGGTATTTGAGAGCAGAGTGGTCTGTGTAGATTACGATATGAGACCCTAAGATGTAAAATCGAAATTTCTCTAGTGAAAATACCACGGCCAATAGTTCTTTCTCAGTCACAGTGTAGTTCCTTTGAGCATCATCCAGGGTCTTGCTGGCATAGTGGATGGCATAAGGTCTTCCATCTTTCCTTTGACCCAATACTGCCCCAACAACATAATCAGAAGCATCACACATGATTTCAAATTCACAGTTCCAATCAGGGGGCTGTAGTATGGGTGCTTCAGTGATGATTTTACTTAGTGTGTTGAAGGACTCGTATGCTTCCTCGATGAATGTGAAATCTTGGTCCTTTTCAAGTAGTTTGGCGAGAGGGCGGGAAATTTTCGAAAAGTCCTTGATGAAATGGCGGTAAAAGACGACATGACCTAGGAAGGACCGAAAACCCTTTATATTCACGGGTGGACCTAAGTGGGTGATGGTGTCAATTTTCGAAGGATCCACTTCCATCCCTTTCTTTGACACAACATGTCCTAACACAATCCCTTGATTCATCATAAAATGTGATTTCTCCCAGGATAATATCAGATTCACTTCAATGCATTTTTGGAGGACTCTATCCAAAAATCGAAGTGTTTCCTTGAAAGAGTCTCCAAAAATAGAGAAACCATCCATGAATACTTACATAAAATCGACGATCATATCGGTAAAAATTCCCATCACGCATCTTTAAATTGTTGATGGGGCATTACAGAGTCCCAAAGGCATGCGGCGGAAGGCATATGTTCCAATTGGACAAGTGAAAGTGGTTTTATCTTGATTTTCAGGTGCTATGGCCACTTGGTTTCAGCCAGAATATCCATGCAAGAAACAAAAGAATTTTTTTCCGGCTAGTTTCTCAATGATTTGGTCTATCAATGGTATTGAAAAGTGGTCTTTTCGTGTAGCCTTATTGAGTTTTCTATAATCGACACAGACTCTCGAAGATATTGCAACTTGAGTAGGGATATCCTCTGCTTTCTCATTTTCACAATTGTTAATCCAGCTTTCTTGGGGACGACCTAAAGGGGACTAATCCAAGGACTATTGGCTATCGGATAAATGATGCCGGCACTCGACCACTTGTATATTTCATTCTTCATAACCTCTCGTAGATTAGGATTCAACCATCTTTGCATTTCCCGAGAGGGTTTTCTTTCATTTTCCAAATGTATGTGGTGAGTGTAGAATGTCGGGCTTATTCTGTTCGAGTCAGTTATTTTCCAACCAATAGCCTGAGAATTCTTTTTCAAAACTTTCATGAGTTGACTTTCCTGAGTGTGATCTAGGTTGGCATTAATGATGACCGGTAGAGTGTGTGCATCATCGAGGAAAGCATACTTCAGATCTTGTGGTAAGGGCTTCAGTTCGACAATGGATGTTGGTGGGGTCAAAGGAGCAGTTTCTTCTGATGTATTTATTGATGAAATAGTCTCAAATGGTGGCTCCATCATGGGCATGATCATGGCTATAAGTTCAGTGTCCAGTGTGTCCCAGGCTTCATCTAACTCAAAATTTCCTGACTAATGAGAGGGTATGGTGGAGCTTCTATTGCAGAGTTTAGATTATATGTTGCAATATGATGGGACATATCCTTGTAAGTGGATCGGAAGGTGTTCAGACTAACCTCCATAAGTGGAGGACTTTTTATGGCTGACATGGGCGGTATTTGTAATGAATGAGAGTTATTGCCCTTTTTGGAAGAGGCACCCACGTGCATGGAGAATAACAAATGCATGGTGGCTTTTGTCTCTTGCATGGGATTTAATTGATGCATGGCGTAGGTGTTAACATGGGGAAGAGAAGTACAGGGGGCTCAACTTTCATGGGGAATTGCTTGGTTTTTTTGCAAAAACTACCTTCCCAATTTCTATTTAATAACAAATGTTTAAGAGAAACAAACTAATGTTCTTTGGTTGCATGTAACTCCAATGGATTTATTCTCTTACTATGATTTAGTTGATGCAGATATTTATGGATGATTATAGAATAGAGATCATTTTGAATTAATTCATCTTGTTATATTTCGTCGAGAAATATCAATTTATACTAACCGTTTTGTGCGCATGGGATTAATACGATGCCTTTTTTGTGAAATTGGTTTGAATATATCAATCATTAAGGTTGATCTTCACATATTTTGGGCATGTTATAACCATCTAAAATGTAATCATCAGATACCTTGCTCCTTGAGGAAAGAATTGCTAGATAGGGGGACTAGAGTTACCTTGTTTGAGGAGGTCTTTTCTTTGCCATTTCTGAGGTGGGAGCTATATATCACTTATACAGTACAAGTAGAGATTCATACATAAGAGTTTGCATATGTAGACTTGTTCTAACCTGACTGTTGAGGCGACTTGACCATAGAATTATGGAACTTATGGGCTATTGAGTCTTAAAACTATTTCCCAATAAGGATCCGCTAAACTAATAATCCAAAGGTCTGACCATGCTCCATACTACAATTTTATGAAGACAAGTGTAATAATAAACATTAATTCTCCTTTATTCCTTTTTCTTTTCTTTATTTTGGTTGTCACGTCTTTTTTAAATAAGTGTTTGCTAAGGAACTAGCAAAGGTAAAGCGCAGGGGAATAGTGAATCCATGATTCACATTCTTTATTATTTTATTTTAGTAGAAACAATATGCAAAATAAATGTAGATCCATGCTAAATTCAATAATTTTTGTTAATATTGTGTAATTTGCATTTATTTATTCAAAATAAGAGAATAAAGAAGAAAAGAAATAGAAAACAAATAAAATAAGGTTGTAATTATGTAATAAGTACAGACTGGACCGAACACCGAGAGAAGGTCAAGTATTGACTTGATCGACAATGATTAAAGTATGGAGAGATAGGGTCATTATTTATTATGTATATATTCATCACAGTTTATCCTATACTTATCATCATAAAAGATCTCAAAATTAATGCCCTTAATAAAACCTGAAAATAAAAATGTCTTTAAAAAAATAGCAAATTGTGTAAAGTGTACAATACCTATACATGTATTTATATATTTATATATTTATTTATTTTGTGTATAAATTATGTATATTATATTTTAAAACACTTTCATATATTTATAATAATTAAATAAAATTAAAATAAATAATTAAATTTAAAAATAAAGTAAAATTTAAACCAATTCTTCATTGTATAATAGCATCAAGTGTATATAATGTGTAAATAGTAATAATTTAATAGTACATGTAACTAAGCTAGAAAATGAAATAAAAATACATTAACAATCCTCAAAATAGGTTGTAAATAAATGAAATATAAAATTTTATATATTTTTGCTAAAATAAAAAAAACTGTATTATTTATAGGTATATTATACCTATGTATACTAATATATACGATATATAATATAATATATATACTAATAAAATTTATTAAAAATCACCACAAAATCATTTGAAAAATAACTAATATTCTTCCTTTTTTATAACTTTTTTCTTCTAAAATCATTTACTAAATTTAATCAATTTTACGTTTATTTTTAAAATCAAATTTTCTAATTGGTCAACCCAGGTCCATTGACCCGGGTCAACTTTTCCCCCCTATAGGCCAACCTAGGTGATCATGGCGAACCCAGTTTCTCCCGATTCTTCCGCTAGGGTATGATCTCCTCCCAGCTTGGATTGTGGACCTCTACACTCCCCGAAATTTCGCAACCCTTGCGGTTCCCTAAGAGGGTATGAATCTCCCTCTAATTGCGTGCACATTCCCG
Organism: Ottelia alismoides; assembly: GCA_037367405.1. Classification (NCBI taxonomy): domain Eukaryota; kingdom Viridiplantae; phylum Streptophyta; class Magnoliopsida; order Alismatales; family Hydrocharitaceae; genus Ottelia; species Ottelia alismoides. The sequence continues at coordinate 483,400 of JAZKJV010010931.1, read as the reverse complement.
ATTCTTCTAGGTACCCATGGCGCCGTATAAATCCTCCCCTCTAGCTACACTGACTCCTAGCTCGCTCCTCGCCTCATTCTTCTTCCACCATAGCCTCCAAGGTAGTGATATCCCCACATTGGTCCAACTTGTAGCCCATATTTCAATCGCTTGAGCGTAGCTCGTTCGTGGTCGGACTCCTCTCTCATGAATGACCTCTTCCACCTTCCATAGTGGAATCGAGGCCACGAGCCCGGCGTCACTCTGCCTTGAGTCACCTTACACCTAATTAGCCTTAGGCACATTCTTTCATCATAATTGCGCTATTACTTTTTTATTTTATTCTATCGCCAACATACAAACTATCTGCTCTGACCATCTATTAGAGCTCCATCATTACCATTTGATCACTTCGATCAACATGCCATAGAGCCATCCATCTTCCCTCATGGCCAACCCCCCGTAGGCTCTATCTTTCGATCAAAGCCCACTCTCGATCACTTCTTTTGATTTCTTTGCAAAATAATCCCAACCGAAGCATCACCTCCGAGATTGGCATCTCCTTTCATGTCCAGCAGCGTGCGAGAGGCTCGATTCCACCCCTTATAGAGGAAGCACAACAGCTCCTGGTGACACCAACTCCAGATCATCATCGAGTTTCTCGACGTCCCGTCCGAGCATTCACTCCGACATGGACACTCTCCAGTTTGGTGTTGGACCTCTCAACGACCCGATCAGAGCCTTGGATCAATAGATATTCTTGATTAAAGCTCATCTAGCTCGACCTTTTTTAGGTTCGTCCAGACATCTTCATAGCTGTCAAATCGAGAGCCCGGGTATCAAATTTGATAGTGGTCGCACGTTCACACCTTTTTCAGAGATGTCAGATCTTTTCCCCAAGCGCATCTAACAAGCACATAATGCCTTCTTGTTTGAGCCGTTAGATCAGCGCCACCACTTTCATCAGGGTCTGTGAAACCCCATATTATTTTCCTAAAATCTGGAGTATGGTTGACATCCAAAAAAATCAAATAATCAAGACATTTCATAGATCTCGTTGAGATCTTTCCAAGAGCCCAAGAACATCCAATTCCAACATTCCTAGCTCAAGTTATCATTATTTTAAGTATCATAGTCGGGACCCATATATGGATCCGAACTAGATCTGAATTTAGATCCAATTTCACCTCTCCTTGTATAAATATGAGATGATAGGCAACCCTCACAAAGCCCTAGCCACCACCATTATTCCCTCTCATTGGAGCACCACCACCTTAGCTAGTTTAGTTGTTAGAGGGCCACCGTCGACATCGGAGAAGGTGCTCCGATCGAAGATCCACGACCACCGTCGTGTAGGAGAGCTCGAGGTCACCGTGGTGCACGCATCCACACTACAATCAACCGATGGAATATACTATTTTTGTGCCAGAGGAGATCGCGAGGAAACATCCTTCAGGGTAACAATAATACCCCCCTCTTGTTGTTGGTTTCCACGCATCTTCTTAAACCTACATACATCAAAATCTTTAGAGCCTTGGAGATTTTGTGATGTGATTAGTAGAGAGTTGTTGATATTGCATTTTTCATACGTAACTTTTATATATATAACGATCCTGGTCGTAATATTAGATCTTTTCTCTATGCATGCTTCTTACAAGGATGTGATCTATAACCGTTTATATTGTATTTTTAGATGATTGAATTATTAACCATTTTAAACACAGTTCGTATCTTGATTTGAATTGATGTGAAATATGACATCATTCCTTTGATTATATCTATAAAAAAACAAGACTGTCTATTTCTCTGTATTATAATTAGGTTTCCATATCATCTAAACTATAACGTGATATATATCACACATAAATGAATCATAAATCGTACAATTATAAGGTTGTTTTGAATGGATCATTGGGATAATGGTGACATTCTGTTCTTAATAACCCTACGTGCATCTATCTCCTACGTTTAAAAAAACAGATAGGAAAACAAAAGGGTGAATAAAAACTAAACAGTAATCATATTAATCTCGATGATAATGAGAGTTTTGAATATTATTATTAACTTTTTTTCGTTATTATCATATCAGAATCGCATTGGAGTTTATTATCCACTAAATTGACAAGCACAACCCTATATACATACGATCTGTCAATAAAAATAGAGCTTTATCCTGTTATTGAACTTTAAGCATATGCGTATGTAAGACATCTACTGGAAATGTAATTGAGTCAAGTACGTTAAGCATAAGTTATTTTTGTTACCAAGTTAGATTCCTAGAAATGAATTTCGAACAATTAAACACTCAAAACATTAAGCATGCATTATACACTTAATACCGCTATGCAATATTTAATGTTATTTATGTTATTCTCTATACACTTTTTATGTTAAAATAGGAGAGAGAGAAAGAAAAGGTGAATTAATAAGCTTCTCTCCTATTTTAAAACCTTACACTCTTTCTTTAGCCAGGTAAGCGTGCCTGGGTCAAACATAAGGAGACATAATAGAGATATCTTGATTTTTGAGTGAAAACTCTCTTTTTTTGTGATTTTTCTATCTCTTTTCGAAACAAGTTAATTTTAATATTTTATTTGATTTTAGTTTTTTTTTCCAATTTTTATTTAATTTTTCAAAGTGATATTTTTCAAACAATTTACGTACAATACAATATGTGAGAAATATGTGAAATATATGTGATATTATATTATCGATAAATCGAACGAGCAACGAGCTCGAAGAAAACTCAAAACAAATCAAAATGGAAGCAAAATTCAACAAATCAAAACATGAAGAAAAAGCAATGAAAAGACACAATAATTAATGAAAAACCTTAATAGGGTGGTTGTGTAACTACCCTAAAAAACAAATAGGAAAAATAGTGTCAAAAATGCATCCAAAGTTACCCTACAACATTGGGGTAGAAATGCGAATAAAAAGAAATAAAGTTCTGTAGTTCAGTCCTCTGTCAGGGACTATAATGTAAGAAAAATAGAAAGGTATTATAATTAGGTCCTTACAGAGGGACCTAATCACAAATTTCGAAAACTTTGGAGGCGCGCTGAAGTCTCCTGGGTTTATGATGCAAATTTCACACCTTTCAACTTGGGTGATGGAGATTAGAAGGCAGGCTCAATCTAGACCGTCCACTGCAGGACACGTGTCGACAGCCTGTACCCTCTGGTGTTCTTGGATGCTCTTCTGTTCTTGCGCAGGAAGCAATGGCCGCTCCTTCTCCGATTTATCGTCGGTGAGTGGCGATGATATGGTGCCTCCGACGGGGCCAGAGGGGTGGCTCCTCCACCCTTCGAGCTCGCCTGCGGTGGCCGACGGTTGGAGATAGCTGATGACGACGGAGGATAGCTGATGAAGATGGCGGTCCGTCTGCCTCGAGGTTGAAATCATATTGTGGTGACTTCTTTGATTAATAATTGAATGACGATTGAAGGCTTCCAATGCCTTGCATTTGCTCTAGATTCAATTTGGGTCTGCAAAGAATAATAATATATGCTTGATTTGCAAGAAATCGACCGAATGATTAAAGTTCTTGCAAGAACAAAAATGTGTTTCCAGCATAGATGAAATGTGCGTGAATGATAACAAGAATTGAGAGGCGATTTGGTTCGATTTTGAAATGAATGGATGATGTGATTCGTATGGGTGTTGAAGATAGATGTTTAATGAGGCTAATGATGTAATTAACTCAGCTAATGGAGGCATGAAGATCGAGAAAGAATTCGACGAAGATGGAGGAATAGATCTGGGAGAGAAAGGTGTATTAGCTCTTGTGATCTCTCGATGACCGATCTTTGCCGGAGCTCCACGCATGATAGGTTGCGATGCAAGGGCTGAGGAGCTCCTTGGAACCTCCTCTGATCACCCTCCTTCCATGCAAGCCACAGACGAGGAGATGTCACCTCCTTGGAATGGCCGGAATCGAGGGAGGAAGTTTGGTGTTCGGCCACTGGAACCGGGTTCTATGTGGTTAGGGGATAGTTAGTTGAAATCCACAAACTTTGAGGGTATTTATAGAATTATTACATGGGCTTTAAGGTTGATCCAAGGGTGGCTGAATAAATTGGTTGTTAGGAGAAGAGGATCAATGGTTTATATCGCTTGTCAGAGTTGTCGAGTGCATGAGAAAATTTGGTGAACATGGCCGGTTTAAACAGAAGCTGTACCAGCTTCTTGGAGAATATGCACAAGGTGCTGATACGTGTCAGCACCTGGTTGGCCAGATGCATAAATACTTTATAAATTACATAATAAATAGTAAATAACATTATTTTAAATATGTATAAAAACAAGAAATGTAAATAATTTAATTATCTAAATTATAGAATAATTACTTTTTATAAATAATAAATATTATTCGAGATATAATTATTATATTAATAAATAAGTATAGATAAATAGGTTTTGGATTTATAATTAAATAAAAAAATAATTAAGTATTAATTTTGTATTTTCATAATCATTAGAATAATAAATAAATGTTGTGTGAATTTTTAGGCATTTTAATAAATTAATTAGATATATTAATAAATATAGGTATAAGTGAACCAATTCATTTTCATCTATCAATTAGGGTTTTGGATTTTATTAAAAAAAATTAGCTCCAAAAATTCTGAAATAAATTATGATGAAAATACAATACCATGAAAATAACTAGAAATTATAAAATTTTTAAAATATACATAGTGTGCTCTACATTAAATAAATAGCCCAGAAACCCTGTTGTCATTAGGTCCCAAAACCGACTTTCTGCAAACGGACTCCGAATTTAATGAAACTACCTTTATTAATTAGAGAATATTATTTTATGAACTTTAAAAGTGAGTAGAGTGAAATTGGAGTTCGTATGTAGAAGTTATGAGGTTCGAAATTTGAGAATTTGACAATTTAAAAGAAGAATTTCTTAGTATATATACAATATAATATTTTTAACTTATTTTTATATTTTTATATAAATTTTTAGATATAATTAGTAAAAGAGTTTGGTGAAAAATATATACATATAAATTAATTTAAAATCAATGATGTTTTGTATTTATTTGATAAATAGTGAACAATGTGTGAAGTGTGTCAATTTATTTTTATGGTTTTCTTTCCTTATCTCCCCCTACTTATTGGTTTGTCGACCAATCCATGTTTACTTGGTCTCAGGGGTTAGGTTATAAATATACCTTGCAGTTATATTTATATTTATAAGTCATATTGTACATATATACATATTTTCAATCTGCCTCATATTCTTTTATTTGTTATTTATTTATTTACATGTTTTTATGCTTAAAAGTGCATTGTCATTCATGAAAGGACATTGAGTAAAAGATGGAAATTAATGTATATTTACATGTATTCATTAAGGGTTTTAAGATAAAATGCGATAGGAAAGTTAACGAATCATGGATTCATCAACCCCCTATACTTAAACTTTGCTAGTCCCTTAGCAAACACTTATTTGAAAAGTAAATGAAAAAGAAAGAAAGTTGGAATGAATTTGTTTTCCTAAACCAATTCATGAGAACAAACAAAGGACAGAGCTCGATCAGGCCTGAAACAAACATTTTGTCAGATCCTTCAATAGGATTAGGATTTTATCCTCAACGGTCCTCAAGTTCCCCAAATCCTTATTCAAGATCACTTCATCATCTAGTTCAGACTCACTTATTCATATCGCAAACTCTATCATCCTTGAAGTCAATTTAGACAGTGTGTGAATTGTTTTAGCTCTTTCTGCTCAAAGAAATGAAGAAACCGTCCATCCCTGCTATACACTTCTATTGCTTCCTCATCCTGCTACTCTTTCCTTAGAGAGGGAGGTATTCCCTTCTGAGGTTAGTTCGTGCTATGTCCACAATCGAGTATAGAGAGAAAGTAGAAGAATGAGAAAAGAAGTGGAGTACGACCAGTGTAGATGCATCTCCTTGTGAAGCTCAACTAGTGCATCTATGTCTCCACAAAGATGCGTAGGAATTTTTGATGGAAGCTTGGACCATTGTGGTCGTATTTGTATTTGGTGGCTTCTTCTTTGATTTGGCTTTGTAATTTTCTTGCACTGCACTCATATTTTTATGCCTCGACGGATATAGCATCTTTTGTTCCATCCCTTTTTTGAGGTCGTAGAAAAAATTGTGTCAGCAGATCCTTCCCTTATCCGAAGCGACTATCGCAACCCCAATCTCTCCTGTCTTTAGACGTCAATGCTGCAAAGACAAGGATAGAAATGCACTACCAAGATGTACTGCCCTTCGCAACTCCATGCAAATCGAGCTAAGTGCAGAGTTCATGTCTTCACAGATTGGTTCACTGGTGTATATTTGTACGGATGACACAAAATCGTCTAGTTAATCATTTATGAATTGATTTCCCAAATATGGTCTTATGGAACCAAAAGATTTTAAGTCAAAAGACCTGAAGAGTCTAAATTCCAGATCCTAACTAGGCTCCCTACAACGAAATTTAAAGGCCATTATCAAGCTCCATCCTTTAGACTAAACTCAATACTTAGTTCTAGAAATCAGACTTATTCTGAAAAATGCGAATGCCAATGCAACCATTTTTTTGTGAAGTATATTTTCTGAATTTTACATATTTTTATGAATTTTAAGGATTTTGTAATTTTTATGACTTTTAGGACTTTGTATTTTTTATGAATTTTCTGGTTTTCATTAACAAGTTTTTCTACATGAATTTTAAAAGATATATTTATTTGTTTTAAATATTTAATGTATTTTACAGATTTTATATATAAAGAATTTTGTAAAGATTAAATGATTTTTACACATGTTTTAATAGATAGGATTTTAAATAAGTATTATACAAATTTTAAATACCTATTTTAAAGACATATTTTAATTACAGATTTTAAATACAGATTTTAGACATATTTTACTTATTTACAAGGATTATACAAGTAATACATAAATGTATAAATGGATTTTAAAATAACCCTCACCCACTTTTTATGGATTTTATAGATATAGAAAATACATAAAAGTACGAGTTATGGACAAAAGTATATATACAATATATACGCACCCCCTACACTTAGGTTGTGCTATGTACTCATAATGTCAAAAGATAAAAAGGAGGACATAACTCGCGCTAAGTAAAAGTGGGTGAAAAAGAACAAAGAATACAAGTCAGTCAACACCCCCTATACTTACGATCAGGTCATCGTAAGTATAATGGAAGAGAAAAAACGAGGTGACTGAGTAAAAAGAATATACAACGAAGGAACAAAAGAAATAAAGAAAACAAAATCATCAAAATCACTTGGTTCCCCCTATACTTAGGATAAGGCATCCTATATATAGAAAAGAGTGTAGCCAAAAATTGGAGACCAGTGATTTGTGAAAAAGAAAGGATATACAAAAGAATCAGAATAAAATATAAAATGCTAATCAACGAATAATCGATCCCCCCTATACTTAGGATCTGGTATTCTAAGCATAGAAGATGAGCAAAAATGGGGACGATTGTGGTCTACGAAGAATATACAAGTGTTGCGGATCTCCAGAAATCGAATGGCTCAAAATATATTACTTCAACCAGGGAAATACTAAATCTTCTGCTTTTTGTGTGCGTATTGATCCTTGGTTGAACAAGTAGAGCCTTCAATGTAAGTGAACTTTGTACGTTGCATAGATCTCTTTTCTGAAGTATGCATCTCTGGAGTCGGACTATAGAAGGTGTCTATATGTGTAGCCATGACACCATCCGACTCTCTACGCTGAATAGACTGTATGATCTGTGAAATGCAATCAACTGACTCTCGTGCAGTAATTTGTGTACTCTCCATCTACGACACTGAAATGTATGCTGCAAGTGGCTGCTCGTCTTAATCTTATATGAAATCTGTCTCTGTTTGTGAACAATCATCTGAAGAACTAGGTACCATGTGATCTACCCTATCCTTGTTTAGGATATCGTGGGTATCAAATAAAACACTCTCAAGATCAGGAAACTGTGTCCTATCTATGTGTTGGCAATCGTCTGCAAGACTGGTGTCCTCTAAGTAAATTACAATACTGATTTGGGACTGCTACATCCTCTCTCCATCTCAAGGAGTATCTCTCCATTGTTTGTGTGAAATGATACTCTCCCAGCATCATAATCAAAGAGTGCTCTTGCTGTCTACAAGGAGGGCCTCCCGAGAATGATTGGAGCAAGGTGTAACTATGTAGGGCACGCCATGTCTAGGACAGTAAAGTCCACCGGAAACTGCAAGCCCTGAACGATCACGATAATGTTCCTCAACACAGCCCTAGGTCTCTTCACAGATCGATCTGCAAACTGATGTATCACTCGTGATTTGTACAGAGGACCTAGCTTGAGTTTATCAAGCAAAGAGGATGGAAGCAAATTGATCGAGGAACCATTATCTAAGAGAGTACGATGGAATGCGATATCTTCAATCTGATAGGTGACATAGTGAGCTCTACAATCTTTCTTCTTATTGGGTACCTTGTTCCGAATAGCAGATGAAGCTGCCATGGTCAATATATGTTTCTCAACTCGTGATCTCTTTTTCCTACGCGGAGTGCATCGATTTTTCTATCGATTCTTGAGCGTAGGAAAATGGTCCAAGGCATCATGAAGTGGGATCTTCAAAAAGATGTGATCTTTCAATAATCTTTCAGTCTCTGGAGTCACATCATTCTTTTTGTTATTTTTTTCCTTTTCCAAACAAAGCATCGAGAAAAGGAACAATATCAGGAATAAGAATATCAGACTTTTTATTTCATTCAAAATCAGCTTGTACATCGAGAGTTTCAGAATTATGTACAAAACTCTCTAAAACAGGAGAAGACATATTTTTGTCGGGAGTATCTGCATGGTTGGCGTGATATCATCGTCTGACTAGACGGTGTCTGTGTCAACTGTATCGGCATCGCTCCCTTCTCTCTGATCTTTAAGGTGGTCCTCATCATTGTTTTTGTTCTCCTCCTCAGCATCAGAATCTGGTTGCTCATGGATTTGCTCCTGCTCCTCATAAGTGCCCTCTCCTCTACTTCAGCTGGTGCTTGTGGTGATCTACCGCTCCTGAGATGAATGAAGTTAGATAAAAATTCAGGAAACGAGATCATACCTGTAGTGTTGTCTAACTGATCTGGATGCCTCTTATTGTTGTTCGGATTCATTTGAGGCTGGGCTGGAAGAGTGGTCTTCGGTGCAGTTAACTTGTCCAGACGACGATTAACCTGCTCCATCTCTGTCTTGTACGCAAATTGGAGCGTACTCAGCATATCAATGATTTGATTTAGCACATGGGCCTGTGAACATCTCAGGCTCTGTGTGGTAGCCCTGGCTTTCTACTCTCTCCTACCTTAGTGTGTATTGGTGTGAGGTGGAAGGCTGGGAGGTTCTCTGTGGCGTAAAGGAAGACTGCTACTACTGATGATAGTGATATGATTGTGAATGGTTAGCAGGATTCTGGTAAGAATGCGGTCTCTAATAAGCATGCTAGTGAGACTACTACTACGTGAAGTTCTGTCGGTGCTGGAAGTGTGGACGTCCTTGTTGCGGTTGGCTATACTGATGCTGCTGATGATGCGGTATACTCGGTTGCTGAATCGGAGTATACCAAATAACATTTATTTCAAGAATGGCTTGAGTCTCAACATCCGTGTTTGCAGTACTGGTGATCTGGTTGGGATTGGCATGAGACTGATCCTCATGCCAATCAATCTGCGGAGTCTCAGGCTCTCTCTGTGCAAAATGAACCTGTCGGTTGGGTGGAGCATGTAAGGTCCTCCATACAGGTTGTGCGGTTGAAGAAGATTGGCCCTGCTGGTACTGAAGTTAAAGCTCTGAAACCTTCTTCGTGAGATTACTCAGCTGCTGAGACAGAGATGAGAGTTCCTCTAACTCTCGCAGTGGCTGTAAGTCCTGAACTTGTTTCTGAATCACATTCACCAATGTTAATTTCTCACTAATAAAGCCCATGTTGGTGTTGGATTCAGACTCTCAGATATTAGCCACCTTATGATGCTCTCGGTGATGTGGTAGCTGAGGGACTTTCTGAAATGCCTGAGTAGACTCTACGACTCTTGAGTTCTTTGCAATACCTTCGAAGATGGATCAGACTGACTCGACATCCTTATTTAAATAGCTGCTGCCACATGCGACACTCACTAGCCCCTGAATATCTGGTTGGAGTCCTCTGAAATAGTTCTGTACTATCACCTTTATTGGTATCTCATGATGCGGGAATATCTCCGTAAGATCTTTGAATCTATCCCATGCCTCATGGAAATATTCATTAGGAAGATATGTAAAATTGGAGATCTGACTCCTCATCATGTTCGTCCTTCCCAGAGGAAAATACCTATGCAGGAATGTGGACATCAAATCGTCCCATGTCAAAACTTCCCTTCCTAGGTGGCTCAACCAATAAAGTGCCTTATCGGCTAAGGCGAAGGGAAAGGCTTTGAGGCGAACAGCCTCCTGCGTAACTCCTAGATAACTAGTCGTACCACAAATCATCTCGAACTGCTGCAGAAAGGTAAACGGCTCCTCTGTAGAATTCCCTTAGAACTTGGGAAGCAATGATATGAAGGACGGCTTCAACTCATATGTCCCTCGATTCGGCGGTAGCCGAATCCAATGATGGAGCGTTCTCGCGCCCCGATCATATTCATCTCGTAAAGTGGCGAGAACCACTGCAAGCGGTAAAGGGTTCCTATCCACTGCTCGCAACACGGCTATCTCAGCTCGCAAATCGTTCTGAGTTCTAAAATGCTCTCAGATCCGGTCTTCCATCATGGTGTTCCCCTGCCGGTGGCCTATCCTCTTTTGGTCCTTTACCACGAGCCATGTGTCTTAGATCTGCTATGAAAGAAAAAGTCCGGAAAGAACTCAGCGAAAATTTAGGTGGAGATATCGATGATGTATTTAACAAGGGTCTGTCTCAATAGACTGGCCGGGAGGTAAGGGAATCTGGGTCTGACTCTCCTCGAGATTAGATGGGACCAACTCGGGAGGAGGATCATCCCAAGCCTATGAAGATGTAAGAAGGATGGTGAATCGTCAAGAGCTCATGGAGTCTGAGAAGAAAAGTCGTCGAGTCGTCATCTTCGATGCCAAGAGAATGATCGAGAGAGCACGATTGTCGATTCAAGAAAGATGGGAAAATGCGAAAAGTTGTGGTAACTCACGCCCCGCAAACAAATACGAAGCAAACCATGTTTTCACCATCACAACCCGATGATAACCGTAAGAGTTCGGTCTTTTATCTTGCCGGTAGGGTTGTATTAGCAAATATTTATAATAGCGGTTACACGAGCTGATAGGTGCCCGATTTTTCCCCGAAACACTAGCCCGTGTCTTTACAGAAAATCACTTGCTCTCAGCCAGTATGGGAGTAAATACGGACCATTCCCGTCTACCATGTTGCTTGAGAACAACGCCTTATGCGGTGTCCTCTAAACCTCCCACTCTGCTAAGTAAACCCGGACCGTTTCCCGCTACTCGAGCGTACCTACTGAAAAGCAGTGATTAGGTGCATAGACTAAGTAGTATTTCGTGAGAAATACGGGTTCGTGGCTCTAACATTACGGGTCGTCTCTCACTCGCGCACTCTGAGAAAAATGTGCAGGGATTACTCTCTCAAATCAATTGAATCTTTACATTTTTTACATAAGATAGGTTAGCAGTCCCGAATTTATTTTTGAGGTTTTATATTTTTTTGGGTTTTTTCAGACAAATGTGTACCGAGTGTCTTTATTTTTTTATAAAAATCCTTAAATCATGCACCTAGGTGGCAAGTCCTGAGACTAACTACGGAAGCACAATAGGAAAAAAATCCTAAGTAAGCACCTAACCTTAAGAAAAAGCCGCAGAAAAACCGTCGATGCGAGAAAACTGCGGTGGGTGCCCTGATCCCCTGAATAAACGGTACTCAGTGAATCAGACCCCGAAAGAGAATGGGAGGTAAGGTACAAGTCGAGATACCCTTAGGGGGGTCCTTTCTACGAAAACAAAAACAAGGGCAGGTGCCCTTCTTTTTTTATATACAAGAAGAAAAAGAAAATTACAACACACACCCTAACTATTCTTGCCCTCTACAATCGAGAAACTCGGTCTCTGCACTTTCAACTGTTTTGCGGCTTTTGAGAAAGCCGACTGAACCTGCAGGCCCTACAAGAATTAGTTAATAAACAACACAAGAAAACACTCAAAAAAATGTAAAAATGTTGTGATAAGAAACAAGATAAAACCATAAAACTGAAGTAAAAAATGTAAATCGAAAAATGAACGAAAAATAAATGTCAAAACCGTAAAAAAATCAAATCGCAAGAGAAAGTCAAAAATCAAAATAACTCTAATGCCTCCCCGGCAAAGACACCATTTTGATGCGGCTCGGATCCGATTGCGGTTAATTGATTGCGTTGTCGGTGTAGAAATCCGCATGAAGACCCCAGTTTACATCAAATAAAAATTTGATTGTAAAATAGGAGAGAGAGAGAGAAAGAAAGGGTGAATTAATAGGCTTCTCTCCTATTCTAAAACCTTACACTCTTTCTTTAGCCAGGTAAGCTTGCCTGGGTCGAACAAAAGGAGAAAAAATAGAGATATCTTGATTTTTGAGTGAAAACTCTCTTTTTTTGTGATTTTTTATCTCGTTTAGAAACATGTTGATTTTAAGTATTTATTTGATTTTAGTTTTTTATATCAATTTTTATTTAATTTTTCAAAGTGATATTTTTCAAACAATTTACCTACAATATAATATGTGAGAGATATGTAAAATATATGTGATATTATATTATAGGTAAATCGAACGAGCAACGAGCTCGATGAAAACTCAAAACAAATCAAAATGGATGCAAAATTCAACAGATCAAAACACGATGAAAAAGCAACGAAAACACACAAAAAGTACTGAAAAACCTTGTTAGGGTAGTTGTGTAACTACCCTAAAAACAAATAGGAAAAATAGTGTCAGAAATGTGTCCAAGGTTATCCTACAACACAAGGGTAGAAATGCAAGAAAAAAGAAATAAAGTCCTGCAGTTCAGTCCTCTGTCAGGGACTAGAATGTATGAAAAATTGAAAGTTATTGCAATTAGGTACCTGCAGAGGTACCTAATCGCAATTTCTGGAAACTTTGGAGGCGCGCTGAAAACTCTAGAAGTCTCCTAGGTTTTTGATGCAAATTTCACACTGTTTCAACTTGGGAGGTAGAGATTAAAAGGCGGGCTCAATCTGGACCGTCCACTGCAGGACACGTGTCGACAACCTATACCCTCTAGTGTTCTTCAGATGCTCTTCTGTTCTTGTGCAGGAAGCAATGGCCGCTCCTTCTCCGATTTATCGTCGGTGACTGGCGATGATCTGGGGCCTCCAACAGGGCCAAAGGGGTGGCTCCTCCAACCCTCGAGCTCGCCCGCGGTGGACGACGGTTGGAGATGGCATATGACGATGGAGGAAAGCTGATGAAGATGGCGGTCCGTCTGCCTGGAGGTTGAAATCAGTTTGTGGCGACTTCTTTGATTAAGAATTGAATGACGTTTGAAGGCTTCCAATGCCTTGCATTTGCTCCAGATTCAAGTTGGATCTGCAAAGAATAATAATATATGCTCGATTTGTAAGCATTCAGCCGAATGATTAAAATTTTTGCAAGATCAAAAATGTGTTTCCAGCCTAGAAGAAATGTACGTGAATGATAGCAAGAATTGAGAGGCGATTTGGTTCGGTTTTGAAACGAATGGATGATGTGATTTGTATGGGCGTTGAAGATAGATGATTAATGAGGCTAATGATGCAATTAAATCAGCTAATGGAGGCATGAAGATCGAGAAAGAATTCGATTAAGATGGAGGAATAGATCTGGGAGAGAAAGGCATATTACCTCTGGTGATCGCTTGATGGCCGATGTTTGCCGGAGCTCCACGCAAGATAGGCAGTGATGCAAGGGCTGAGGAGCTCCTTGGAGCCTCCTCCGATCACCCTCCTTCCACGCGAGCCACATACGAGGAGCTGTCACCTCCTTGGAATGGCCGGAATCAAGGTAGGAAATTTGGTGTTCGGCTACTGGAACTGGGTTCTAGGTGGTTAGGGGAGAGTTAGTTGAAATCCACAAACTTTGAGGGTATTTATAGAATGATTACGTGGGCTTCAAGGTTGATCCTAGGGTGGCCGAATAATTTGGTCGTTAGGAGAAGAGGATCAATGGTTTAGATCGCCCAAAAGAGTTATAGAGCACGTGTAAAAATTTAGTGAAGATGGCCGGTTGAAACAGAAGCTGTACCAGCTTCTTGGAGAAGAAGCACCATGTGCTGACACGTGTCAGCACCTGGTTGGCCAGATGCATAAATACCTTATAAATTATATAATAAATACTAAATAGCATTATTTTAAATAGATATAAAACAAGAAATATAAATAATTTAATTATCTAAATTATAGAATAATTATTTTTATAATAAATTAATATTATTCGAGATATAATTATTATATTAATAAATAAGTATAGATAAATAGGTTTTGGATTTTTAATTTAATAATTAAAAAATTAAATATTAATTTTGTATTTTCTTAATCATTAGAATAAGAAATAAAGGCTGTGTAAATTTTTAGAAATTTTAATAAATTATTTTATATAAATTAATAAATACAGGTATAAGTGAACCAATTGATTTTCATCTATAAATTAGGGTTTTGGATTTTATTAAAATATTAAATAAGCTCCAAAAATTCTGAAAAAAACTATAATGAAAATAAAATATCATGAAAATAATTATAAATTATAAAATTAATAAAATTATACATAGTGTGTTCTACATAAAATAAATATCCCAGAAACCCCGTTGTCATTAGTTCCCAAAACCGACTTTTTGCAAACGGACTCCAAGTTCAATGAAACCACCTCTACTAATTAGAGAATATTGTTTTATGAACTTTAAAAGTGAGAAGAGTGAAATTGGAGTTCGGATGAAGAAGTTATGAGGTTCAGAAGTTGAGAATTTGACAATTTAAAAGTAGGATTTCTTGGTATATACAATATAATATTTTTAACTTATTTTTATATTTCTATATATGTTTTTAGAAATAATTAGTAAAATACTTTGGTTAAATATATATATATATTAAAAATTAATAATGTTTTGCATTTATTTAATAAATAGTGAACAATGTGTGAAGTGTGTCTTAATTTATTTTTATGGTTTTCTTTCCGTATCTCCCCCTACTTGTTGGTTTGTCGACCAATCCATGATGACTTGGTCTCGGGGGTTAGTTTATAAATATACCTTGCAGTTATATTTATATTTATAAGTCATATTGTACATATATACATATTTCCAATCTGCCTCATTTTCTTTTCTTTGTTCTTTATTTATTTTCATGTTTTTGATGCTTAAAAGTGCATTGTTATCTCTGAAAGGACTTTGAGTAAAAGATGGAAATTAGTGTATATTTACATGTATTCGTTAAGGGTTTAAAGACAAAATGTGACAGAAAAGTTAATGAATCATGGATTCATCAGCAGCTCCGGAGGACGTCCCTGCCACACGTATTGGCCGATCGAAGCTCACGGGGTGGTGAGTTTTTCACCGTTCTTCCAGGTGTCGTCTCCACCGTCCGATCAGGCTCTCCTCCATTTCTAATCTCCATCGTTCATTACCTGGGACCCAGGTTAAATAAGTAGCAAGACTGCTTGCCTTGGTTAATATGTTTGCTTTATTTTGTTGGTGGTTTACATTTCGTCGTTGAGACTGATTCGAGTGGTTGAGGTCGCAACGACCTTTGATATCATTTAACCTTAGTCGCTCGGGCCGCTCACCAGAATGTCACCATTGTCGGGGAGCACGCCTTAGTTGTCGGTTTTCCATTTTCGAGTGTCGTTTTCATTTTTCTTTTTCTTTTTATTTTATTTTCCCTTTTTCTTTATTTGCTTTTTTATTTTTGTTTTTGTTTTATTTCTTTTTTTCTTCATTTAATTTTTTTATTTATTATTCTTATTTTTTTTAACTGTGATCTGACCAGTTCTTGTTTCTCTTTTTCTTACGAGGGCTCGACGAGCAAGGGCGGATTTCGTAGGAGCACCGAGGTACCCGAGCGAAGCGTGTGGCTTGTTTTTGCATCGAGCCGCATGAGTGATTAGAAGTCGAGGAGCATATACTTGGAGGATTTTCTATTTATTCCATTATAATTTGTAATAATACATGACTTAGACACTTGGACTTGGCAAATTATCGGGGTCTGATTCGCTGAGCACCGGTGTGCTCGGGAAACATCACCGTGGTTTTTACGCCGGTTTTGATTTTCTCGAATTTTCTTTTATTTTGATTCTAGAAGGTTTTGTCCCCTAGACTTAGGATTTTATCTTAACTGTGACATAATTAATTTACGCCTCACCCCTAATTATTTGCCTACACCTATAGATCGCTAAGTGGACCTAATTAATTAAATCTCAAAGAAAAAGCTAATTTGGTCACCTGAGAGGTCATGTGCCACTAGAGTCCGTATACAGTGTTGGCAGGATCCATTGTGGCGGACACCGATCGGCATCAGAGACCAGAGTCCGACCTCTCTTATTGACCTATTAGCTATTGTGCTTCTCGAGTATAAATTTTCTGTCTAAGGCTGATTTCTTCATGCATCATATAGGTAGTTTTTATTCAGTCTTTATTTTATGCGTGGATCACCCTGTATGCAGAGTGCTGGCATTAGGTATGCATTTCTGACTTTGCATGCATCATTGTGTTTGACTACGCATCGCCTTTTTCAACTTTTGCCCCGCCCTCCATTTTTGGACTTAAAATAATCAGGAGAATCATAAAATTCGTTAGGAGATGCTTGTATTGAAAAATATCTAAAAAAAGAAAAACCATAAAATTGGGACCGTTAAACACAATTGACCTTAAAAGACACCTCATTGAAAAAAAATTTCTTGGGAGAGCAATTTCCTCATTGTTTGGTTTGGATGAGCAAGAGAGTGACCCGCACACTAGGCTAGAGCCATATCCGACATCTTTTTAGATTACTGGTTTCGGGTTAGTCATTCTCCGACGAGGATTGCTTTGGTTTCCGATAAAGCAGGCCGCGATATCCTTAACGGAGCGAGTTGATCAGGTAGCCGGTAAACGGTCCGCAACTCGTACTGGCTGGGAACGATTTAGCCTTGGGATCATGCCAGACTCATTAGAGTGTTGGATTCCTACCAACTTGCTTAATTGCTCTGATAGACTAATTTTTCACCAAATAAAATCGATAAGATAAAATACTGAACCTTTACGGTCTTCAGCTCTGCATTGAGTAGGTGAATTGGTGGTTTATTTTCCCTGATCTTGTGTGTTTTCAAAATCTCATCCGCCATCCTCTCCTCCATCTATCTTCCTCTCATTTCTTGTCTCCCCTCCAGCTATCTATCTTTCCCCTCCCACACTCCCTTCATTTTCCTTCTCCTTGTCTATCTCTGGATGATGGGTTACCCACCCTTCTTGCCGACTCTCATGGATTCTTTATCGTATTCCCATCATTACAGTCCTCTCTTGTGAGAGGTCCGTACTCCAACCGACTTTCCATTTTCTCCTTCTTTATAACATCATTCTTTTGGGAATGTTGTGCTGGACGCCCGCAGAGATCAGACTGATCAGATGCGAGAATCGGTCGATTTCATTGCAGGGATGAAAGTGCACTCCTTAGGCGATCACAAAGAGAATATGTGAGTTTCAGATACCTCCTACGCCACGATGATGGATGAGCATATCAATCAAGAAGTCGACTCAGCTTCTACATTCAGTCCCTTCATTCTAGAATTGGAGTTCATTCAGAGACTATCGAAATTTTCAGGGGAAGTGCACGAGGAGTCATATCTTCATATGTCTGAGTTTGAGGAGTTTTGTGTTACCCATGTATACTCCGATATCATTTCTAAGGAGCTGATGTTGAAGACCATCCCATTTTCACTTCAAGGCAGAGCCATGAGATGGCACAGACGTTTGGGAAGGAAGTTTGCTACGTGGGGAGGGCTATGCATAGAATTTCTACAGAGATTTTATTCGCAGCGTAGAGTAGATATTATGTGGTCTTTCATCATGGATTTTTCATTAGACCCCCAGGAGCCATTGCATGATTCGTGTCTGAGGTTTCTTGACCTATTGAGGATATTTCCAGATAATTGATTTTCGAAGATAGACCTTGTTGAGATCTCCATGAGGGGGCTGACCGTTGAGCAGATTGCACTAGTAGTGACCTCATGTGGTGGTTCACACCAGAGGTTTGACATTGATTTACTAGTTGCCATCTCGAGAGCACTTTTAGAGATTCCATCATCACGAGATGCATTAGTCGGGATAGCACACTAGGGTGATACAATACAAGTTAGGTGTGCCACGGTTTATGAGGACACAACTACTAAAGACCAGATTGAGGACATGGATTCAACTACAGTATAGATGATGGATGAGATGTCTGCTACAGTGGATGTTCTGACCTAGAGATTGATCGAGTTCCCGTTGGTCTTCCAGCTATAGTTCGAGTCAGTACCATGCTTTTCAATTCACGAATCTTGGATATCAGATCTTCTGATATTTCAGGAGATGGAGGAGCCCACGCTGCTATAGTCGTCAGTCCAAGCATTTCAGTTTTCGTTCCCAGCTTACTTAGCTTCTACTCTGTAGAGGTACTTCTCTGATTCAGATGGATATCATGATTCAGCCCAGCAACCAGAGCTTGAGGAGGGACACCACTTTGAGATCACAGATATATATAGTCCCACATTTGAGCATTGTGTCCTCCAGTTTGATAAGATTGATACATTCTTCGAGGACCAGATGTTGGCCAGCATTGCCACAGATCAAGGTTCAGTTTCTGCCACATCGACAGATTCCGCGTTGTTGACCAGTACCATTTCCTATTTCCAGATTGTTCAGAGGCATATTTCTGTTGATGACACATTTTGGTGCAAGGAGTTGGTGCTTATTAGTAGAGCAGATTTCCATTTAGATTCTGATCCTCCCACTCTCACTGTTGATCTAGCATTACTCCCCGAGGGTTATCAGTGGGAGGATGCCCCATACGCTGCACACTTGGTTTCACTTTCTGAGAGTATATCCGATCCGTCGGTTAATGAAACCGAGTCTTCTTATATTTCTGATCTTTCTGAGTAAGAGTTTTCTCACCTCAACGACCCTCGTGAGGATGAGTCGGTCTTTGAGATATTCGATGATGTCTCTGATATTTCTTCATTATATGCATCGGATATTGGTTCTTTTAGTGAGTCTCTTGATCTAGATATCCCATATCACTCTGAGACGATGATTAACGTGGAGGATTCCATGACTGATCCTTCTTTCTCCATGTTTGACTTCTTCATCTCTACCATTCCACTCAAATCCGATCTTGAGCTGATGAGTTCTTTTGTGATATCGGATTACGATTTCATCTTCCCAAATCATTGCCCGCTAGCATACTCCCACCTGATTGCCTATTTGGGTGTCTTCATTTACATTATTGACTTCAACGTTTCTCATATACCACGAATATGACGACAGTACGGCATTTGCCTTACAGATGCTGTCCTTAACCTTCATACTTCATTGTCCTAACCTTTGTGCCTAGCTAGGGGTGTAAAACCTAGCGCTTGTTGAGAGGCACCTCAACATTGTTCACTTTGTATATACGTCTTTCGTCATGATTTGTTCATTGTTTCTTCCATTTTTGTCTTACACCCCAGGTCTCGTTTAGGATTATTTTTGTTATACTTATGATGTACCTTATCCTAAATATAGGTGGTGTAGACATCGAGTTGTTCCTTTTCATTCTGTTTCATTCTCCAGTCGTTTCCTATACATAAGGATCCTTCACCTTAATTATAGGGGGAGTAATTTCGTTCCTTTCATCTTGTATATATTTGTTTTCATTTCTGCTATTCCCTTACTTGTCCTCCACATTATTCATAATTCTTTCTATACTTAGGGATCTTTTACCCTAAGTATAGGGGCGGACAAAATGAGTCATTTCTCGCCTTGTACATGCTGTCACTTTGATTTCCCTTTATGTACAGTCTGTTATACTTAGGAAAACTTGATCCTAAGTATAGGGGGAACACCAAGATCTCTTCAGTCTATTCTTTGATTCGTCGTTTTAGTGTAGCATTCCTTTTCACTTCCCTTTACTAAGCGCGAGTTATGTCTTCTTCATCGCTCTTGATCCATCTGAGGACATCGTTCGAGCTAAGTATAGGGGGGTGTCGTATATATTTCATATATACTTTAGCCATAACTCGTACTTTGTGTGAGTGTGTTAATAAATAAAATGGCTAAAATCCTTCATCTAAAAACCATAAAAATTTTTAAAAAAATCATATACATAAAATTCTTTCTTGCACATACATAGCTATATATAAAAAATGTTTTTGTACAAATGTTTGTAAAAATATTTTGTATGTAAAGAGTTTGTAAATATTTGATATCAAAAATTATGTATATAGTATAAAATTTTTGTAAAATGTTTGAAAAACAAAAGTTTGCAAAACCCCGTGTGTAAATGTTGTAAATAGTTTGCAAAACTTTGGCATCCATGCATTCATTAATTCAAACATTTTTCAATAAATTTGCACATTTTCAAAAATTTTCATAAAAATATTTTTGTATACTTGTACAATTTTAATGAATAATAGTTGACATTTAAACTAGCCTCGAATTAAATTGGAAAATGGAGCTTGGTTGAGACTTTGATCCGCCTAATTCTCAGAGGAAGCTTATAGGGTTTAGGGTTAAGACTTTTCAGGTCCATTAGTGACTTAATTCTTTGAGTCCACTAGGATATGATCACATGTCATCTTGATGAGCCTAAGTAGAACACTTAACAACACACACATGACTTTCACAGACAATGGCTTTACTTGCACGTGCACCTTACACATAGCTTTTTACGGATGAGGTGGTGAGGGGCGGTCTTCTTTGGCTTGGGGTAGCATACGAGGGTAGTACTTCTAGATGGAACCTCTCGTCTTGTTTTTGTGAAGGAAGTGTGTCTCAACTTGTTCTGGAAGCATTGAGGTCTAAAGATAGGAGTTGTGGGTTGCAATAATGCTTCAAAAGAAGGGTAGTCTATTGGCTCAAGAGGAAAAACTCCTTATGTATATATGTTGCAACATGTAGATATGTTGTACAATGCACATCGAAAAAAAAAGTACAAAAGAAAGATAAACTCCAAAAAATTGGTGGGTCTGATAGAAAATGAAATACCCACTAGAGTGTACATAGCCAAATAAAGCAAAGCTTATGTTACCCATTCTCATCTCAAGAAGCTTGCAGCAGGGAGGCTTAGCTACACTGGTTGGGCTCCCAAGGATACATGACTACACGGGTCATGGTCCATTCTCTTCTTCCTCCTCTTCTTGAGCCGGTTGCAATTGAACATAGAAGGGAACACCCTGCTCCTTGAGGAAAGAGTTGCTAGACTAGGGATATAGAGTTACCTTGTTGAGGGGGGCTATTACTTTGCCATCTCTGAGGTGGGGAGCTACATACCACTTACACAGTAAAAGAAAAGATTCATGGTCATTAGAGTTTATGTATGTAGACTTGTTCTGATCTGGATTATTGAGGAGTCTTGACCATAGAATGGTGGAACTTAGAGGCTGTTGAGTTTTAGACCTAGGTCCAAATAAGGTTCCGAGAAACTAATAATCCAAAGGTATGACTGAGCTCTATACTTCAATTTAATAAAGACAAGTTTAATAACCATATTGATTCTCCTTCTTTTTCTTTTCCTTTCTCTTTTTACTTCTTTTTCAAATAAGTGCTTGCTAAGGGACTAGCAAATGTAAAGTATAGGGGGGTGATGAATCCCCATTCACCACTCTTTATTCTTTTATTTAACTAATTATCTTTGCAAAGCATCATGTAAATATGTGTAAATACAATAACTTTGCAATATGCATGCATGTGTTAATATTATATAATTAGCATGTATTTAAGCAAAAATAAAAATAATAAAGAATAAAGAAAAAAACAAAAAGAAGGAAGTACTTAGAATAAATACTGAGTGACCCGAACCCCAAGAGAGGGTCAAGCATAGGCATGATCGCCAAATAAAATAAGTAGAGAGAGATAGGGCCACACTAACTTGTATTTATATATCATGTGTACATAAACTATTTTTGCCAAAATAAAAATAAAAATGTGTTTTTACCTCCTTGTATATATTTATGAAAATAAAATAAAAATCAAAAAAATAAATAAAAATAGAATAAAACTCTCTCTCTCTCACTTGTACATAATACATGTATATTTGTTTTCTTATCTATTTATTTTATAGCTGTGAATAAATAATAAAAAAAGCAAAAATTATTTCGTACTCCAAAAATTATGTTGTGAATAAATAAATATATAATTAGGTATTTTTGTAAAAATAGCAAATTAAAAATAATTGTATAAAATACAAAGGTATAAAATACATGTATGTAATACAATATACTGTATATAGACTAATTAATTTTTCATAAAAATAAATATAAATCATAGAAAAATTCCTTAAAAAACAATAAATATTTTTTAATTTATATACTTTTTAATTTAAATTCATTTATTATTTTTTATCTATTTACTTTTTGAATTATCCTGTTATTTTGTCATGTAGCTTACTTTGTCGTTTTCCCCCGTAGCACTTGATTGGTCCATGGAGGATTGTTGAAATCAATCAACTGCCCCCCTGGACTTCTTTTCGCTCGGACCCGATCTTGCTCTCTATTCGCCAAATTTTCTCGACCTGATTCGATCGCCATCTCCTCCAATTTGTAGCTCCGATTAATGAGGGAAGATCCATGATACACGCCTGTCGAAATCTCTAGGGATCCGTCCCTCAGTTCATGCGCCCATGCTCCATCTTTCTCGGACCCTACATCATATAAAACCTCCTGGAGCCCCTTCTTATTTTGCATCTTTGGTCGTTTCCCTCATCTCCGGTGACCTCCGCCATCCACCATGAGTGACCACGTGTGAGGGAGAGCACCGCAACAAGGTCTCGAGGCGTGTAGCCCTAAATCCGACATACACTCCACCGTGCACCACCGCGAGGTGAGCTTAGCCTTAGGCTCATCGACCCATCGAGGCCATGACCCTGGGAGGTCCCTGACCTCCAGTACAGACGACTGCAACTACTAGGTAACTTAGTTTTCTTTGTTCTTCGCATTTGATTTGAGTTTTAGCATCGGAACAGAGCCTTTACCGTCGAGCTCCGTCATCGTGGCTGGAGCTCCCTTTGCTGATCTGAGTCCCTGACCACCTTTCAGAGAGTTCTCCCCACCTTCTACACCCATCCATCCACATTGTTCTACCCAAGAACGTGCTCCCATCCCTCCTCCAACATCGCTTCGCTAGAGGGCCACGCCTCGCCTCATCTGCCATCCATTACGTGCTTTAACGGGTCGAGGCACTTTGCCCTCGACCCTCTTGTTAGCTGTATAGGTCAGAGCACCCAAGAACCTCATCTGGATGTCGAGATACCCGAGCACAGCAGGTCTAGGTCCTCACGGATCACCAGACCCTCCTCCTTGGTCTTGGCCTCATCGGAGCCACCCTACAGCTGCGGACCGTCACCAGTAGCATTTCCCCCATCATAGCAGCTCCGTAAGATGTCCCTGACGCACGTATTGAGCGATCGAAGCTCGCTGGAGGCGAGTTCTTCGTCGTTCTTCTAAATGTCGTCTCCACCGTCCGATCACGCTCTCCTCCAGTTCTAATCTCCACCGTTCATTACCCGGGGACCCTATATCATTGGATCCATTTGAGGATCGTCTCTCTGTCGTCCATCGTCGAAGAGGTATTCGAGGATCTCAGTCATCCGATCATTAGTGGGACACCCTCGGCTTTTGGATAGCTAGTAATAAAGGGGTAAATTACACTTAGGCCCTTTCTTGTTTTTCATATACCTTTTAGTCCAGTAAATATTTTTAGCAGTTGTTTTAATTTTGGACAAATTGCATTCAGGACCTTATAATTTCAGTATTTGCATTTAGGTCCTTCCTTTAGTGTATCATGTGGTCTGACATGTGACCTCCTAGGTTATTTGCATTTAAGGCCCTGGACATTATTATTGTTCTTTAATGAAATTTTGTATTTTTCGTATTTGCATTTATACCATTGAGTGTCTGGATCATGTGCTGTCCACATGTGGATTTGAACTTTTTGCTATTTCAACCCTGAACTTTTTGACTGTTATATTTTTGCTTGAAACTTTCCAATATTAGCACATAGGTCCCTATTTGTTGTGTCCATTATTTTTAATTAAATAATTTTTAAGTTAGCTTCGGAAATTCTACAAAAATTACACGTGGCTCATGCTATTGTGTAGTAATTATAATAATTTTTTTGACCTAATTTTTAAGCTTCCCTATCTGTTTTAGAAAATCAATTAAAAACAGAAAAATACTTTCAAAATTCCAAAAACATTAGTGAGTGCTTATTTTGTCTTTCTTTGATTTCTGTGTGATTTCCGTTCCATTATCGTTTATAAAACACCTAAAAGTTGAAAAAGACAAAAAACTTTATAAAAAATATTAAAAATTCATTAAAAAATAAAAAAATAGTTTTCAGTTTTTGTAGATAACTGTTATTTTATATTTTCACCTAAAATTGTTGCTAGAATTTTATAGGCATTTTAGATATTTTTAAAGTGTCTTTCCATTTTGGTTGCACACTATTTGCATCTTTCCTCTTTCTTTCATTTTTAGAAAATTATATAAAATTCAGGAAAACACCATAAAATTCCCAAAAACATCTGAGTATTATAAAAAACATAAAAATAATTTTGTTCTGAATTTTTGAGTAATTTTAGGCCTTCAAATAATAGTTTGAGTGCAATTGTTGCTTTTTTCTTGATTTCTTTACTTAATAGAAAATCATAAAAAATATTTAAAAAATAAAAACCATAAAAAAATCCTTTATTTCCTTCTTTACCTGACTACTTCGTAGGTTTCATTTCGTGCTGCTTATGTTCGACCCTGGTGGCTATACCAGGTTAAATAAGTAGCAAGACCCCTTGCCTTTGTTTCTATGTTTGCTTGATGTCGTTGGTGGTCTACATTTTCTCGTTGAGCCCGATTCGAGTGGTTGAGGTCGCAACGACCTTTGATATAACTTATCCTTAGTCACTCTGGCCACTCACCAAGGATCATAGGAGATTGTTTGCAGAACAAAAGGAGGGGTCCATGACTCCCAAGAATATCTCATTCGCTACACTGAACTATCCTGCCACTCACTAGAACTACTGATTTTCCTGAGGAGAACTTACAGAAGTTTATTCGTGGTTTGCGTGATGATGTGCAACACTAGCTGTCTACATTGGATTTCACTTCCATCAAGGTGGTAGCTGATAAGGATACCAAGATGGAGGCATCTCAGTGTCAGCTTTAGGGAGGCCAGTCATAGTTACTTACACAACAGTCAGGAAGATCCACTCGTTTAGATTTCTATAGAACTCGTAGAGAACATCGTTTCCACCCAATGGCGACCACTCCTACCACTAACATGTTTGCCCCTACACCTACTTTGGTGCAGGGATTGGCAGGTTGTGGTAGTACCTCTCCTCTCTTCTACACATTTCCAGAGCCGCAAGACAGGAGGTACTAGCCTTGTCTCAAGAGGCTCCTTTTCTCAGTCAGCAGATCGTCATTGTTTCCACTGGCAACAACTAGGCCATTTCAAGGCAAAGTGCCCCTTACTTACCAGCAGCTCAGGTGGCCATCAAACAAGTGTGCGATCGACTTTCTCATCTGGACAGTCACATGGATCAGCTTCTCGTCGTGGAGGTCGAGGTTTTCAGTGTCCTCTACCATGACCAACCTTCAGTGTAGTAGGTTCTAGTGCCCCACCACAACTTCAAGGACAATTGAATGCAATCATGCAGGAGCAGGACCATGCCTCAGGTGCTATAGTACGAGGTATGATTTCAGTGCATGGTACATCCTTACACGCAATACTTGATTTGGGAGCCACACACTTCTTTCATGCAAATCGATTAGTATCTAAATTAGATATAGAACTAGATTGTGTTTCACCTCCTTACTACATCAAGGGCCCAGGGGTTTAATTATTCATTGTGCGGCAAGCAGTGGAGAATGTCGCAGTGCAGATTGGCGGTCACCTGATGCCCGCATATCTTTTACTTATTTAGTTGGAAGATTTTGATGTTATCTTAGGGATGGATTGGCTCGAGTAGCATCACACGTGTCTTGATTATTTTGAGAAGACGGAAGTTTTCTGTCTCCCGGGCATACATGTCTTTCAATTTAATAGACGTACCAACGATGGTGAAGTCTTGTATGTGTCCGCGTTGATGGTCCAACAGTTTCTCGATTAGGGTTGCATAGTTTTCTTGCCTATGTTGTGGAATTACCTATCGAAGATCGTATAACTGAAGATGTCAGAATTGTACGAGATTTTCCCAATGTATTTCCAAAGGATTTACATGGACTACAACTAGAGAGGGAGATCGTGTTCGAGATTACTTTGATACCCGACATACAACCAATCTCCATACCTCCGTATCGAATGGCACCAGCTGAACTTAGGGATCTCAGGGTACAACTGCAGGAGTTGTTGGAAATGGGATTTATCTGTCATAGTACAACACCTTGGGGAGCGTCGATCCTCTTCGTAAAGAAGAAGGATGGGTCCATGCGATTGTGAATTGATTACAGAAAATTGAATAAAGAACGGTAAACAACCGTTATCCACTCACACGATTAGATGATCTTTTCGATCAATTGCAGGGTGCAGCGGTATTCTCAAAGATTGACTTACGATCGGGTTATCATCAATTGAGGATTAAGGACACAGATCTGATCAAATCCACTTTTCCCATAAGATACGACCACTATAAGTTTGTGCTCATGCCATTTGGACTCATGAATGTACCTGCCACATTTATGGACATGACGAACAGATTTTTCCGCCTGTACTTGGATCGTTTTGTGGTGGTGTTCATTGATGATATCTTGATCTACTCACGTGATGAGCATGAGAACGAGTAACATCTTAATACTATTCTGGAGGCACTTAGAGAACACAAGCTTTATGCAAAATAAATAAGTGTGAGTTTTGGCTTACCGAGGTAGCTTTCCTCGTTCATGTAATTTCAGGAGTAGGCGTGGCAGTTGATCTAGCAAAGATGGAGTAATGTCTTGGGAGCAGCCCAAGACAGTTACCGAAATACACAGTTTCTTAAGTCTCGCTTACTACTATAGGCAATTTGCTAGGGGCTTCTCGCAGCTAGCCCTACCACTTACTCATCTGGCATAGAAAGAAGTCCCCTTCATTTGGAGCGACAAGTGCAAGCTGAGCTTTTGTACATTGAAGGAGATACTGACCAGTGCTCCGATTCTCACCCTTCCTTCGTGCACATTAGACTTTACGGTGTATGCTGATGCATCAAAGGAGGATTTAGAAGCAGTGTTGACGCAATGTGGTCATGTCGTGGCATATGCATTACGACAACAAAAGAACCATGAACGGAACTGTCCTACTCATGAATTGGAGTTGGCAGTTATAGTCTTCGCGTTAAAGATATGTCGTCATTATTTATATGGGGTCAAGTTTGTGATTTTTACAGAAGACAAGAGTCTTAAATATATCTTTGACCAGCAGGAGTTGAATATGAGGCAATGATGATAGATGGAACTGTTGAAATGTTACCATTGCATGATCTCTTATCATCCGGGTAAGGGAAATGTAGTAGCCGATGCTTTGAGTAGGAGAGCGCATACTGAGGGCGCTGCAGCATGTCTACGGAATTGGGATATGCTCATGACTCTCAATGAGTGTTACCCATTTGATAGTACTACGGATCTTGTAATTGTACCTACAAAGTACAGTGGATTATGGGTCAAGATTGTGTATGGTTAATGGACAGATCAAAAATTACAGGACTTGTTCCATCGATTCTTGAAGGAGGAGTTTGATGGATTCTGAGTTTGTGAGTCCATCTTATGGAAGGGTGACCGTGTCTGTGTCCTTGATGATTATGATTTGAGGAGGGACATCATAGATGAGGCTCACTGTTCTAGATTATTTATCCACCCAGGAAGCAGCAAGATGTATAGAGACCTCTGTCAGCACTTGTAGTGGGAGGGGATGAAGAGAGATGTTGCAGATTATGTTAGTCGTTGTCTTACTTGTCAATTGGTGAAGGCAGAACCCAAGCATCCTCCCGGCTTGTTACAGTCACTTCCTATCCCGTTGTGGACATGGGAGAGTATCTCTATGGATTTTGTGACATCCTTACCATGTAAGAGTTGGTGGATATGATGCTTTTTGGGTTATTGTAGACCGTTTGACCAAGTCTGCACATTTCATTCCCATGAACATGACATGCACTCCAGTGTATCTGGCCAAGCTATATATTCAACATGTTATTCGCTTGCATGGGATTCGCCAAGCAAAATTCATTAGAGCTTTGAAAATCGAATTATGTCTTAGCTCAACCTATTGTCCACAGATGGATGGGCAATCCGAGAAGATAATTCATACCCTTTAGGACCTACTGGGAGCTTGTGCCATTGAGTTGAAAGGTTCTTGGAAGGATCATTTTCCTTTGGTGGAGTTCACTTATAATAACAACTATCATTCTAGTATTGGCATGACACCTTTCGAGACATTGTGTGAGCGAAGATGTAACACTCCTTTGTCTTGGCAGGAAGCGGTTAACAAAGACATTTATTCCACTTATATAATAGGAGATACAACAAGAGCTGTGGAATCTACTAGAAAGAAATTATTAACTGCACATAGCCGTTAAAAGAGCTATACTGATCAGAGGCATCGTCATCTCGAGTTTGATGTCAGAGATTTTGTCTTATTGAATGTCTCTCCATTGAAGGGTATTCAAAGTTTTAGAATTAAGGGACAGTTGGCAGCGCAGTTTGTTGGTCCTTTCGAGATTTTGGCCTGTATTGGGAAGATAGCATACCAAGTAGTACTTCCCCTCACTTGGCAAGCGTGATGTTGTTTTCCATGCGTCAAACCTTCGAAAATATATTCGAGACCCTCAACATGTGAATAGCTATGAGGACCTCGTGTTTGAACCGAATTTGTCTTTCCTTGAGGCACCCGTGCAGATTATAGATCGAACAATCAAGAAGTTGCGACGGAAAGACATCCCTTTGGTAAAGCTATTGTGGCAAAGTCAGAATGTTGAGGAGGCCACATGGGAGCCTGAGGCAGATATGCGATAGAAATATCCCTATATTTTTGATGGTATGATCACAAAGGCCTATTTCAATTCTCTTTAATATTTTTATGGGTTTTGTCCTCTTTAATATTTTTATGCCTAAATCTATGTTGCATTCAAAACATATATTTTAAATCCTACGTCTCGAGGACGAGACTTCCGTTAAGATTTTTATGATGTGAAACCCCGTATTTTTTCCCTAAAATCCGGAGTATGGTTGACATTTAAAAAAATCAAATAATCAAGCCATTTTGTAGAACTCGTAGAGATCTTTCCAAGGAGCCCAAGAACATCCAATTCTGACATTCCTAGCTCAAGTTATCGTTGTTTTAAGTATCATAGTCGGGACCATATATGGATCTGAACCGGATCTGAATTAGGATACAATATCACATCTCCTTCTATAAATAGTAGATGATAGGCTACCCTCTCAAAGCCGTAGCCACCACCATCCTTCCCTCTCATTGGAGCACCACCACCTAGTGTAGTTTAGTCATCGGAGATTCACTGTCGACATCAGTGGAGGTACTCTGATCGAAGATCCAAAACCACCATCCCATAGGAGAGCTCGAGGTCACCGTGGTACAGGCCTCCACACTGCAATCAAGTGACGGAAAAAACCGTTTCCGTACGCGAGGGGATCCTGAGGGAACATCCTCGGAGGTAATGATAATACCCCCATCTTGTTGTTGGTTTCCACGCATCTTCTTAAACCTACATGCTTGAAAATTTTTAGAGCCTTGGAGATTTTGTGATGTGATTAGTAGACGGTTGTTGATATTGCATTTTGCATACGTAACTTTTATATATACAACTATCCTAGTCATAATATTAGATCAATTCTCTGTGCTTGCTTCTTGCAAGGATGTGATCTATAACCATTCATCTTATCTTTTTAGATGATAGAGTTGTTAACCGTTTTCAACATAGTTCGTATCTTGATTTGAATTGATGTGAGATACGAGATCATTCGTTCGATTATATCTATAAAAAAACTTAATTGTCCATTCCTTTGTATTATAATTAGGTTTCCATATCATCTAAACTGTAATGTGATATATATCACATATAAATGAAACATAAATTGTACAATTATAAGGTTGTTTTGAGTGGAACGTTATAATAATGGTGACTTTTTGTTATTAATAACACTACCTACATCTATCACCTACATTTAAAAAAAAGGAAAATAAAAGTTCGAATTAAAACTAAAGGCCAATCATATTAATCTCGATGATAATGGGAGCTTTAAATATTATTATTAACTTTTTTTCATTAATATCATCTCAAAACTGCATTGGAGTTTATTGTCCACTAAATTGAGAAGCACATCCCTATCTACATATGATCTATCAAAAAAAATGGAGCTTTATCCTGCTATTGAACTTTAAGCATGTGGGTAGGTAAGACCTCTATTGGAAATGTAATCGATCCAAGTACGTTAAGCATAAGTTTTTTTGTTACGAAGTTAGATTTTGGAAATGTAATCGATCTCAAAACTGCATTGGAGTTTATTGCCCACTAAATTGAGAAGCACATCCCTATCTACATATGATCTATCAAAAAAAATGGAGCTTTATCCTGCTATTGAACTTTAAGCATGTGGGTAGGTAAGACCTCTATTGGAAATGTAATCGATCCAAGTACGTTAAGCATAAGTTTTTTTGTTACGAAGTTAGATTCATAAAAATGAATTTCGAACAATTAAATACCCACACCATTAATCATGCATTATAAACTTAATACTGCCATGCAATATTTAACGTTATTTATGTTATTCTGTATCCGCATACGCATGTATCTTGAAGCCTCTTAATCTTGAGAGTGATTTTTTTGTTGTTAGTATATCAGAAAGGTTTTAATGAGGGGTCATATTTAACAGAAGTAGTAATTTAGGTGCATAAATTTTTTTAATCCTCTAACATGGTATTATATTAAGTATATGAACTGTTGTTTAGGATAAAAGATAGAAACATTAGTTATCGTACAGTCTACTCATGATGTATGCACGGTAATTAAAGAGGCTATCTTTGAAGATACCAAAAAGAAAAAGATTCAAATATATTTGAATGAAAATGGAGACAATATGAAGGAAATTTTATATGCTATGGAAGAGTTGCAAACTACTGGTTTAATCACGTAGTGATTAGTTACTATTAGATTAAATCTCATATATTATTTGTAAGCATGAGTCTTCTTCTAATGGATGTATCGCTAATAAATGGAAGGAAAACTGAAATGAACATATACCGAAAACATGTGTTGCTGTATTATTATGGTTGTATAACTATTAAAATTACATTGGCCACTGGTATACGCATTTTGAATTTCAACAGACTACTAGCAGTGCATGTTAATGGGGATTTGTTGTCCTTTGCATTAGATTTCTTATCAATTGGGTAGATGGAGTAGGCGTCGCAAGTGATTGGGCATGCACCATTGGGCACCAGGTAGATACCATGAAGGTTGCGACCCTATCGGACGAGTTGGGTGACTCGTTGCACCTAACAACCCAGTAGCATCCGGAGTCCCTCGACGGAGTCGACAGGTGACATGATTGGCATTCTTAGTTTCTTACTTATGCACGATGTTAAGACTCGATTTAAAATTATATGTGGTCGCAACTAATCTTCCTTCGAGTATTATTATTGTGAGAGGTGTTCCGGGATGTGGTTAGAAGTTGGAGATTTGGGTTGTGATTTTTTTCCTTTCCGATCAAAAAAGAGGTATTTGAGAATTACTCAAGATGATTATCAAGTTCCCGCATAGCGGAGGCCTGCTAGTGGCGTACTTGCATGTGCTAGAATAATAGGAGAAATGATTAGTGATTGGATGTCAGTAGTTGTAATTGTATACCATTGTGGACCCTAACCAACTTTTAGAAATATCAAGACCATTATAGTAGTACTAAAATGATTAATAAATCAATAAAAAAATCAGTTGATATGTGATCCAACGTGAATCAGAATAACTTGGTGTTTTTTTCTCTGCTTCTACAATATTTGCATATGTCATTAAATAGAGTTGAGTGTACATTCTTTTCTACCCCTACATTAGTTACTTAGTGTTTGTCTCATTACTGGGCACTTGCTCATATTGTTACCCTCGTGTGAACCGAATAGGTGTAGCTGAGCAGCAACAACAATCGTAGTTGCCTTTGAGGAGATCAGATTTATTATGTCGTACTTGTAGTAGACAGGGTGCGTTCTAGTTTGAATAACTTATTTGTATTTCCGCATTATTTTACGTTCTATTTGAGAGACATTGTAGTGAGATATTTTGAGAGCTTCTTCTACAACATTATAATTGTATGATGTATCTCATTTTAAGGACATGGACTTGATAATTATTGTTATTAATGAGAATATATACTACATTTTATTTCCATTTCATATTACTCTCCCGTTGTTATTTATATTTCAAATGTTAATCTAATGTGCATATGATGGTTTGTTGAGTGTCGTAGATCATGGGCATATTTGGACCATAGGTCTGACGCTCTCGTCCTGTCGGTTTCTGTAGCCGATGGGGCAGGGCGTCACATGGTCGTACATTAGAACACACACATGTGGTTATATTTCACTTTTTACCCTATAAATTTCTTTATTTCATTTTAGTTAGTTATAATCTTTCTGTAGTTAGGACATCGTGTTTTCTATATTTGCACTTTAGTCGAGCCGAGTTGAAGTCACGTGCGTATACACGTGTTTTCTAGGGTATTTGTTTTTCGATCCTGTGTTTTAATTTATTATTAGAATCAAGAAACTTTTCAGATAATTGCATTTATACTCTTGTGTGTTATGATGAAGGTGTGGCGTACGTTTCCTTCTACTTTTTTCGTGTTTGGCCCATGAGGTTTACTGTTTGTAATTAATTGGCCTTAAAATTTAAAATAATTGCATTCAGATCCTTACTTGGAAGATTATTTTCTCTCTCTTTTATAAATTGCAATAAATAGCAAAACTAATCCAAAATATTTCCATAAACATTTTCTAATGCTTCCTGTAAGCATTTTCGTTAAGCAATAATTTTTCTTTGATTTTTTTCATTTATTTGATATTGTTAAAAATTCAGAAAACAATACAAGAACTCCCTATTTGTTTTTAGAAATTCATAAAAATTTGAAAATTGACCTAAAAGTTCTAAAAAAACTAGAGTACCTTTATTTGGAATTGTTTGATTTTCTTTCCAATTTTCATCTTATTTGCTTTTATAAAACCATAAAAATTTATTGAACCCTAAAAATACCATAAAAATCACATAAAATCTTTTATAGACTCCAAAATTGAAATTTCGCTCTCTATTTGTAGATATTTTTCTATAGTTCTTACTAAAACTATTCTCAAAGCATTTTAAGCTCATTTTACATTTTTAATTTAAAAACGCTCATTGTTGTATACTGTTTGTGTTTGTCTTAGTTTATGATTTTATAAAATCCATAAAATTATAAAAATCTTAAAAAAATAATAAAATAGTACCCATTTTATAAAAAACAAAAATATATTTGTTTGGGATTTTTTAGTATTTTTACTATATTTGAAAAATACAAAAAGAGAATGTTTGTCTTTTATTGCATTTTATATTTGTGCTCTTTTTATAGAATTTAAAAATTGTAAAATTAAAAACCACAAAAATAATAAATAGAAAAATAAAAATCCTTTGATTATCTTCGACTGCGTACCTGGGTTTAATTGTGCTCCTTATGTTCGACCTTAGTCTTTATACCGGGTTAATAAAAGTAGCCCAGACCACCTGTTCTACTTGCTTGACTATTGTTGTGGTTGAAAAAAATTTTCTCGATTTCGTCAAGGTTTATTTCAACATGACACAATAACTACTTAACCTAAGTCAGCCTACCGAGACTCAGAAATACCACATCGTCATGGTGAACTCAGCCAACAACGTTGTTGATCGCTTACCAAACCTTTGACACATAAGGTTTTCGACCAGCATGTAATGAGTATGGGTTTAACGATTGTACCTAAATTGTTTTTAGGGTACAGGGAGATTGTTGGTCATGTGATCTCATTGCGAACTTTTTCTACAATAAATTATTATTGTATGTTTAACATATCAATAAAAGTTATTGATTTACCGCTATAAGGTCCCTAAGTACAATTAGCATTATGTACAACGTGCATCTTAATGATCATACAATCGTTGATTCAATTATTGAATCATAGATGCTGAGTAGTGAATGAATATGTAAGAGTTAGATTGAGAACTCAGCAAGCACTGTCAAATTATTATTAAGAGATGATCTCCAGTTTGAGAAAGGAACTGGAAATCCTTCTCCAGAGGTTGAGATCTTATCGACCTCTTGATGTAGGTCCTCTACGTAGGAATAGAAATACAGAGATGTCAGATAGGTTTGGTCAAAGAGGTGACTTAACAAGATCGAGATAACCAACTCCTCTGTCAAATGTTGTCACGACTTAGGCATGCACCCTTTGACTGGAGATAGGTGTATTGTTATATGTCTGAGTATGTACATTTGTAAGATATATAGGATGATGGCCTAATCCAAGTTTATATACTGGTGAGCTAGTGAGCATACAAAAGCAAATGAGAAATACTTTCTCTCAAAGGTTCATACAAGTTCACATGCGAACGAAAGACATGAGCTCACTCACGAGGTACTGGGATCGATAAAATTCCATGCATGGTTGTCTTGCTTTGGAAGCATGACAAGAATTTGTAGGGATGATATATGATTTTTGAAAGCATGTGATCGATACGAACTTCCAATGACCTCATGAGAAACATAGTGAAAAAACCCTGAAGATGACAATATAAAATTGATCAAATTCCATGCATGATCATCTTGCTTAGGAAGCATGACAAGGATTTGTAGGGATGATATATGTTTTTGGAAAGCATGTGATTGATACAAACTTCCAATGACCTAATGAGAAACTTAGTGATAAAACCCTGAAGATGATAGTATAAAATTGAACTATATCTTCGGGTTTATTTCAGGTCTTTCTATATGCAGGATGTACATGTATTAAGAATACCTGAGGGTGATGTGATCATAAATGATTGTATATCATGACGCTTCCATTCCGAGGGAGGTATTAAACATGTTTGGATGATGTGACTCCTATAAGTACAGAAGTGATCTGATCTAAGTCCAAATGTTGGACATTGACTTGAATGTCATTCTGATGCAATGAGAATATTAGATCTACAACCTTGATTTATTCAAGCATCTATGGGATGTCCTCGAGTTCTGGATTTGAGATGCGATCTCAATATCAAAATCAATATACATGAAACGTACAATTGCCATGTCCTTATCTCCAAGAATCTGTGGAGAAAGCACATTATTATTGAAAATTTTCAATTTAAGTCCGTTGATGTAGTTGTTTATACAAGCATTAAAAATGTATAATTAAATGAGATTTAATTATCATGAATACTATGAATTTGATTATATTAGTTTATGCATGAGAATGATGATCTGAGATAATTAAATATGATTTAATTATCATGGATATGAAAACTATAGATAGTACTATCCATATTAATCATATATATATTAAAATGTGATTTATAATATACTAGAGAGTTATTTGTAATTAAAAAATACAATTTAAATGTTGATGTGAATTGGATTAACATTGGATAATTAATTGAAAATGTAAGCTATAGTTTATTTTGGATGTGAATATGATTCACAATTTTCCAGTAACATGAATGCAATATTCACAAAATAATGAACAATTATTTGTTTGAATAAATTTACACCAAATTTTGTTGTAAATTATGAAGAATATCATGGGATTTGTAATCTCATGAAAT
This sequence comes from Ottelia alismoides, assembly GCA_037367405.1. Taxonomy (NCBI): domain Eukaryota; kingdom Viridiplantae; phylum Streptophyta; class Magnoliopsida; order Alismatales; family Hydrocharitaceae; genus Ottelia; species Ottelia alismoides. Next base: position 447,427 of record JAZKJV010010931.1, on the reverse strand, counting down.
AGGAGAAGGATGCCTCCTTCCTAATGGGGAGGGTGGACGACCACCACGAGTCCTACTTATTATAGGGTCGTGCACCCCCTATTAGACAGAGGCTTGCTTCCTTCATATTTATCCTATGATGATTGATTTGAATGAATTAAATTATATTGATGATTATTCAATATATATTTTCTATATTTAAATTAATTGTTGTTGTGTTTTTACAACAAAATCATGTCCATTGAAAAACACAAACCAATCTCAACCATTGGATTTGTTTTTTATAAGGATTGAGATCCATGGACTCCCAAAATATTATAAAAGAAGAGGCAACCCTAGCTCTCTTCTTTTTTACAACAATAGAATAACATCTCTCTCCCTAAAATTCTCATACATGCCCCTTCTCTCCATCTAGAGTGGTCGTCCTCCCCTTTTTATAGAGATGATCGTCGTCATCGTTACACCATTGTGCTACAGCTTCAAACGCTCGTAGACCTTTGTCTTCCTCGGTGCTTCTTTTACCCGAATAAGACCTCAGATTTTGTATGACAAAATAAGAAAATCAGTCTCTTGGATCAACGACTTGGATTGCGAAAAGGACACATCTCATCAAAGTGCTCACACATGTCTCTTTCGTTGGGTCAGACTTGAGACAGGTCGTCTATTCGCTTAGAGACTAGGATCACAACCATGCTTCAGGGGGTATTCCCATGTCTTCTTTGTGCTTTTGATGAAATGATATGAGAAGTGTTTTTGGATCTTGTGGTTGCATCAATTTACCCCATGTACTTTTCAAATTTGCAGTTAGGTCCATTTCACGTCACCTCACGTGCTTGTGCATGTGAGGGACTGGAAATTTTTGCATCGAAATCTCTGGCCTTTTTTGTATTTCTTTCTATTCCAAGTTTTTACAATATTAGTGTATCATTTTATGTGATATTTGCATCTCCCCTACAACTAATCCTCCAATCTTCATATTAATTGCAAAAATATCCCTCTAGGTATATATTATTGGGAATATTAGGGAATTTTGAATTTTTAGCCCTAAATTTCTCCATAGTGTTTGGAAAAAGTGCCCATCTTTATATATTACAAAAATACACCTACCATTTTCTATTTTTCTATTGATTTTATTTTTATTAAAAATAGCTCCTATGCCATAAAGATTGTAGAAAATAGGATAAATACCTTATCTATTATTCTACCATGCATATTTTTATTAAAATATATTATTTTATATTTTTATTTATTTAAATAAAAAGAGCTATTTTTCACTGTCCAAATTAGAAAAAAAAAGAAAAAATGCTTTGAGAAATTCTAGAAAAAGTAATAGTTGTTTACTATTGTATTTTGCATCTACAGACAAAAATTCCTTAAAAAAAGCAAATGAAAATTTTAAAAATGAAAAAGATCTAAAATCCTTATAAATGTTATATAAAATTAATTAAAAATCCAAAAATATTTGTTTATGTTTCTAAATTTTGTCTATTTTATTTAGATGTAATTAAGACTAGTTTGGAAAATTTGGGAACCTTTAGCTATTTTTAAATTCTAAAACAATTCGACCTCTCAATATATGTTAATGTTTTTATATTTTAATGGAATTAAAAATCTAAAAAAAGAGAAATTATAAGAAAAATACTAAAAATTGAGAAAATCTTGAAAAGACAAAAAGATTTTTTCGCTATTTTTGAGTATTTATAGATATATCTCTTACTATAAAATACCTATTCTATAGAATTTACTATATTTACTTATATTATTATTATTATTATCAAAATACCAAAAATATTTTCTAAAACCATTAGAAAATAAAATTGATTTAACCTTAGGGTATTTCCTAACTTTTGACTTATTTTCATATTTTTATTACCTATATTACACCCTTATATTATATATACATATATTTTAACTAATTATAATGAATCATGATAATAAATTATAAAAACAGAAAATATCAAAAGAAATATAAAAAAAGTATAAAATAAAAAATCTAAAAATATATATAAACAAAATTTTAAAAAAGAAGTAGATAAAAGCCGACTAAATATAAAAAAATTGTCAAAACCCCCAAAAACTCTTGTTGTCTTTTGCCAGTTATTGATGCCTATCCCCCGTTCTCCCTGTGTTAGACACCCTATACATACTTGCACTATACATACATATATATAGGGATATAATAATTTTTGACCCATCATTTTTATTAATTATTTAATTGATTGTGTGGGTTAATTTTTTATTGACATCGGTTTTAGTGAGTACTCGCCTCAGTGACACTTTATCTTCACTCTTTGTGTGGATATTTTTAGACCCTCCACACACCCTGGCCATCAGATGGCACCATTATCTGGGAGCAACATGTATGATAGAATTTTTGGTGATATTTTTGTCTCATCATTTTATATTATTTCATTTTCTGTTTAATTATTCACTATGATAATTCTTCTCTTATATTTTCCTTGCGAGGGAGCTCGAGGCAATGACAACTTCTTAGGTGGTTGGAGAACTCTAGTCAAGAGGACTTGGTCTTTCTACTTGTTGACCAAGAGGAGAGAGTAGGAAAGTGAGAGAGAAAAATTTAGCATAGATTTTTGTCTTTTATTTTTGGTAAGAGTTTGTTTTTTATACAATTAATTTGTAGTAATACTTGTAAACTTGGAATTGGACATTAGGGCCCAATTTCCAAGTGTTTAATAACTTGGGGTCTCACCAGATTTTTATCGTGGTTTTCTGAAATTTAGTTTCTTTATTTTCTGCATTCTGTGCTTTCTTCCTTATTTTTATTTGTTTTATTTAATGAGCCCTTAGTTTGTAGGGATGCTTGCTCAGTAATCTAAGGCCAAACACCTAATAGATTGCATGTATTTATATCTTCTATGTTTGGACATAGGTCAAAGCTTAATTGTTGAGTACTTGGATTTGAAATCGCATGCTGTGAGATGTCTCCATACAACAACTTTAGGAACCACTATGGTGGGTACCGAGGAGCCTCCAAGATCGGACCATTTGGATTATCTCCTAATTTTTAGCATTTCATTCTTCACATTAATAACAATTCATGGTTAAGGCAGTCTATTCGTGTGCATAACGACATATAGATTTGGTTTGAAAAATCTTTGCCTTACATCCTATATGGAGAGCATTGGGAAGCTCTATAAGTCTTCTAATTGAGAATTCACCATTTAGGAACAAAGGTGAGTTTTCCATCTTAGTGTTGCCTTCATTACTTTCTCATTCTCTCTCTGATTTTGAACACTTAGTATAAAAATATTAAAAAAAGTTAGGCATTTTGATATTGAAATACCTCAAAAAGGTGAAAATCAAAAATTAAAACAAGGGGACTGCTAATTGAACTTTGACCTAAATAAAATTCGTAATGAACATCATTTTTTGGAGTTCACAAAGCCCACATTGTATTCAAGTACATTCCAGACTGAGCGAGGCATGACACTTAAGGAGTAGAGCCAAAAACCTGATCTATGGCTGCCTCAATAACCACTTGGGACCGACGAAGTATTGGCGCTTCTATCGTACATGACCGGGCAGGGCCTTGTCCACGACGGTGTTCCTACCTTGTGTAGAGCATCCGACTTGGTCTGATGTACTGAGCATAGGCCACCCCCTCATGAGTGTGTTGTCTTATTGGTTTGCGTCCCAGTACCTGTCACTTGCGAGGGAAGTCGCAGTTTCACCTATCAGCTTCTTGTCTTTTTTCTTTGTCTTAGTAGACTCCCATGACAGATATGAGGATATTAAAAAGTGCATATCACAAGATGAAAAGGAGGTGTAACAAGTACATGAATACTTTCCTAATAGTACACGCTCTCCACTAAGGCTATCATTTAAGGACACATGATTATATTTTTGCTTGAATCACAACTCTAGAATTAAAAATATAAAAAATCCAAACTCTCACGGCTTCACATTGAGTTGAGTTGATGAATCCAATTGTGTTCGATGTTTGTCTATTTAGATTAGGTTCAAAGATGAAAGTCCCATGCACTTGCGTATTTTTGTCATTCTTCATTTCTCACTTCCTCTGTTCCCATCTCATCATGAGCATTCTATTATTTTACACTCCATTTGTTTCTCGTTCACCATCGTATACTTCTCCAAATCAATCTTCTATTCCCTTTGAGATGATGACTCATGGACGACTAATTCGGGACTCCACCGACACCGACATCGATCCACGAGCTCGACATCTCTAATAAGTCTGGGTGATTCCAAGGTGCATGGTTCAAGCTCCATGAACCACCTTTAGGACTCCTCGCTTCTTCTTCCTCACCCAGACCGGGAAAACTCTCTTACCGAGTTATGTCCTTTTTTGATGGAGATTGATTTCACTCCATACTCCTCTCCATCCCTAATAAGATTCAGGATTGGCCATAATTTTAAATTTCTTGCTCCATCTATTGCTTGCATGTAGACTAATCTGGGTGTATTTCTCATTGCAGATCTTGATCCCAATCTTGACCTCATGCCTTCACAGTTAGCATCAGAAATGGCTTCTGCATGGAGAGAAAAGGGACCACATCAACTGAAAACAGAGCCAGATTAAGAGCATGGCATTGGTCCAAGTCACAATGAAGTGAACAGTAAGCTCTTGGTCTCTATCCAGATAATTTAGCAGTAGCTAACTGACCAAGCTCTAGCTCATGTCACTTTTCAAGAGTTTTTGGATGATTAAATGAGGATATCCAAAGAGAGGGAGAAACCTCATAGAGGGGTGACAATATACATGATGATGATGACAATCAATCTATAAATGGACTGCACAGAGGTAAGGGCGAAGCAAGGAGAGGCCGATCGAATCCAACACTAAAGCAATCATATAGCCCTGGGACCGGCAACATTAATGAGTGGATCAAGATCCTACCAGTCCACATAGATTTTTGGAGTGAAGCCACAACTCTTATCGCACCACCCCATCTTCCACGAGAATTCCAATAAGGAGTCGTACATCCATAACCACCAGTACAGCTGCACCTGGAGCACAGCTCACTACCCCAACATCCAGTTGGGTGTATTCAAGATGACCACCTTCCCGTTCAGCCTTCAGGGCAAAGCATTCTACTGGATCAACCATCTGAGTATGGTGATGACGACCTGGGAGGATTTGAAGTTCGCATTCCTGTACAAGAACTATCCTCTCAACCATCTCAATCTCATGCGGGCAAACATCGCTAGCATCTCTGTCGGACCCCAAATGTCTCTTTATGAGTTATGTGAGATGTTCAACAATTTGATCGAGAAGTGCCCCCATCACGATGTCCCGAGGACCAACTTGGTCCAACACTTCATTGGGTTTTGATAGATTCTATTCAATTTTTGGTTGACATCGCTTACAGAGGATCTCGTTTAAACAAGGACAAGGTCGTAGTATGGCAGATCTTTGAGAGGATGTCTGAAGGAAAGGCCATGTCATCCTGATCTCGTTCCTTCTAGATTTAGCATCCACATCATGTTCTCTGCAAGAATGTAAACATGGAAGACATTCGTGAAGTCAACAAGTGTGGTAACACCGACTTGACCATCATTAGAAGCAACATGTCGAAGGTTGACATCATTGAGAAGAGTTCGCAAGGCCAAGAGAAGCTTGCCATGATCGAGCAAATGATGAAGGGCTTAAACAAGATCGACATTATCACCAAGTAGCTAGAGCTGATGGTGAACACAATCAGTGGATGCAACCCTATGACTGTCGCACCTGAACCTCCAGTAGTGAAGAAGGAGCATACACAGCCACAACCATTTCAGTTGAGTCCTAGTCAACCTCCAGTCCAACACGTTTACAATGTGCAAGCCCCGGAGAAACCATCGCCACATCCGCAGATGCAAATGGTTGACTATCAACCACCTAAATTCTAGAATCAATATCTAGAGACTTGTTCTCCAACTCCCATGCCCATTCAAGAGGTGAATGGCATTTAGAACAATAATCATCAACTGACCCGTCCTCAGGGACAACATTAGAGTCTGCCCAATGCCACCCGGCCATATCATCAGCAACAAGGAGGGCAAAATTTACAGCCCAACGCCACCCATCACCAAAGCCTCCACGTTATAGGTACAACTAGAGATAGAACAACTACCAGTAGCAGTACGAATATAGCAACAAATGTACCCATTTCCAACAACTCAACATCATCAATAGTATTCCTCTATGCAGTATCAGTAATAGCCTTCTCTTACTCCTCCTCACTAATGTCAAGGTTACCAGCAATAGTCTCCCTCCAACCAGCAGAATCGGCGGTCTCATCCGGCTGAACCGTCTAAGGTTCCCCCAATTAACCCATCCCTTGACATTTTCTCTCAGCTCATTAATAACATGGCTGAGCAAGAAGGTAGATGACCAGATGGCCGTTAGGACTGTCATTCCGCCTTAGGTTGAAATGAATCGAAATAACTTCCGTCACAAATAGCAAATATCATGCAGTGCCCCATCCGATTCAGGTGAAAATAATTTTTTTATATCTAAAGTTGTACATCTCGGGGCAATTGGATACTCTATCCATGTGTGACTATGAAATGGAAAAACAAAGTATTTGACGACAAGTCGTCAACCAGGTCGATATCAGGGCCATCATAATTTTTTGGAGAAGCATCATATACAATAATGAAAAAATGATGAAAATACAAAAATAAAAAAGAAAGCAGAAGTCCCGGTAAAGTCGCGCTAGTCTTGGAGATGCCAGCACCAGTCGCAGAACCAAATCCACCGATGGAGCTGGACCCATCATTTTTTGTCCATAGCATGTAGATAAATTTGATTCTTTTTTTTTTCAAAAGGATTTGGACAAAAACATGAATGAAAATTTAAGAATTATTGATGATGTACATATTCCTTTTGCTTCTGCAATTAAATAAGAAATAATAAAAAAATAAAAAATGCTTTATCTGATCCTGGCATCATTGAAATATTGCAAAATATTATTCTTGAGATGCCTTTTTCCTGAAAGCCTTGGAGTACATGCACAGTATGAAGAAAGGACTTAAAGCAGCATGTACAATGAAGCATCAACCATGCAAAAACACTAGTAGAAAATCTAAGAAGCCTATCCTCACCATGGCGACATTCAATGCCATTAATAATCTCCCACACAGAAACAATAAAAGATAAGGGAGCAGCACCCATCAGATGCACAATCTTCAATAAAGGAGTTCGAGGGCACCCTACTTGATAGCAGGCATTCTAACAACCTTCTGCCATTGACACTATGATGAATCTACGTTTCATCATCTTTATTCTATCATTTTGGCCTTAAAAACCCTAGTAAATGCGTGTAAATAGGCTTTATTTAGGCATTTTAGCATTCATGTATATGTGTGTAAATATTCTATAAATTGCGATTTTAAAAGCCAAAATTATAGAATAAAGAAAAGAAAAGAAAAAGAATAAAATATTGTAAATATTTTATGACCCGAAACCCCGAGACCTAGGCATCTTGATGAATAGGTCGACCAGGAATAAAGTAGGGGGAGATAAGGGTCAAATACCTAGATTATTTTATTCATTCTTTATTCATTTTGGGACCTATTTTTGGTTCCACTTTTTATACATCAAATAAAGAAACTTTGTACATGAAAGTTGTAGATAATTTAATAAAGAAAAATACAAAATTGATTTCATTGAAAAATAATGTACAGATAAAAAGTTATGGTATGGATAAAAATCCAGAATGCCAACTTCCCAGACCCGTATCTCGTAAACGAAAACTCTAAATGCAGCATACTCACCTTTAATTGTATATAGAAGAAAATAAGCTATTTCATGGCGGTGGTTTCGCATTTGGCGGAGCTACGGTTTGAAAGTTGAGTTTTGGACCCACATTGTATACTTGTACAGAATAAAATATTCAATTTATTATTTATTTATTATTTTTATAATTTTATATTTTTACAATGTTGTAGATATTACTTATAATAATTGTGAATATTAAAAGCAGAATAAAAATTCAAAGAAAACTCAAAATAAAAATATTTGTAAATAAAATACAGAAGTATTATATCTATGTACAAACCTATACAATATCTATTTATATTTTATTAAATATACAAAACATATCAAAAAAATAAAATAAAAATATATTTATGTATATAAAAGTATTTTATAATTTTATAAATTAATAATAAAAAATAAATAAATTAAAGACATACAATAAAAATAAAAGAATACAATATATAGAATAATATACCTATAAAGGGTATAATAGGCAACTTGTAAAAATATAGCTCTAAAAAATAAATAAAAATCACAATAAAATAACTTATAAAATAATAAATATTTTTTATTAAATAACCTAAACCTAAATAATTCATTTATTATTTTAAAACGAATTTATAAATCATTTTTTGTGGCTTTTTCCTGGTTGGTCCACGTGGACCAACCAGGTGGCCTGGGATGTTGACCAGCTGGTCAACTCCCTGACCCTAGCCCTGTGCCTTGTCAGAAGCCCGCTGCACCCCTCTTTTCTTGATTTTTTTCGCCGCAATTGCATTGCTCGAGGGAAGTTGATCCTTTTATGAAAAATGTTCATTGTAGATCCACGATTCACGCCGACCTACCAGAACTACCCAAATCTTCGTGGCGCACCCGTGATCGCGCCTCGAAGATCGCCTCTCCAACATGTTTCAAAAATGACCCCGTCACCCCCATTTGGTTTTTGAACCCCTTTTGACCTTGCTTTTGATCCCAGGGATGTGCTCCGGATAGACCTTGGTGACAGGAGGGTCTCCAGCCATCTAATGCGGCCTTTGGCGTGGTCATTTGGCTGGCTCCAGCCCATCTCCGGCCACGCGGCCGTGAGGTACCCTATCTCTTGGCCGCTCCAGCCAATCGAGGTTGTATTTCGTCCATTTTTGCGTTAGTAGTTAGCTGCTAGTCTTAGGTGTTATTTGGTGTCCTTAGTTAATTGTTTAGTCGCCTAAATCACCGCCATTTGCCCCCTCGCCGGAGCTGGCTCCAGCGAGCGCCCGTTCGCGCCGATCACCACCCAATCACCATGTTTTGCCTTGGATCCTTCTGCTGGTGCTTTGCGTTTTCGTTTGCAGGTTCCAGGAGAAGAGACCCCCCTTGGGGTCGGTTTTTGTTGCTGGTGAAGCAACCTGGAGCGCCTTCCGTTCTCCATCGTCGCGGCAGCCGGCCGGCGACTTGCCCGCCATTTTGAGGCCGCTGAACGCGAGAGGGTCGCCTCAGGAATCTCTCCAACCATTTTTGAAGTCGCGGCGGCCAATGGAGGCGGCGTTCTTCGCGGAGGAAACTCGCTCCGGCGAGGTCTCCTCCCTGTTCTTCCAGCCTTTTCTGCCACCGTCCGATCGCCGCTCTTCTCCAGACTCTACAGCGTCCGTCAGATCGCGCGCCCCCTCCAACAATCAGATCACGGCTCCAGGATCTAATCCTAGCCGTTATAACCCAAGGGGTATCGCGCCACCTGCTCGCGACACGTGGCTTAGTGGAGGCGCCATCCACCGTTCATCCGTGCCTAAAGCTTGGGTAATTTGCAGTTAACGCCCAACCAATTTTGTATTACTTATTTGATGCTAAAACTTTTTTATGACGCTTTATCCTTTCTGTAATAATTGCTAAACGAACCCTCAAACTTTGGACGTCTTGCAAGTAGGCCCTTGCCAGGTCGCGTGCCTATCACGTGAGCCTCGACGTTTTTGCAGAGGCTTCCTTGCACCTTTAGCTATTTTGCTTTTAGTTCCACAACTTTCGATTGTTGTTAATAAGTTTCTGGTAATATTGCAAAAGAGGCCCATCAGCTTTTGTGTATCTCCATTTATACACCCGCCAGGCGCGTGCTGTGCGCGTGGCGCGTGGAGTTTTTGCAGGGACATCCCCAACGCTTTAGTTATTTATTCTTGGTCCTTAAAATTCGTTAAATAGTTAAATATTTTGTGGGAATATTGCGTAGAGGCCCTCGCACTTTCTGAATATTACAAAAACGCCCTTGCAAGTGTGCATTTTCCTTTTGCTTCTTGTATTTTATGTAGGCATCTATAAAACCCCAAAAAACCCCCAAAAATCACATTAAGTCTCTGTTGCATAATAGTTTATCCCCATATTTTTATTTTTCATAATTATTGCATTTTAATATTTATTAAAAATAAAAAATAGCCATTTTCAACATTGTTTGCATTATAAAATCCATAAAAAATATAAAAACACTCCAGAAAAATCCCAAAAATATATATTTTCTTTCTTTTAATTTGTTTTAACTTCAATATAAAATTCACTAAAATTTTTAAAAGAAAACTCCTAAAAATCACAAAACTCTAAAAACCTTCATAAAAATTTATAAAATTCATGAAAAATCCAAAAATTGTGTTTTCTTTTCCTGAATTTTCTTTGTTTTGTTATCTTTAATTTAAAATTAATTTGGGAAATTTTTGATACTGTTTGCTATTTTTCATTCCCATTTTAATTTCAGCCAGCAATTAATTCACTGTTTTCTCTTTTTCTCCTTTTAAAACTACCAAAAACATTTGGAAAAATTACCCAAAAATCACAAAAATAGTAGAAACTCATTAAAAGACCAAAAATATTTTATTTTCTAATTTTGGAACATTTTTATCTATTTTTATAAATATATCTTTCTCCCTATTATTACATAGTTCTTATATTCCAATATTGAAAAAGAAAATAAAAAATATTTAAAATATAAAAAGAAAATATAAAATCAGTAAATTAAAAATCAAAATACAAAAATATAAAATTAAAAATTAAAAAATTAAAAACCCACAAAAAAATATCATAGTAGACACTTGATCACATACACACACATTTTGAGCATTTTTGCCCCGATCTAGCCTTTCTGCTCCCTGTGTTCGACCTCTACACATACTTGCACTATACACATCTTGTTGTAGAGTTATAATAAATTTTAACTCGACACACTTTCACTGCTTTACTTGACTGTCGTGGGTTAATTATTGTTTGAATCTTGGATTTCGTTGGAGGTCAAATCAGCGACTGTTGATTCGCCTTGTGAGTTAACACGACCTCTGCGATTTCCGTGTTCAACAAATGGCGTCGTTGCCGGGGAGCAACAACGCTTAGTTCGGGTCTTGCTTGTGATTGTGATTTATTGTCTATTTCGCGGCTTTCATTTTTGCTATTTAATTTTCTTTATTTTTGATATATCTATTGAGCTGTCTAACCTTCTCTTTTGTTGACTTCATGCGAGGAACCGCGGATCGAGGGAGGCGCTCCACCCTAGGTGCCTACGCACCCACTTGAAGCCGGCATCTGCCAGCCGAGCACCAAGGAGACGAAGAAGAATGTTGTAGATCGAGCTCCAAAGTAGTTGTTGTATTTTTTTCCGCGTATTTTTTTTTTGTAATTTGTAGTGAGAGAGAGACTATTAATTGTAATAATACATGTACCCTCGGACATTTGGACTCTTGCGAGCATAATTTCCAAGTGATTGTTCACTTGGGGGCTCGCCGCGGTTTTTGACGGCTTTTCTTCGCATTTTTTATTTTGTTTTCGGTTTTATTTTTCATTTCTTTTGTGTGATTGAGCCCTTAGCTTTTAGGATTGCTTGCGATAGATTAAGGCCAAATACCTAATATCTATGCAAGCACCTATAGTCTCGTTTGGACTTAGTCAAATTTTAAACAGTTGATCATCACCTTCAATTCATCGCGCCGCGAGCTCTCCCCGCAAAGCGCTTTCTCCTAAACTCAAGTGTGTTGAGCAGAGGAGGGGTGAGCCTAGACCGGACTCTAGGGTTGACAATTGGTGGTCAGCTTGTGGTTCTTCCCGAGAATAGCAATTTCTGAACTTAAGGCGATTTCATCCGCTTGCATTTGCATATAGATAGGTTTCAATTCTGTTGAGCATCCTTGCATGTAGAGTGTTGGAGGCAAGGTGAGCATTTACGCTTTAGCATTCATCATCGTTTTTGCCGCTTGCATTGCTTTTCCGACTCTCCCTCTGATTTTGATCACCTAGGTGCTAAGTAAAATTGACTCCTCGTTAGGCCCATGCATTTTTATTAAAAATCCAAAAAAAGCGATAATCAATAAAATTGGGACTGCTAATATTAATAGACCTTAAAATCGATCAAAAATAAAATCTTGTATTGGGGCGAGTAATCCCCTCATTGTCTTCGTTTTACTTGCTCGCGCACACACTAAGGTTAGCGCCCAAATCCCATTTCAGCCCCTAAGTGTTTGCGCAACTTTTGGACTTCTCACCTAACTCTAAAACATATAAGATAAAAAGACCAACTTTTTGGTCTCTACCGAGTTGAGTAGGTGAATTGAGGGTTTGTATTCTTTTTATTTTTGGTTTTGATTATTTTGTGTGTGTCCTAGATCGCCGCTGCGCACTTGCGCCCTTCTTCTTACTTCTCTTGACTTGACCATCGTGCTCTCCCGATCATTTTCTTTTGTTTCGAGATGGCTGATTGGAGCATATTTTATCCGGACTTTACGGATCATTCGTTCACTCCAGCCGGTCCACGTCCCTTTTTCCAGGAGGACTTTGCTCCTAATTTTTGTACATATCCGACCAACCCACTATTTCAGGATCCGGACTTTGACCTTCACCAGTCATTTCCACCACCATCACCTACACATTTCGACAACCCGCTCTTCCTTGAGTATCCCGATCCGGAATGTGATTTTTTCCCATACCCTCCACCCACATTCGACACACCCGATCCTGAGATTTTGGAGTCACCTTTCATGGTATCCACACTTGAGACTTTGAATCAGATGATAGAGCATATGAATTCAAGGATTGCCAACCTTACTAGTTTAAATAAGAACCAAATTGTCGCTCCATTCTTTGAGGATATGGATTCATTTGAGGACGACCATGAGAGCTTGCAATCGCCCAAAACACAAAAAAATGAGAAAAATTTTAAAACACAAAAAGATTTCGGGAGACATATGATCGAGTTAGACTGTGAGGAGAGCGTCCACTTGCCAAACCATTTGACCACACAACCTTTCACACCCGGTCCCACCTGTGACCCCGAGGATGCCGCTGTACAGACTGCTCTTGGCATGCCTCATGTATATGCTGATTCCGACCTTCTCCCTTGTATGGAGGAGGTCCAAAAATTCAAAAAAAATATTGACTGAACCCGAAGTGGTGGCCACCATTCATGAGATCATCCGTGCCCCACTTCAGCAGGCCATGACCGATTTATCTGCTCCTCTTCCCAAGAAGAGAAAGCGGAGGAGCACATCTGAGCGTCATATCTTGACCATGGCCACTGCCCACGCCATCACTCATCGTCCCATTCCTCGAAAGAGGAACACTACCACACCTTTCATTACTTGCGCCATCTCTGACCACACATGTGATCACACTCTCCTAGACGGCGGTGCTTCGATTAGCATCATACCCTTCTCGCTGGTACAGTCTCATCACTTAGGGCCTCTCAAGAAAACCAGTATGATTGTACAGTTTGCTGATGGATCAATCAAGAGGCCGAAGGGTATTCTTGAAAACGCCATCATTTCGATTCAGGGCACGAGCTATCACGTTGATTTTGTCGTATTGCCCATGGAGACCTCCACTGGGGAGCACTCTCCAATCATCTTGGGACGACCATTCCTCGCCTCTGCGAGGGTCGTTATTGATTATGGATCAGGAGAGATTCGCTTCCGTCCTGCTGCCAAGAGCAAAGCATTGATCACCGCACCCACTGCTGACCAGAGACCTACACCTGATGTGACCATACCTACCTTGGCTGACCTCGAGGACCATGACCTTGATGATATTATCAGAGAATTTTGTTGATTATTGGATTCCATTGAGACCCGAGAATTCCTCCCAGTTGAGGAAGACTCGAAAAGCATGGACCTCAGAGTTCCTTCTTATGGGACTTGGCGTTGTGTTGATGACATCCGCGGGATTTACACAACAGACACCGTTGAGCGGAGGGCAGATGTAGAGACTAGACAGGATGGACATGTTTCGACTTCTTTCACCGATGGGTCGTTCGTGTTCGCATAGATACTGATGAGCCAAAGGCCGAATTTGATTTAGTTGCTTTTCTTCGGAAATTCGGGCCTTTTAATGAGAAAGATGATCCGGTTGAAATTATAGAGGACGACCAGAGTTCGACTACTTCCACCGATGAGTTCATCCCTTTTGGTTTTGACCTGGATGACACCTCGCAGGACGACTCTGAGTACACTACTTCCGATGATGATGAGTTCGTCCCATTTCACTTTGACACTAGCGAGACTCCCAAGGCCGGACCTAGTCACACTTCTTTCATTGATCCGGCGGGACTTACACCCCGTCGACCCTGATCAGATTCCGTCCACTGTGGACCCCGATGTCGACCTGCACCACACTAGATCTATTCCTCCGCGGTCTCGCAAGAAGGTTCGCTTTCTACCTTCTTGATCATGTGTACATTCATCTCTGTTGTATATTCTCTTGTGTGTACTTCGGTTCTCTCCACCGTATTGCTCGTCTACCCATTATCGTGTTTGCCTTACTTAGGACGTACTTTGTCCTAAGTATAGGGGGGTGGACGAGCCGAGTGTTCTTTCATCGTTCCGTGTCATCACTCCTGCCGTTGCCTATACTTAAGGCTTCTTTCACCCGAAGTATAGGGGGAGTGACGTGTACATTCTCACGATCTTCTCTTCCATCTTCTGATCTATTTTCTCTTTTCTTCTTTTCTTCTTTTCATTTTCTATCTTCTTTTTGTACCAAAAAGATGCCGCCCTTGTAGACAGTTTTCCATACTTAGGACGTACTTTATCCTAAGTATAGGGTGTGCGCACCTCGAATTTGTCATTCATTTCGATCATCTCCATTGTCTCTTCTTCTTGTCTATACTTAGGGATATCTTACCCTAAGTACAGGGGGAGACAATCCGAGTACGATCTGTTCATTCCCACCCTTGACCCTCCCTACGTTGTGTACAGTCTGCTATACATAGAATTATTTGTTCCTAAGTATAGGGGGGATGGTCGACTTCTCATTGATTTATTCATTTATTTATTCTTTAGACTTGCCTATACTTAGTACGAGTTATGTCTTCTCTTTTCTCTTCGATCTATGAGGACATAGCTCAAGATAACTATAGGGGGGTCGTATATACTGCGTATATACTTTAGCCATAACTCGTACTTTCGTATTTTCCTAATAATATGGCTAATAATTCTTTAAATTCATTAAAAACCTTAATAAAAAGGTGTTTTGTTCCTCAAATTCTTTTGTATCTACTGATTAATAAATCAGGTGAAAAT
The DNA here is from genome assembly GCA_037367405.1 of Ottelia alismoides. Lineage (NCBI taxonomy): Eukaryota > Viridiplantae > Streptophyta > Magnoliopsida > Alismatales > Hydrocharitaceae > Ottelia > Ottelia alismoides. Next base: position 432,214 of record JAZKJV010010931.1, on the reverse strand, counting down.
GTTTTTTGCAAAATGTTTGAAAAATAGATTGAAAATCTTTGTGAACATTTATCGAAAACTATTTTGAAAATATTTTGTTACATGTTTTCAACCTGTGTAAAAATGTGTGGTTTGCAAAATTTATTTTCTTTGTGTGAAATAAAATGTTTGAAAAATGATTTGCAAATGGTTTGAAAAATGGTTGCAAAAATATTTGAAAAACCTATATAGACTGTTTTGAAAGCCTTTGCAAAATTATTTTCAAATTTGTGTACATGTTTGTAAAATATTTGTAAGAACTATTTTGGACTATAGTTTTCAAAAATTGTGTGAAAAACTTGTGTCAAATAAGTTTGAGGAATATTTGCATCACACCAAAATCCACTATATATACTTATAAAATTGACCACTTACCCTTGTAAAATCCACTTATTGTATAAAGAAGCACTCCCGTGTACATATTTTAACCTAGCTTTTAGCCAAAACTTTTTGCTTTCAAAAATCCCAAAAACATTTGCAAAATTAAAATCCAAAAACAATTGAAAAATCTCTTTGAAAAATACAAAAAAATGCATTTGCATATGCATCATCATCATCTTTTCAAAAATCCATAAAAAGTTCAAAATCTTGAAAATTGCATCACAAAAATATTTTCTGCATAGCATTGCATAGCATGAGCATTTTTCGGATTGAGTTTGATAGTTGAACAAGTTTAAGTAAAATCCGGAGATTGGAGCTTGATTGGACCTTAAAATCTACCTAATAACAGGAACCTTATAGGAACTGGGTTTGAGGTACTTCAGGTCTAGTTGACTTAATTCTTTGAGGATCAGGGACTTGGTTCAATGGATTATTGACTACCTAAGTAGAGTATTTCGGAGCACACGCACGACTCTTGATGATAATGACCTAACTTGGACATCTGCACCATTCACATGGCTCAACTCAGTTGGAGTGGTGAGGGGATTGGATTTGCCGGTATGAAACGCACACAAGTGGAAACACTTGTCCTCCTCTAGGGAGGGAAGTGCACCCCAACCCGTCCAGTAATGAGGAAGTCTAAAGACAGGAGAGTGTGGGTTGCGATAAAGCTTCAAAAGAGGGATAGTCTACTGGCTCAAGAGGAAAAATTCCTTATGTAAATGCTGCTGTGAATAGTATTTAAAAAAAAAATTTAGGCACGTACAAAAATAAAAAGCCTGCAAAGTATGTGAATATGTTGTATAGAAAATAAGCAAGCTTGAGCATCAAAGTCATATCATGTGAGCCTGCAGCAGGATGACTTGACTACACTGGTCTTGCATCCCAGGATAGGTAGCTACACTGGCTACCGTCCATTGTTCTCTCCACCCCCTCCTCTTGAGCCGGTTGCCACTTGAACTTAGAAGGGAATACCCCGCTCCTCGAGGATGGAGTTATTGGATTGGGGAATCATTGGGTTGTCGTACTGGAGAAGTCAGTTTCTTTGCCATTTCAGTTGGGGAGAGCCACCATCACTTACACTATACGAGTCAGATTCATAGTCGTAAGGGTTTGCGTATGAGTTGAGATATTTCTGACCTGGCTATTGAGGAGACTTGGGCAGAGTTTTGGGATTCTCGAGGACTGTTGAATTTCAAATTCGGTTCTAAATAAGGTTCCGACCGCACTAAAATTCCAAAGGTCCGACTTAAGCTCCAAACTTTGATTTTGTGAAGACAAGTTTGACAATTAAATTTAGTCCACCTTTCTTCTTTTTCTTTTCTTTGTTTCTCTTTTCTGCACTTATAGCATAAGTCTTTGCTAGGGACTAGCAAAGGCAAGTATAGGGCGATGATGAATCTACGTTTCATCATCTTTATTCTATCATTTTGGCCTTAAAAACCCTAGTAAATGCGCGTAAATAGGCTTTATTTAGGCATTTTAGAATTCATGTATATGTCTGTAAATATTGTATAAATTGCGGTTTTTAAAGCCAAAATTATAGAATAAAGAAAAGAAAAGAAAAATAATAAAATATTGTAAATATTTTATGACCCGAAACCCTGAAACCTAGGCATCTTGATGAATAGGTCGACCAGGAATAAAGTAGGGGGAGATAAGGGTCAAATACCTAGATTATTTTATTCTTTCTTTATTCTTTTTGGGACCTATTTTTGGTTCCACTTTTTATACATCAAATAAAGAAACTTTCTACATGAAAGTTGTAGATAATTTTATAAAGAAAAATACAAAATTGATTTCATAGGAAAATAATGTACAGATAAAAGGTTATGGTCTGAATAAAAATCCAGAATGCCAACTTCCCAGACCCGTATCTCATAAACGAAAACTCCAAATGCAACATATTCACCTTTAATTGTATATAGAAGAAAATAAGCTATTTAATGGCAGTGGTTTCGCATTTGGCGGAGCTACGGTTTGAAAGTTGAGTTTTGGACCCACATTGTATACTTGTACAGAATAAAATATTGAATTTATTATTTATTTATTATTTTTATAATTTTATATTTTTACAATGTTGTAGATATTACTTATAATAATTGTGAATATTAAAATCATAATAAAAATGCAAAGAAAACTCAAAATAAAAATATTTGTAAATAAAAACAGAAGTATTATACCTATGTACATACCTATACATTATCTATTTATATTTTATTAAATATACAAAACATATCAGAAAAATAAAATAAAAATATATTTATGTATATAAAAGTATTTTATAATTTTATAAATTAATAATCAAAAATACATAAATTAAAGACATACAATAAAAATAAAAGATACAATATATAGAATAATATACCTATAAAGGGTATAATAGGCAACTTGTAAAAATATACCTCTAAAAATAAATAAAAATCACAATAAAATATTTTATAAAATAATAAATATTTTTTTATTAAATAACCTAAACCTAAATAATTCATTTATTATTTTAAAACAAATTTATAAATCATTTTTTGGGGCTTTTTCCTGGTTGGTCCACGTGGACCAACTAGGTGGCCTGGGATGTTGACCAGCTGGTCAACTCCCTGACCCTAGCCCTGAGCCTTGTCAGAAGCCCGCTGCACCCCTCTTTTCTCGATTTTTTCGTCACAATTGTGTTGCTCGAGGGAAGTTGATCCTATTATGAAAAATGTTCACTGTAGATCCACGATTCACACCGACCTACCAGATCTACCCAGATCTTCATGGCGCACCCGTGATCGCGCCTCGAAGATCGCCTCTCCACCATGTTTCAAAAATGACCCTGTCACCACCATTTGGTTTTTGAACCCCTTTTGACCTTGCTTTTGATCCCTGGGATGTGCTCCGGATAGACCTTGGTGACAGGAGGGTCTCCAGCCATCTAAGGCGGCCTTTGGCGTGGTCATTTGGCCGGCTCCAGCCCATCTCCGGCCACGCGGCCGTGAGGTACCCTATCTCTTGGCCGCTCCAGCCAATCGAGGTTGTATTTCGTCCATTTTCGGGTCAGTAGTTAGCTGCTAGTCTTAGGTGTTATTTGGTGTCCTTAGTTACTTGTTTAGTCGCCTAAATCACCGCCATTTTCCCCCTCGCCGGAGCTGGCACCAACGAGCGCCCGTTCGCGCTGATCACCACCCAATCACCACGTTTTGCCTTGGATCCTTCTGCTAGTGCTTTGTGTTTTCGTTTGCAGGTTCCAGGAGAAGAGACCCCCCTTGGGGTCGGTTTTTGTTGCTGGTGAAGCAACCTGGAGCGCCTTCCGTTCTCCATCGTCGCGGCGGCCGGCCGGCGACTTGCCCGCCATTTTGAGGCCGCTGAATGAGAGAGGGTCGCCTTAGGAATCTCTCCAGCCATTTTTGAAGTCCCGACGGCCGCTGGAGGCGGCGTTCTTCGTGGAGGAAACTCGCTCCGGCGAGGTCTCCTCCCTGTTCTTCCAGCCTTGTTTGCCACCGTCCAATCGCCGCTCTTCTCCAGACTCTACAGCCTCCGTCAGATCGCGCGCCCCCTCCAGCCGTCAGATCACGGCTCCATGATCTAATCCTAGCCATTATAACCCAAGGGGTATCGCGCCACCTGCTCGTGACATGTGGCTTAGTGGAGGGGCCATCCACCGTTCATCCGCGCCTAAGGCTTGGGTAATTTGCAGTTAAACGCCCATCCAATTTTGTATTACTTATTTGATGCTAAAACTTTTTTATGATGCTTTATCCTTTCTGTAATAATTGCTAAACGAACCCTCGAACTTTGGACGTCTTGCAAGTAGGCCCTCGCCAGGTCTCGTGCCTATCACGTGAGCCTCGGCATTTTTGCAGAGGCCTCCTTGCACCTTTAGCTATTTTGCTTTTAGTTCCACAACTTTCGATTGCTGTTAATATGTTTCTAGTAATATTGCAAAAGAGGCCCATCATCTTTTGTGTATCTCCATTTATACCCCCGCTAGGCGCGTGCTGTGCACGTGGCGCGTGGAGTTTTTGCAGGGACATCCCCAACGCTTTAGTTATTTAGTCATGGTCCTTAAAATTGGTTAAATACTTAAATATTTTGTGGGAATATTGTGCAGGGGCCCTCGCACTTTCTGAATATTACAAAAACACCCATGCAAGTATGCATTTTCCTTTTGCTTCTTGTATTTTATGTAGGCATCTATAAAACCCCAAAAAACCCCCAGAAATCACATTAAGTCTCTGTGCATAATAGTTTACCCCCATATTTTTATTTTTCATAATTATTGCATTTTAATATTTATTAAAAATCAAAAATACCCATTTTCAGCACTGTTGCATTATAAAATCCATAAAAAATATAAAAACACTCCAGAAAAATCCCAAAAAAATATCTTTTCTTTTTTTTAGTTTGTTTTAACTTCAGTCCAAAATTCACTAAAAAATTTAAAAGAAAACTCCTAAAAATCACAAAACTCTAAAAACCTTTATAAAAATTTATAAAATTCATAAAAAATAAAAAAATTGTGTTTTCATTTCGTGAATTTTCTTTGTTTTGTTACCTTTAATTTAAAATTAAATTGGGAAATTTTTGATACTGTTTGCTATTTTTCATTCCCATTTTAATTTTAGCCAGCAATTAATTCACTATTTTCTCTTTTTCACCTTTTAAAAATACCAAAACATTTGGAAAAATACCCAAAAATCACAAAAATAGTAGAAACTCATAAAAAGACTAAAAATATTTTATTTGCTAATTTTTTAACATTTTTATCTATTTTTATAAATATATCTTTCTCCCTTTTATTACATAGTTCTTATATTCCAATATTGAAAAAGAAAATAAAAAAATATTTAAAATATAAAAAGAAAATATAAAATCAGTAAATTAAAAATCAAAATACAAAAATATAAAATTAAAAATTAAAAAAATTAAAAATTAAAAACCCACAAAAAATAGCATAGTAGACACTTTATCACATAAACACACATTTTGAGCATTTTTGCCCCGATCTAGCCTTTCTGCTCCCTGTGTTCGACCTCTACACATACTTCCACTATACACATCTTGTTGTAGAGTTATAATAAAGTTTAACTCCACACACTTTCACTGCTTTACTTGACCGTCGTGGGTTAATTGTTGTTTGAATCTTGGATTTCGTTGGAGGTCAAATCAGCGACTGTTGATTTGCCTTGTGAGTCAACACAACTTCTGCGATTTCCGTGTTCAACACACTACTCACAAAATTAGGCTTAGGACAGCTCAAGCCAACCAAGATGATTCTACAGTTCACATATCGATTTGTCAAGTTGCCTAAGGGCATGCTGGAGGATGTGATCGTCATTGTTCAAGGGAAGCAATTCTCTGTTGATTTCATTTTCCAGGATATAGACACATACACAGCTCAGCTCTGTACCCTGATTATCCTTGGTCGACCTTTCCGTTGAGTAGCAGAGGCAGTATTTGACTATGGCACTGGAGAGATCACATTCCTCTCCAACATCGACAAGATCCAAATAGAGACTGTGCCTGAGCCAAAGCCGACAGAAGTTGTGTTTAGAATGAGAGTGTTTGAATATCAATTTTTTGAGTAATATGACTTTTTTAGCAAAGATTAGAGATACAAATCTATTTTTGGTTGAAATAGAAACCCTTGAATTCCTCTCTTTTAAGGCAAGATCGAAAAGCACAATCCAATTAACCTATGTCTTTGAAGATGATATTTTCAATGATGTGTCAACATAGTAGTTTGAACAACCCTCCTCGTTTGATCATGAGGATTTTATTGCAGACTTGTGTGATATTCTAAATGAAGAAGCTGAATTTGCAGAGGTGGATAGCTGACAGTTGAAAGAGTTAACACCTACAATCATTGCAGAAGCCACAACTTAAATTACTCCCACACCACCAGATCTCAAACCCTTACCCTCCAATTTGAAGTATACCTTCCTTGCTGGTTATCCAAACATGTATCAGGTCATTATCAATGCTCATTTGATCGGAGACTAAGAATATCATCTGATGGAGGTTCTTGAACAAAACCGCAATGCTATAGGATGGAAGATATCAGATATCCATGGGATTAATCCATATTTGTGCTCACATCACATTTACATGGAAGAAGACAACAAACCTTCATGTGAATTCCAAAGTCGACTGAATCTGAACTTTCGAGAGGTTTTAATGAAAGAAATTAAGTAATGGTGTGATGCGGGATTCATATATCCCATCTCTGACTCCAAATGGGTGAGTCCCCTACACGTATTTTCCAAGAAGTCTGGGATCACAATTGTAACCAATGATAGAAGAGGAGATTTCAATAGAGTACCGACATCCTGACGAATCTGTATGGATTATAGATGTCTCCATCTCATCACCTAGAAGGACCATTTCCCATTGCCCTTCATTAACCATATTCTCGAGAGAATCGCTGTGAAAGAATATTTATAACTCTTGGACGGTTAGTTTTAATATAAACAAGATGTGATTGTGCTTGAATATCAAGAGAAGATGTCATTCACCTATCCTTTTGGAACTTACGCTTTTTGACAAATGTCATTTGGGATGTATAATGCACTCGCTACATTTCAGAGATTTATGATGGACGTATTTGCAGACATGATGGGCAGTTTTCTTGAGGTTTCATGGATGATTTTTCGATCTATGGGGACTCAATAGATCAATGTCATGACTATCTAGATCGAGTTCTGAGGAGGAGCTGTAATGTGAACCTTGTTCTCTCGTGGGAGAAGAGAAATTTCATGTTGATCGAAGGGATCATGCTAGGTCACGTTGTATCAAAACATTGAATGGAAGCAGACCCGACCAAGGTAGAAGTGATTTCTAAGCTTGAGTTACCTACAACTATGGAACAAGTCCGATCATTTTTGGGGCTTGATAGTTTCTACCAACGATTTATCAAAGACATCAACAAGCTCTCCCGACCGTTGATAGAATTGATAGGCAAGTAGACTGATTTCATTGTGGATGAATAGGTTCTCCAAGCCTTTTATCAGTTGATAGACCTGATCACACATGCTCCTGTCTTGCAGCCACCTGATTAGTCTCTATCTTAGAGATCATGACCATCGTGTTCGATTTTGCAATTGGTGTTATTCTATGACAAAGACAATACGGGATTCCATTTGATATTCATTACGCTAGCCAAACACTAGACAATGCCCAGATGAATTATAAAGTGACAGAAAAAGTTATGCTAGACATAGTGTTTATGCTAGAAAAGTTCGGAGAACATCTCCTCGGATCAAGGGTGATAATCTACATTGACTATTCCTAAAATATTTTCATAGCAATAAAGAAGTCAAGCCTCATCTAATTCATTGGATCCTTCTACCTAAAGAATTCGACCTAGAAATTCAAGACAATCTTGGCATCAAAAATGTGGTGGAGGACCACCTTTCCAAAACTATTAATGTAGAGCCTCTCATCACAGTTCGATTACAATTACAGAGACCTTCTCGGATGAGGCAGTCTTGCTTATATCCTCTCACCCTAGTACACAGATATTGTGAATTGTCTCATTTCCAAGAAGACTCTTCCAGACTAGCCAAAGATCAAACATTACAAAATCTTGTGCTAACATTCATTTCTACGAGTGGGAAGAACCACATCTTTTCCGAGAGGGCACGGACTGTATCTAGAGGAGGTGTATACCTCTGGAGGAGATTATGGGTGTCCTAGACCATTGCCACAAGCTCGAAGCTAGCGAACACCATTTTGGAAAGAGAACGACAATGGAAGTGCTTCAGTGTAGCCTTTGGTGGCCAACTTAATTCAAGGATGCAGAAGATTACGTGAAGAAGTGCATTGACTGTCATCGAATGGCCGAAAACTTCAGCATGAGTGACACAATGCCCCTGAAGTACATTCATATATCTGACATCTTTGATGCCTAGAGTATTGACTTCATGGGGTTATTATCTAGCTGTTAGGTATTTATTTATGTCATGTTCGTCGTCGATTATGTAAGTAGATGGGCGGAGGCAATACAGGCCCGAACCCCAGACAACCGCACGGCCTGAAACTTCTTAAAAGATAACATCATCTTGCAGTTCGAAGTTCCCAAAATTCTCATTTTTGATGTGGAGAGCCATTTTTATCAACAAGGAGGTCAGAAAGTTTATCAAAAATATACAACATGGAACACTGTGTTGCAGTGTCGTACCATCCATAGTCCAACAACTTGCTTGAATGTTCTAATAAGGAAATTAAGACAATATTTCAGAAGCTTGTACGTTTGGATCATAAGAATTGGTCACAACTAATTGATTCAATTCTTTAAGCTTATCACACGACATACAAGTGTCCTCTCAAAATGTCTCCCAATCTCCTTGTGTAAGGCAAGCCTTGCCAGCTAACTGTGGAATTAATTCCAAGATCCTTCTGAGCATTAAACATGTGCAAACTTTATTCTGAAAGAGCTTGAAAGAACCGTAAACTTGTTCTGAACATGCCACTTAAATTCAAAGACCATGCATATGATAACAACCTGATATACATAGTAAGTCAAGAGATGGCATGACAAACACATCCATAGGAAGACATTCAAACATGGACAGATGGTGTGGTTATTTCATGCGAAGTTAAAGATTTTTCCAGGCAAGGTGAATAGCAAATGGATAGGATCGTTTATTGTGAAAACTGTACTTGACAACAGAAGTATACTCATATCAGATATGTTACCTGACACACAACTCTTTGTAGTCAATTGAAAGTTGATGAATCCATACTTAGAGGATGATACATTCCTGTCCATTGTTGATTCAATCAATGTTCTATTTCAAGATGATCACATAGAGACAAATGGATCAAACATTTGAGCAGAAAAATCTCAAAATGATTTTATTTTCCTCTTTTCTTTTTTCATTTTTCTTATTCTTTCGAAAGTTGTTCACCCCTTTCATCATTGCTATACTTACTTTGTCCTATGTTTAGGGGGTGAGCACCCAGAGTTATTCAATTATTTATGCCTCACATGTCCCTTCAACTCTTGATATCATGTCTATACTTAAGGAAATATTACCCTATGTGTTGGAGTGGGCAAATCAAGCCAATGATTTCGTATATTCCTACCCTTGATCCTCCCTGCCTTACCAACTATACTTATGATTATTTTATTCTTTTTATGGGGGGTCGACTTATTATTTGTTCATTCTTTAGTTGTTATTTTATAGACTTTTCTATACTCATTGCGAGTTATGTCGTCATTTATTCTCTCGAATCTATGAGGACATAGCTAAATATAAGTATAGGGGGTTGTATATAAGTTATATATACTTTAGCCATAACTCGTATTTTCGATAATATGGCTAATTAATAAAACACACAATACTTCTTTGAAAACACTTATAATAATCCGGTTACAAATATTTTGCAAAAGGTTTGAAAAATTGTTGGAAAATCTCTTTGAAAAGTCTTTTGAAAACTTTTGTGGAAATGTTTTGTAGAATGTTTTCAAACCTTTGTAAAAATGTTTTGCTTATTAAATTTTCTTTTATTTGTTTTAATAAAATATTTTGAAAAATTGTTTGTAAAGTGTTTGAAAAATGGTTGAATAATTATTCAAAAAATCTATATACTATTTGGAAAATAATTGCAAAATGGTTTATCAAAAAAATTTTCAAAAAAATATTTCAAAATGTTTGCAAAACTATTTTCAAATTTCTTTGAGAATCTAAAAAATAACAACCCAAATAAGGGTATCACAACAAGGTATGCATATTCTATACAAAAATCCATTATAAATATATATGCAGTTCAGTGTAAATAATTGTACATATTTCTTGCACTAATCTTTTTCAAAAATCCTTAAAAAATGAAAAATTTTAAATCCCAAAAACATTTTCAAAAGCTTTTCAAAAACCTGCATAAAAATTGCAAAAGTTTTTCAAAAATCTTTAAAAAATTAAAATTAGAAAATTGAATCACAAAAATATTTTGCTTACATTGTAAATAGCATTTTCATTTTTTCATATTGATGTTAATAATTGAAATAGTCTAACTAAAGCTTGAAGATTGGAGTTTGCTTGGACCCTAATTCACTTGATCACATGAACCTTATAGGAATTGGAATTGAGATACTCCAGGTCTGCTAGAGTTAAATATTTGAGACTACATGACTTTGTTAGTGTCACCTTTACTACCAACATATAATATTTTGGAACATGCACATGACTCTTGTCGACAGCGACCTAGCTTGCACACTTGGACCTTGCACCTTGCTCAACTCAGTTGAATGAGACACTAGACAATGGAAATATCAGAAGTCACAAATTTGTAGCCATTGTACCCCAACCCGGTCCAGTAGCGAAGTGGTCTAAAGTAAGAAGTTTGCGGGTTGCAATAATGCTTCAAAGGAGTGATAACCTACTAGCTAAATTGGAAAAAGTACTTATCTAAATGTTTTTGTATATAGTTTTAAAAAATTACAAAAAGAATAGACGAGCAAAAATTCCAAGAAAAATTAGTTCTTGTTGGAGTATGTATATAGTCAATAAGCAAGCTCGAGCTTTGAAGTCAAATCCTTGTAAGCTTGCAGTCGGATGACTAGGCTACACTGGTCATGCATCTTAGGAAAGGTAGCCACACTGGATTCCGTCTATTCTCCTCTCCTCCTTCTCTTATTGAGTTGGTTGCACTTAAACTTAGAAGGGAATACCCTACTTCTCAAGGAGAGAGTCGCTGGATTGGTGAAGACTGACTTTTATCACTTCGGCCGAGAGGAGCTACATATGACTAACACTGTAGAAGATAGACTCACAGTTATAAGGGACTGCGTATCACATCGACTTGTTTTGGCATGTATTTTTAGGAGACATGGGCAGAGTCTTGTTGGTACTTGAGGTTGTTGTGTTCAAATCTGCTTCCCAATAAGGTTCCGACCAAACTTAATCTTCTAAAAGTCCGACTGAGCTCCAAATTTTGATTTTCTGAAGAAAAGTTGAAAGTTAAAATCAATACAAGTTCTTTTCTTTTATTTTTTTCTATTTTCTTTTCTATACTTATAGGCATAAGTGTTTGTTAGGGACTAGCAAAGTCAAGTATAGGGGTGATGGATCTCAATTTCATTACCTTTATTCTTTCATTTTGGCCTTTAAACCTTAGCTAAATGCATGAAAAAAACATTATTTTGTATAAAATAACATCAACTATGTAGTGTGTAAAAATATTATATAAAATACTGCATTTAAAGACAAAATAAAAGAATTAATAAAATAAAAAACAAATGAAATATCAAAGGTATGGATGACCCTAAACCCCAAGCTGAGGCATCATTATGACTGGATAGAGAAGGAATAAAGTAGGGGAGATAAGGGCCAAAAATACAATAAAAACCCCTAATTTATTCAACCTAATAATTTAGTTTTAGGATATATTTTATTATTTATTATTTATAATTCAAAGCAATAAACTTTGAACATGACGGTTGTAGATAATAATATATAGAAAAAATAAAAATTTATTTCACACAAAAATAATGTATATTGTTATTTCTACACTCAGAATAAAAATCCAAAATATAAATTCTCATACAAGTATCTCCCATGTATAAACTCAAGATTACCAAATCTTTAATTTTATATAGCTTTTAATTAGCTATTTAATGAATGTTGTTTCGCTTAATTTAAAGTTAAGATGCAAAAGTTAGGTTTCGGGCCCCCTATTGTACATTATACACCAATAAAATATTTGTTTTAAATGTTATTTATATTCTTTAATGTTTTATATTTTTATAATTTTGTAGATATTATGTAACATATGTACCTAATTAGAATAAAATAAAACCATTAAAAATACATAAAATAAATTAGTGTACATAAATAAAAAGATCAATAGTACAAATATATATACCTATATAATAAGCAACTATACATAATTAAGTCTACATATTGTATCAGAGAAATAGAAATATATATTTATATGTTTTTAATCATATTATAAATATATAAATTATATAGATAAAATAATAAAATTGAAAATACAAAATAAAAATAAAAAACGTAGTTTTAGGTAAGCATACTTATATTTACACTTGTAAAACGTAACTCATAATAAATTAACTTGTAAAAATAAATAAAAATAACCATAAAATGCTACATAAAATAATAAATATTTTTTATATTTTGATAAAAATAACTAAAATTGTTTATTATTTTAATTTGAATTAATCAAGATTTATTAATCTGTCTGTCTACATTCTGGATGACATGGACCGATGAATAGTGAGTGCCCGTTGATCTCGTTCTACAACTCACCCAACCATAGTTTTGCATCTGACAAGTCTTTGACCCAACCTGCATCGATTTATTCCCACTCTTCCTTGCATCATGTTAGCTTGATTCCTTCATGACTTTTGAACCTCGATTAATTCACTTTCGCGTGTATATGATTTCCGGGTTGGAGGAACAATGCATTGAGAAAATTTCTCCATCTATCTAACACATGTACACAACACTTGGCCAGACTTCTATTTGATTTTGATATGTTATATGCCCCTTGAACCCGAATTGCCCATGTGTGATATGTCGATGAAGGTGATGTGATGGCTACCTCACGCCCCGATTTGCAGCACGCGATAGGTTGTGGAGAGCATTATCCAAGCTCCACCGTAAGGTCCGCTCACAGCTACTCTAGGTAGATGAACATTATTTTATTTGCATTTTTCTATTCCTAGGAATAGCAATAGAGTAGAAAATTAGTTTCATTATCAGTTTAAATTACAATTTATTTCATAGAAAATCAAAATTGAATTTCACCGGAACTGAGCTTCTGTGACCTTTTCACTATGATTCTATCGTGCTTCGACCCGCCGATGACCTCCAATTTGTATCCCTTCACCTTATCTTTGCTCTAGGAATGCTAGATCCCATCCATCTTTCTTAGATAGAGGATTCCACTCTACTCCCTTGCCATTTGTCCGAGAGCGCCACTACGACCCCTCTTTTGTGTCCATCCTCACCCAAAGTTACCCATACCTTCGTCTTTGTGTGTTCAAGCTAACCATGCAGGTCTGAGCTCTTTAATACCCCATCTGGGATGAGTTTGGTCAAAGAGTAGGTACCTGGAGGCCTCTACCTTCACTGACCTCTAAGGAACTATTGACGGACCTTGGAGCCGTCTAGCCCCACCCTCGGGTCTGAGGTGCTTCCAAGAACCTTCATAGCAATTTTGCAGCATCGGATAACACCAAAGGATGATGCTACCTTCGATCGAAGCTCAAAAGAACAAGTGTTCTTCTAATGCACTTCTCAACCATCCAATAATCGTGGTACACCAGTTTCGCTGCCAACCGTCGGATCCAGCCATCGATAACCACATGATCAGGACCGAGTATCTAATCTGCACTGCCACCTCTGAAGCATCATCGACCTTCTCTGTGTGACACATATTTTAGTGGATTGATCTGCATCGTTGCCGAACATGTGTTAGGAGGTAATTTTGCCATATGCCCACATTGTCTTGTATTTTATTTTCTAGTCTATAAACTTTCATCTATAGTGTAAAATGTCCTAGTAATTTTGCATTTAGTACACGACACTTTCATATTTGTAGTGAGGTCCATTCCATCTCGCCTCAAGTGCTTGTACACGTGAGGGACTAGAAATTTTTGCACCTAAACCCCTCGGCCTTTTTTATTTCTTTTTAGTCCATATTTTTACAATATTAGTGTAGCATTTTATGTGATATTTGCATCTCACCCCAATTCCAAACTTTGCTTTAATTGCAAAAATACCCCTATGGTATATATTATTGTGAGTATTTGGGAAGTTTACATTTTGAGCCTCAAACTTCTCTAGGTTGTTCGGAAACAGTGACCTAAATTTATATATTTACAAAAATACGCCTTCCAGGTTGCATTTTCTTTCTGTTGATTTTATTTTTGTTAAAAATAGCTCCTATGCATAATATTTTGTAGAAAATTCAAGTAAATACCTTATATATTATTCCACCACATATATTTTTATTAAGGTGTGTTATCTTATATTTATATTTATTAAAAATAATAAACGCAGATGGAATTTTTGTAGTCTACAAATGAAAATAGAAAAAATAAAAAATTGTTTTGAAAAATTCTACAAAAACTTGTACTTTTTTATTATTGTATTTTGCATCTACAAACCAAGAAGTACTAAAAATAGAAAAAGGAAATCACTAAAAAATAAAAATATCCAAATTGTTTAAAAAATTATAAAAAATCTATAAAAAACCAACAATATTTTCTTCTATTTTTTAATTTTATCTATTATATTTACTATGTATTAGAAGAGTGTTGGAAAATTTTGTAACCTTTAGCTATTTAAAATTCCAAAATAATTCAGCCATGCAATATAAGTCATTGTTTCGACATTTTAATTCAACTAAAAATCCAAACAATTTGTAAAAATTATAAGAAAAACAACAAAAATAGATAAAGCCCTAAAAAGACAAAAACGTTTTATTTCATTATTTTTGAGTATTTATATTTAATACTTAAATATAAATGCCCTATTCTATATAAATAGCTATATCAATGAATGCCCTATTCTATATAAATATTTTGATTAATGGTCGTTGATATCAATGTACATGGCAAGGATGTGTTTATAGGAGGAGGCGTTATGTGTAGGAGGCGATGGAGTTTGTAATAGCAGGGAGATGATGTGACGGTGGTTAAGGGAGAGCAAGCGAAGGTCGACCGTCTACGGGAGGAAGAGGGAAGGAATACAGCACGTGCAGCACATGTTCCTAGAGAGGGGAGAGTGAAGAGAGAGAGAGAGAGAGAATGGAGAGAGAAAAGAAAAAGAGAAGGGAGGGAGAATAAAAATAATGGATTAAAAATATAAAAAAAAGAAAAATCAAATAAAATAAAAATGAATACATGAGAGGTGACATGTGGAAGCTCCAGGAGGTGACACGTGTCTAGAAAATTCAAAAATAAAGTAAAAAGAAACTTCCTCACAAAGTAGCAAATGAAGTCAAATGAATAATATGTCTACATGAAAGTTTTCATCTCGACGAGATCTACAACTTTTGTTAAGGAACCGAAAACAAAAGAGGACATTTGTAGAAAAAGTATTTTTGGTGGTATACACAAAATAAAATAGTACATTTCTGTATTTGTGTTTTTTGATTTCATATTTATTTAAATTAGTCAATTCATTTATATACAATATATACACCATTAACCTAATTCTTATCGATTTTTTAATAGGTTAGAAAATTGTAAAATAAAACTAGAAATGATAAAATATGTAAAAAATATACAATGTCAGATTTTTGTGTTTTGTTCTGATTTTATTATTTTTATTGGTTTTGATTCTTTATGATAAATTATTTTATGGATAAAAGAATATAGTAGAAAAAGAATTAGGTCAAAATTATTAATATTTTTACGTAAAATATTAGGCTCAAATAAGGTCAAAAACACAAGTTATCTAATTACATATTATTTCCTTTATTTAAACATTGTTAGTCAGTGTTAAAACAACATTTTTATGGGATTGCTTATTTTTTTAATTAAGAGGATTTTGATAAGATTTCCATATAAAGTAGATGAATCATGGATTCATCACACCCCCATACTTGGATAGTTTCTTGTCCCCAAGCAATTTTTAGTGTGTTAGAAGGTTGAATCCCTAACTGTGCAAGTGCATATTCAAGACTTGACTCATCAAGAATACTCGGTTTCAGTGATCATATAATCCTAACTTTAACTAACCTCTAGTCAAAAGGAATCCAACTTCTCTAATAATCAGACACTCTGATTATACATATAGTATAGCGATATGAAGTTTATTGTGTACTGCATTTTAGGAGAGTCGAGTTGAAATGTCACCCAAAGTCCTTGTCCAGGAGACTGTCCTCAAGATCGAATCATCAACACTAGGGAATAAATCAGTTCTTGCATACAATCCAGTGTCTCAGTAGTTCGTAGCACTTGAAAGTGAAGATGGAAGGCCACTTGATGGAGGGTGTAGGTTTGGGTAATTTCTTCACTCCCTCTTATTGGAACGGGGATCCTCTCGAGTGCCTTATTAATCAAGATATGTATTTTTGGTGTCGATCAGCATGTCTGTCAAGAGTTGTAGAGTCACCTGCACTTGTTTTCCATATAGTACACTGGGTGTGTCTTCTTTAACTATTTATTATACATACACCAAGACTTGTATCACTTACGATGTAGAGCCCTTTTTGAGGTACTAGCCCGACTCATTTGACATATTGATGAATCCACATTTCAGTATCTTTATTCTGTCATTTTGGCCTCAAAAACCGTAGTAAATGCGTGAAAATATTATTAATTCCAGCATCTTAGCATTCATTCATGTGCATGTAAATAGTGTATAAAATACTGTATTTAAAGCCAAAATTATAGAATAAATAAAAGAAAAGAAAAAGAATAAAATATTGTAAGTATTTTATGACCTGAAACCCCGAGACCTAGGCATCTCGATGAATAGGTATACAACGAATAAAGTAGGGGGGGATAAGGGCCAGAATACAATAAAGATTATATTCATTCCTTATTCATTTTGGGGACTATTTTTGGTTCTACTTTTTATACCTCCAATAAAGAAACTTTGTACATGAAAGTTGTAGATAATTAAATAAATAAAAATATAAAATTTATTTCACTCAAAAATAATGTACAGATAAAAACTTATGATCTGCATAAGAATCCCGAATCCCAACTTCCCAAACTTGTATCTTGCAAATAAAAACTCCAAATGCATCAAACTGACCTTTAATTGTATATAATTTAAAATAAGCTATTTAATGGTGGTGGTTTCACATTTGACGGAGCTACAGTTTGAAAGTTGAGTTTTGGACCCCTATTGTATACTTGTGCAGATTAAAATATTCATTTTATTATTTATCCATTATTTTTATAATTTTATATTTTATAATTTTGTAAATATTACTTATAATATATATACATTAAAATCAGAATAAAAACATAAAAGATAATATAAAATAAAATACATGTATATAATATACATAGGTATCATACCTGTATATATACCTATATTATTAATACTTTTATATTATTAAATATACAAAACACTTCAGAAAAATAAAATAAAAATATTTTTAAGTGTATAAAAATACTTTACAAATTAATAAAATAATAAACAAAAATAAATAAATTAAAATCACAAAAAAATAAATTAATAAATGCATAGATAGATATACCTATATAACCTATAAAAGGTAACTCTTGTTTTTACACCTCAAAAAATAATAAAAAATCAGATTTAAATACCTTATGAATTAATAAACACTTTTTATTAAAAAACAAAAAATTAAATAAATCGTTTTCTATTTTTAAACTAATTTTAAAGTATTTTCATGAGGGTTTTCATGGTTGGTCCACATGGACCAACCAGGTGCCAGCCCCAGTTGACCTCGGTCAACTAGTCGTCCTCCCCCCCCACCAGTGTCAGACCTCGTTGCGCCCCCTAGTTCTCGATTTTTTTCGAGGTCAACACAGGCATCTATTCGTGTCAAGCCCTAAAGGAATTTTGTCCCTCGATTATCTACCATGCACGCCCTTAGCTCTCCTTGGGTGGAGAGCCTTCGATTGCATCGATCTCTCTTGATCTTTGAAGCACCAGAACCACATGGTCAAACCCTTTATAGTGCACCCTCCTCTTCCATTCAAAATTTGAACCCCTCATTCTAGGTTTAGCTCCCATCTCTTCCGCCTCGAAGCTCCAAGAAGGTGACAGCTTCCTGTGGAGACCGTTAGGTTCGTAGAGCAAAGCCCGAGGAGGCTCCACCACCTCCGCCCATCGTCGGTGTTGAGGTATCCTATCCCTCTGATATTCAGCAGTTGAGGCAGTCCCTTTTCCCCCACTTTTCTTTTACATTTTCTTCCCCTTAGTCTTAGGATCAAATCCCCCCACAAATCTTCAATTTCCATCCGTCGAATCACGCTCTACGTACATCTCACCAGAGTGCACCTCTGGCCGATCACCTTCGCGCCGCCCCTCTCCACCATTTTGCCTCCGCGGAGTCCATGCATTTTGCCCTGGACTCTCTCACTCTTTTTTGTAGGTACTTGGACCTTAACGAACGCCTGGGGGTCATTCTGACCTTCGCCGGAGACCCCCGAAGCCCCTCCAGCTCCACCGTCATCCCAGGAGCTTGCAACCCCATTTTGATCACTCTAGATCACCGGACCATGGAGATCTGGCTCGGGGAAGTTCGCCTCGTCGGTGTTCTTCCCCGTTCTTCCTCCGCGCTTCTCCACCGTTGGATCGGGCCGCAGCTCTAGGCGCGTGTCGACCGTTAGATCTTCAGCGCTCCCCACCGTCAGATCTTCAGCCGAAGATCTAATCATCGCCGTCCAACGTGAAGCGTTATCGGCCGTTCTTCGTGCGCCACATGTCAAGTGGCATCTCCACTGCCATTGGATCGCATAGCTTTGGGTATTTTGCAGCCTCCACTCTTAGCATTTTTGTATTTATTATTTAGTCCATAAACTTTTGTCTATTGTGTAAAAACTTTGGTAATATTTTCATCAAGACCCACACACTTTTATTATTTACAAACAGGTCCTCGGCCACGTCACCTCACGTAACTAGTACACGTGAGGTGCGGGGTATTTTGCAGCGAACCCCTTCTGGGTTTGGGTATTTGTAATTAATACAGGAACTTCATTTATTAGTTGTAAATTTTTGTGAAAATTGCACTTTGGCCCCTGTACTTCCTTCTATTTGCACTTATACCCCTGCCAGCTGTGTAATTTTTATTGGTTGTTTGTATTTATTTCATGCATCATATTAACTCAAAAAATTACCAAAAAATATAATAGGTTCCTATTTGCTTTCTTATTCACGCAATATTTTTGTATTATATTTTTATTGCATTTTCATATTTATTAAAAATAAAAAACATGCATGTTCAACACTATTTCCATTAGAAAATCTATAAAAAATATCAAAACTCTTTGAAAAATTCCAAAAATATTACCTTAGGTCTATTTTAGTGTCGTTTAACTCCTGTCCAAAAATCATTAAAAACTTCAAAACAAAACCTTATAAATTAGAAAACCCCAAAAACTTCATAAAAATCTAAAAAATTCTAAAAAATTCCTAAAAATATAATCGCTGTTTCAGAATTTTCTCTGTTTTATTACCTTTATTTTAAAATTATATTGAGGTATTTTGGGTACAGTTTGGTACTTTTCATCCTCATTTTAATTTCGGTTAGTAGTCTAGTTCACTGTTTTCTTGTATTTTGACTTTTAAAAATATCAAAAACATTCACAAAATTTCCCAAAAATCACAAAAAGATCATAAAATTATAAAAATACCAAAAACATTTTATTTTCTGAATTTTGGCTATTTTTCCATATTTTTATAAATACCCTATTATCCTATTTTCTTATTTTGTGTATATTCTATTTATAAAAACAAAAAAATATATAAATTATAAAAAGAAACTGTAAAATAAGAAAATTAAAATCAAAATACAAAAATATAAAATTTAAAAATAAATTAATTAATTAAAAATTAAAAACCTCCAAAAGAAATTTGCATGCTTGTAGACACTTGATCACAGTCACACACTTTAGCATGTTGCTTGATCTATCCTGCTTGCGTGCTGAGTTCGACACTCTACATACTTGCACTATACACATTTCTTGTAGAGCTAAATTAAATTTGACTCCATATATATTTCTCATTGCTTGATTTATACTATTGTGGGTTCATTGTTGACTTTAGTTCAGATTTCTGCGTGGTCAACGCATCGACTAAGTTCCCGCCTTGTGAGGAACTTAAGACTACCGATCTCCGGCTAAATCACCTATTTAGCTTTGGTCCAAGTGGATACTTTGAAATTGTTGGGAGCGCTTACGTTTGATGCATGCTCTTAGTATCCGACTTTGTATTGAGAGAGCTTTTCCTTCAATATTCCTTTTTTTTCTTTTTTAGCTATATATTTACTACTTTTACCAAGTTAGCGCACAATGATAAACAAACTATTAAGTTTCATCACACCCTAGCACATAGGTCAATATCAAAAGGTAACATAAGAACATATTCTCATACTAGCTCGAGGATTGCTGACACTCATGTTTCATGAAGCTTTCATCAACTTTATCCCATCCTCGAGTATCATCAAATCAGGTCTAGACTCAAATATCATGTTCCAGTCCCTCAAGTGAAATCTCAAGTCATCTCATCATTCGTGAAGTTATGTATGTTGTGCTCATCATTTTTCTTTTTGGAAGAGATTAAGAATGCAATATATCACTCATATCTTTCAATCATACATAAGTGTGGATTATTAAGTCTCAAATCCTAATGACTAAGGTCAACAAACTCTGAATTAAAGAACCTCGTGCGCTAGAGTTTCTTTTATTCCTCAATTCTTGTTTTTTTATTATTTTGTTTTTTTAGAGAGTGACATAAAGACTGGCCAAAATTCATACGGCCAGCTCAACCAGTATGGGTGTAAGTACAGATCGTAGAACAATTATCCATATTAATTCAGAATAGTGCTGATGAATCCATTATTCATTAACATTCTTTATGTATTTTGTCTTATAACCTTTAACATATACATGTAAATATCCTTTAATTTAAATTTAAAAAAAACCATACTCATGAATAAAAATGCACTTTAATGCATCAAAATCATGTAATTAAATAGAAGAATAACAAAAAGAAAACAAAGAAAAGGACAAATGTATATGTATATTAATACAATGTGACCTTTTTTTTAAATAAATAAAAAACACTAATTTTTAGATAAAATTGAACTACATAACTTATATCCATATTTATTAATATATTTAAATTAATTTATTAAAATACAAAAAAAGTCATACATTCTTTATTTATTATTCTAATAATTAAGAAAATATAAAAATAAGGTACTATTTATTAATTTATTAAATTAAAAATCAATTATCTATTTATCACGT
This sequence comes from Ottelia alismoides, assembly GCA_037367405.1. NCBI lineage: Eukaryota > Viridiplantae > Streptophyta > Magnoliopsida > Alismatales > Hydrocharitaceae > Ottelia > Ottelia alismoides. The sequence continues at coordinate 410,907 of JAZKJV010010931.1, read as the reverse complement.
AGTATTTATACCGATTTATAAATTGGGGTTGGGGAGTATGCACCTGGGTGCATGTAATTTTACAAGCATCGGGGCCTATATCTTCACATTTTTTTTAATTTTTTGTAAAATATCACCATGTATATTCATACATATATCCCTTCGTTCTGCCATTCGAATTTCATCAGAAATAGAGACTCTTATGCCCTCCATCTACAACGGGTAATTCTAACGGTCTTATAATTGTTATAATCGACATGTTCTAGATGGAGGGCATAAGAATCTTTGTTTTTGACGAAATTTGAATGGCATAATGGATGCATATATAGATTAATATAGGTGGTGATATATTCCAAAAATGTAAAAACAAACGTGAAAGATATAGATCCCTGTGCATGTAAAATTACATGCATCAAGGTGCATGCTCCCCAACCCCTTATTAGTATAATATTTTTCATTCATAAGTTATTTATTATTTATAAAAACAAGCTATACCATAATTTAGATAATATAATTTTTTATATTTTTCATTTTAATATCTATTTAAATTAACCTTATTTACTATTTAATATTTATTTATCAATCCATTTCTTGACATAAACCAACAGGTGCTGACACGTGTCAGCACCTAGGTCTTCCTCTTAAAAGAACCCTAGACCTTGGTACTGTTCCAACACCCAATGTTCAACAAATTTTACCACGCTCCTCCTAACTCCTTCGTCCAATCTAATCCTCCATCTTCACCGCCTAACAACCCTAATACACGGTGACCGTTGATCTTCTCCTCACTCCACTTCAATCATCTTACAAAACCCCATGAATCTCACAATTTCCAACTAACTCTCCTGAACTTCCAACTCCCCGAAGCCAACCTGGCCATCAACCCAACTTCCTAGCCTTGATCCGCCCTGATTAGGTGGCAGCTCCATCTGAAGCCCGAGCGTGGAATAAGGTTAAGCAAAGGAGACATTGAAAAGCCAACCTTTGCCTTGCATCGCCGCCACCACCGCGTGGAGCTCCGAGAAAACCTCCCCGTCAAGCGACGACAATGAAGTCATACACTCTGCAACCAAAGGTAACATCCTCCATCTTTTGCATTTTAATTTCTTGATCTTCGTGCCCTAATACGAGTACTTATGTACGTAATTGGAGGCCTTTAATCACCTTTTCAATTGCATCCCTAAAGATTCATTCCAATTCCATCAAAATTGCCCTCCTTTCCTCTTCCATATTTACTGTTATTATATTTACTAGAAACACATTTTATAATTTGCAATTTTCATCTTCTTGGCAGATTCAATCACAAATCGAGTAAAAACCTTTCATTTGCAGGTTCACAAGATCATCTAGAGTATCAAAATTAACAACTGGAGCTTATCCTTCAACAAAGAATCAAGAAGCTATCGTAATACTTCATCAAGCTTTTCTCAGCCAAGCCAGCGAATTATCCCAATCAACTCTGTCATCCTCGCCGCCATCTCACCTGTAGGCGAGCTTGAGTGGTGAAGGTTTTACCCCTTTGGCCTTGCAAGAGGCCGATGCCCTTAGCCATTACCCGGACAATTATCGGATAAGACAACGGTGCAGCCACCTATGAAGAAAGACAAAAGAATGCCAAGAAAGCCAGGTGCTACAGTCTGTTGACACGTGTCCTCCACGAATGGTCCAGATTCACCCATGCGAATGGGTGGAAAAAATGCATCATAAGTCTAGTGCACATCAAGAAATTAACTAATACTTAAGCAAGTTCTAGGAATTACGTTTAGGTCCCCGCGTAGGGATCTTAATGTAATAAATTTTAGTTTTCTTTCCAATTAGTCCTTGTATAAGAACCAGATTGCATACATTTTCTTTTTCTTTTATTATAGTTATACCTTATACTACAGGGTAATTTTGGACCTCATTTTGACTTAATATTTCCTAGATTTTTTCTAGGGAACTTACACAACTACCCTAGTAAGATTTCTTCGTATTTGTCGCATATTTTCGTCTCGTATTGTGCTTGATTTGTTTTTTCTAAATTTGTATATGTTGTAAAGTCTTTTCTTGTCTTTTCAAGAAGAAATTAAAAAAATCACGAAATTTTCTCTTCTTCTCAAAAGTTGTAATATGGGTATTTTGCCTCCTCGAGTTCAATCCAATGAAACTTACCTGGACAAATAAATAGTTTAAGGATAAAAAGGTGAGTGGCTCTTTACTTCATTCTTTATATATCTTTCTCTCCTATTTTATCTGTATTTTTATTTGATTAATTGAAATCTGTTTCTCATGGTTCTCGTACATTGATACTTCTTTAATTAACCACGAGTCGGATTTCGGTTATCAAAATGACACCGTTGTCGGTGAGGTGTTCACTTTATTATGGTTTTTGACTTTATTTCATGATTTTTTTGATCTCCTTGATTTGTTTTACGATTTTTCTGATTTTTTTCGGTATTCATTTGATTTCTTTTACGTTTTTTTTTGGTTTTATGGTTTTCATCAACTCTCTTCGATTTTTCTGGTTCTTGTGTTTTCTTTGATTTTTACGATTTTTTGTGTGTTTGTTTGCTAACAAATATTGTTGGACTTGTAGGATCAGCTGGCTCCTTAGGAAGCCAAATCAGTTGAAAGTGTAGAGACCAACTTCTTCTCTATGAGTCGATTGTAGAGGGCAGAGCGAGTTAGCATAAGCGTTTGATTCTTTTGTATTTTTGTAAAAACATTAACAAGGGAACTTGCCCGTTTCTTATTTTTTAGAAGGGACCCCGTAAGGTCACCCTGACTTATACCTTCCTCCCTTTTTTTCGGAACCTAGTTCATCGAGTGTCGTGTACTTGGAGGGGCAGAGCACCCACCGCAGCTTTTCTCGCATTGTAAGTTTTCCGCATCTTTTTTTAGGTTAGGTGCTTGTTTAAGATTTTTCGATTTTCTCATCTTGCGCCTTCATTTCTAGTTTTAGGATCCGCAATCTAGGTACATGCTTAATTAGGAAAATAAAAAAAATAAAAAATTTCGTTAGACATTCTTTGAAAAAATATCCAAAAAAAGAGATAACAGAAAAATAAAATTGGGATTGCTAATATATTTGACCTAAAATAACATAAAGTATCACTTGTTTAGGAGAGCAACCTCCAGCGCACGTATTGCAGGTACATTCCATATCTGTGAGTGAGGGACGACACATAAGGTAGAGCTAGAGTCTAGGTTTCTTTCGGAATACTACTTAGTTCATACACTTAATCACCTAATCTTCAGTGGGGACTCTCGGGTAGCTGGAAATGGTCCGAGTTTCCTTAGCAGAGTGGGAGGTTTAGAGGATACCGCAATAACAAAGTCCTCAAGTAACATGGGTATCTTTAAAAGGTCCGTACTTACTCCCATATTGGATGAGAATAGGAGATTTCTTGTAAGAACTCGGGACAGTGTTTCGTGGAAAATTCAAGCACCTATCAGCTCATGTTAATCTGTGATAAAACTTGTTTGCCAAATAACCCTAAAATAAAAAGATAAACGATTGAAATTTTACGGTCATTACCGGGTTGTGTTGGTGCCTTTGGGGTCGTATTGTGTTTGTTTATGAGTTGTGCATAATACAACATCTTGCACGCCTTCACCCTCATTTTCTTGACTTGATATCGTGATCTCTCCTAATACCATTTTTGACATCGAAGATGATGAATCCACGGATTTTGCTCTCAGACTCTGTGAGCTTTCGACGATCAATTGTTTGTCGTACATCTACACAGATTCTTGATGGCCCTCAGCCCAAGTTGATCCCAAATAGTCAAGAGGAGAGTCAAACCGAGACTCCCTCACTTCCCATCCTTTTTGTTGAGGCAGACCCCCTCCCCAAATGTTTGTCTATTTCTCCTGCACATTTCTCACTGAATTCTTATGAGACTTTTTTCTTCCAAGAGGATTTGAAGACAATGGCTAGAGGGAAGGGACCAATTGAGGATCGTCCGACTTGGAAGTGACATACCGAAGAAAGACCTGATCCAGCAGCAGATACTACTACGAGGATTCTTGATACACTGCGACAAATGAACTTACATATCAGAAACTAGTGCAGAGTCCAGGATGAGCTGCGATCTGAGATCGTTTCACTGAGAGCAGGAGCCAGGAATCAACCACCTCCTGCTATGGTTCCTGCGACGCTACGAGATGAGTATGACCCAAGATCCAGGATGCTACACCACTAGATTCGGTTACCATGGAATCAAGGGTCATACGAGCTGAGATCGGCCTTTATTTCATTGCTTCCCATGTTCTATGGGAATGCTACCGAGGAGCCATTTACCATTTTACGGCAATTCGAGATGATTTGTCGTATGACTAGTTATCCAAGAGTTACACAGGAGGTTGTTCACCTCAAATCCTTCCCCTTCACCTTAACACATAATGCGCTTTACAGGCTGAGTCAATTGGGGAGGGAGATCTCTACATGCAACGACATGAGGACCACATTCTTGCGTAATTATTTTCCTCTAGGACGGACAAACTTTATGAGGAGCTAGATCTACAATTTTACACAGTTACCGAATAAATCATTCCACGAGGCATGGGATAGATTAAAGGATCATACTGAAAGATGCCTACATCATGGGATACCATTAAAGGTGCTTGTAAAGAACTATTTAGGTGGACTCCAACAGGATGTTCAGGGCCTAGTAAGCGTTGTATGTGACAATAGTTATCTGAATTGAGATGTCGAGTTTTTCTTGTCCATCTTTGAGGGATGGTAGAGAACTCATGTGTTGTTGATTTTACTCAGGTTTTGCAGAAGGCCCCGCAACCACCACACCACCGAGAGTATCAAAAGGTGGCGAATATTTCAGATTTTGATTCACAGACCAACCTGGGATTTATTAGTGAGAAATTGAACTTATTGACGCGATTCAGAAGCAAGTTCAAGATTTGCTGCCACTACGAGAGTTGGAGAAACTCTCATCACTTCCCCAACAGCTAAGCGATCTAACGAATAAGGTGACAGATTTATAGCTTCAGTACCAGCAATCCCATCCCTCTTTGACTTCTCAGGCTGTTCAGAGATCATTACCCACTCCTCCCACCGGTCAGATTCATTTTGTTCATATTGAGCCGGTTTAGCATACTGAGACTCCACAGATTGATTGACATGAGTATCCATCCAATGTCGATCCGAGTCGGATCACTAGACCTGGAGTTGTTGATGTGGATTCTCAAGACACTCTAGAGATCAATGGGATATGGTAGACTCTAATTCAATCTTCACCACATTTTACCCTTCAGAGCGTACATCAGTAGATGCACTCTAATCATCTACAGCTTGGACGTCCACGCTTCTGGCACCGCCAGCATTACACGCCACAACAGTCTCACCACCACACCTATCAGATACCACATTCTTTTCAGTACCCTGCTTCGTAATCTGGTGCACCATTACAAGTAGTAGCAACAGTTTTCTGATACACCACAGTGATCTACTCAGCCATACGCACCACAACACACTCCTAGGAAGGAGAGAATTGATAGACATGGTCAACACACCAAATCTGAGATATCTTCACAGCTGAATCATATCATGGATATGTTGACATGCTCCAAATCGCACACAAGACTGAGATGGAGTATGTTAACCATCGTCTGGATGAGTTAACCATGACCAAGACCACTCTCACAACACAGCCTCAAAAGAACCTGAACAACAAGATGAGGCACCGAGATCAGGTAAACACCACGACAGATACGATATCTTTTCCAGAGTTCTTATCTTACTCCATTTGTCTCAGGAGCGGTATATCACCAAGAGCACTTGATCGAGGGGAGGAGAGGGCATATAATGAGGAGCGAGAGCTGATCAATGATACACATCTTGATCTTGAGGAGGAGGACCACAATGATGATGAGGATCGACATGATGTCCAGCCTCATGACCAGAGAAAAGGGAGTGATGCCAAGACAGTTGACATGGACTTAGGAGAATGATATGACAATACCACGACAGACCATGCAGATACTCCCGAAACAGATGTTTCTTTGCCCATTCTGGAGAGTTTTGCACAAACTTCTGAAACATTCGATGTAAATGCTAATCATGATTTGAATAAATAGAATTTTGTCATTCCTGGCATTGTTCCTTTTTCCCAATGCTTGGTACGGAAAAGGAAAGAGAAAAGCCAAAAGTAATGTTGTTACTCTAGAGAATGAGCGGTTATTGAAAGATCACATCTTTCTGAAGATTCCACTCCATGATGCCTTGGATCACTTTCCTATGCTCAAGAAACAATGAAGAATAGATGTACCAAGCATAAGAAGAAGAAGTCACGTATAGAGAAGCATATTTTGATCAAGACCAAATCCTGCGTTGTTCAGAAAAGATTAACTAAGAAGAAAAAGGATTCAGGAACACATGATGTCAGATGTAAGATTTCACATGTTGTATTCGATCGCACTCTATTAGATAACGGTTCTTCCATAAATCTATTACCTTCCTATTTACTCGACAATCTCGAGTTAGATTCTCTTTACAAATCTACGAGCATATTCAGAAATGTTATCGTGATCGTGCAGGGCCTGCTATTCCCAGTGGACTTTACTGTCCAGGAGATGGATTGCCCTACACTGTTACACCTTACGCCGATCATTCTTGGGATGCCTTTCTTGGAGACCGTGAAGGCCCTCCTCGATTATGATACATGGAAGGAATATTTTCATGCCGAGGACGAGAACGTACATATAGAGATGGAGAGAGAATCACAGACATCCAGTGTCGCATCAACAGTCAGTTCTGATGCCTTGAGATCTTCAGCCACCTGTGATTACACGGATGAGGTTCACCTTGATGACATTGAGAGGTATCAAGTAGAGACCCAGGATATCCTAGTAGAGGATGGGTTCGAGACTACAGTTCGAAGTTCTTCTGATGGTACCATTTATTTCAGCATTGATGGTGATGATCACATGGAGCAGATCTCCGATGATTTTATTGCAAACAATTCAGATTCAGAGAGTTTACATGATTCCTACAACTCAGATGATTTATAGACTGAGTTCCATTTAGCTCAGTTATTTTCATCTAGTAATTATGAGGATGAGCACAATAGCAAGTCAAATGATGTTTTAAACAACTTTTGTAGTCCGACTCTAGAGTATATTGAGATGGTGGTTAACCATATTGCAGACACGTCTACCACCAGCATAGATTCCATTACATGTATAGATGAGGTTACGACAGAGGCAGATACTACCTTGCCAGAATGGAAGACCTTTCCACCAAACATGAAATATGCTTTTCATGCTGGTCCACATCGATAGTTTTCGGTCATTATTAGCGCATATTTGACTCAAGAGCAAGAATCTCATCTGATGGAGATTGTTGAATGAAATCACAACGCTATTGGGTGAACTATATCCCATATCCGCATGATAAATACTGCTTTATGTTCTCATCATATCTATCTTGATCATGCAACATACCTTATAGAGAGTTTCAACATCGGCTGAATCCTGTTCTACAAGATGTTGTCAAGAAAGAGATTACGAAATGGTGCGGTGTAAGGTTTATTTATCCAATCTTCCACTTTGAATGGGTTAGCCCATTACATGTTGTCCTGAAGAAGTCAGGAATTCACATGGTTAAGAAAGAGAGTGGAGAGTAGATTCCAAAGAGAGTAACCACGTCGTGGAGGGTGTGCATTGATTACAGTAAATTGAATGTTGCGACAAAGAAGGACCACTTCCCATTGACTTTTATAGACCAAGTCATATAGTGGTTGGTAGGGAAGTTAAGGGTATGGATATATCCTTTAGCGCATAATGGAATCGTGAAGATCGCAACGTATGCTATCGGGAGCGACTAGTCGCACTAGTTGCTCGAGGCAGCGAAAATTAAATTTTTTTCAAGAAATGAAACCACATGATCGAAGAACACTTCTTGAACATTTCATCTAAATCACAAACTAGTATTAGGGTTACCTCTTGAAGCATGGTTGTGATCGAGTCTCTAAACGAAGAGACCTCTTGTCTCAAGTGCGATCTAACGGAGGAGACACTTGCGAGCGTGTTGATGAAACATGTGCTCCTCGAAATCCATGTTGATGATCCAACTGACAAATCTCCTGATCTTGACAGATGAGTTCCGACATCTTCTTTACGAGCGAGGTGTAATGAAGGAGACGGAGATCCACGAACAAATGATCCGGCAGCATAACAACGACGCTACGGCGATGGAGACTCTCTATAAGGCATCATGATGGATGGCCACAAGAGAGGGAGGGAGAGATGGCATGTAGAGAGAAAGAGAGAGGGAGAGAGCCTTGTGATCTTATTATCATCCTTTTGAAGAGCATGGGGTGCCCTTCTATTTATAATATTTTGGGATCCATGGACCTCAAAACATGGACAACACAAATCCAATGGCTCACATTGATTTGTGTTTCTTCTAATGGCCAAGATTTTGTTGTAAAATTTACAACAATAAATAATTCAATTAGCATTAAATAAATACTGAAAAATCAATGCAAATTAATCCCAAATTAAATCAATCAAGCATGGAGATTATGGAATGAAGATTGCCTCCTTCCATAATATGGGATTTGGTGGAAATCTTATGTAATCTCATGAGATTATATTATTCCATGGAAATCTCCAAGATTTACAACAACACTTGTTCTAAATTATTCAACAAAAATAATTCATAAATATTTTGTGAATATTGCAATCTTGCCATTGGAAAAATGTGAATCACATTCACAACCCAAAATAAAGTGTGAATTACATTTTCAATTAAATGTTCATTGTGAATCCATCACACATTAACATTCAATTATCAAATGTAAATTACAAATATCTCTCTCTTATATATTATAAATCAAATTTATAATATATATATGATTAATATCGATAGTGCTATCCACATTAGTCATATCTATGATAATTAAATAACATTTAATCATCTTGGATCTCTATTCTCATGTGCCCAAATAATGTGAATCACATTCACATTATTCACATCTTTGATAATCAAATCACATTTAATTATCTAAGATAACTCTCCTTATAATATGAATCAAATTCATATTATTCATGATAATTAAATCACGTTTAATTATCCAATATAACTCTCTATATAATATGAATCAAATTCATATTAATCATGATAATTAAATCACATTTAATTATCCAATTTCACAATGCTCGAATAAATATATAACCAATGAAATTATCCTGAACTCTTTCAAGAATAATGCGCTTTCTCCGTAGATACTTGGAGATAAGGACAGGGCGGTTGTATTGTTCCATGTATAGTAACTTGGATATTGAGATCACATCTCAAATCCATATCTTGCGGACCTCCCATAGTGTTTTGATTAAATCAAAGTCGTAGAACTAATCTTCTCATTACATTTGAATCACACTCAGATCAATGTCCAATATTTGGACCATGATCAGATTACTTGCCTACTGAGAGGAGTCACTAAAATCCAGACATGTTTCATCACTCCCTAGGAATAGAATAATCATGATTATACAATCGTTTATGATCACATCACCATCAGGTATTCCTAATACCTTTACATCCTGCATACTAGAAGACTAAGAATAAACCTGTAGTATAAGATCAATTTTACACTACCTACTTTAGAGTTTTATCATTAAGTTTCTCATTCTTTCATTGGGAGTTGGTATCGATCATATACTTTCCAAAAGCATATATCATACCCATGTGTTGATCATATACTTTCCAAAAGCATATATCAAACCTACAAATTAGTCTAGCTTCCAAAGCGAGACAACCATGCACGAAATTTGATTCTTCCCAATATCTCATGAGTGAGCTCATGACTTCTGATCAGTAAATGAACCTATATGATCCCTTTAAGAGATCATATTATTCATATGCCCTTATATGCACACTAGCACGCCAGTGTATAGACCTTGATTAGGTCATTAACCTATTGGTCTGCCACTTGTACATACTCAGACATATAGTTGCATGTCTCTTGTCAGAGGAGGCGTGCCTATATTGTGACAACATACGATATAGGACTTTGGTTATCTCGATCCTGTTAAGTCAACACTTTGACCTAACTTATATAACACCTCCAAATCTCTATTCCTATGTAGAGGACTTGCATCAAGAGGTTGATTAGATATCAGCCTTTAGAGAAAGGATTGTCATTTCCTTCTCAGACTGGAGATCCTCTCTTTAACAATCATTTGACGGTGCTTGTTGAGTCCTCAATCTAACTCTTTAGATATTCATCCAAGCACCAACCTCTATCATTCAATAATTGAATCAACATCTGTATGATCATTAAGAAGACCATGATACATAACCCTAATTGAAAAAAGGGACCTATTATGCAAATTATTTATTTTTAATTTCATATCAGGGAATGATATTTATAATAGCATTTATTGCATAATGGCTCGTCGTGGGCTCGCATGTCCAACAATCTCCTACTAGCCCAAAGAGCCATTAATGGGCTAATCTTTAAACCCACGCTCATGTGAAAATCATAGACTATTTAGGAAAAATATCTAGGTATGTTGATCAGTCACTCTATTCCGAGAAAACTATGCCAAGTCCTTTTACGGCACTTGCATATCCCATAGTAACAATGCTCACATTCAATGTGAATGTTGCATCTTATGCAACTAATACTCAATCTTGTTAGTTATAGTGTCCTTGACAATACAGGTCAATACTCATTATTATAACCAATATTTTAATCCTTATTAGAATACACTTATTCATGGAGATCTTTATCTCCTATGGTATCGACAGTTAGGACCTTTATAGATCACTATCTATAAACTCCTAAGCTCTTGATGATAAGACTTAGAGATCACTATCTCTAAAGTCTTGTCATCTATGGAGATCTTGGTATTACTGCAATCAAGTGTTTTATCTCCATAGTAGGTTTAGTAACAGTTTACTACTCCTAGTGCATGGTAGACATCTGGCTTTTGTACACGTCTATCATACACCCGACTTCTCATAACTGATGCACAAGGGCAAGCAGTTTTAGCGTTCACTTTCTCAGCTATTTGAGGTGTTATCCCTTTTGACAGGTCAGTACCAAATCTCAAAGGAAGGAAACCTTTATTAGAATTTTCCAGAAAATGGAAATGTCCAAGGTGTACCGCTAATGGACTGTCCCAATACCCTCTTTTCTTTGCTTCTGAACACTTTCAGAACTAAGATCTAAGAGGCATCCTTAAGATCATATCTCAAGTTATGTATCCTTGAGATCATATCTCAAGTTATGGAATACCTAGTCAATAAAACACTTATTATTATCCTTATGTCATTCTAAATGATTAGGATATCATCTACATTTAGCACGATAAACATAATGCACACCCACTAAGCTTCACACGATTCATCAGGATTACATCTGAAACCATAACGTTTATGATTTCATCAAATCCAATATTCCAACTACATGAAGCTTATTTGAGTCCATAGATGGTGTTCTTTAGCTTGGCCACCTTGCTTTCCACAACCATGAAGCCCTGGGGCTACTTCATATGAATATCCTTATAGAGGTATTCATAGAGGAATGCAATATTGGCTTTTATCTTGAAGATGACAGAAGTCAAGTTGTGTAGCTATATTTAGCGATAACGTGATGGTTTTAAGCATGGTCACTGAACAGCAAATTTCATCGCAAGTGATGTCTCCTCTTCGGTATGTAGCTCATGACTTCAAACCGTGCTTTGAAAGTCTCTACCTTTTCATCAGGTTCGCTCTTTCTCTTAAAGATCCATTTACACCTTAATGTATCTTACCCATATAGGTGGATCCTCGAGGGTTTATATACAACATTTGTATATGAAGTCTACGTTAAACTTTATTGCTAACATCCATCTTTCCATGTTGTGATCTTCATAAGCTTCATCACATGAAGTCATATCATTGTCAGACTCAATTGACACATGGAATCCATCCTCAAACTTATTTGAAGAGGTATTAGTGGTTCATCTTTAATTGTCCTTTTAGTTTCTGATTTTAGGAGCCTCATTATCGATTAAATGAGTTCATTCACTTCATTTCCATCTTGATTCTTAAGAGAGTCATCATCTAAGAATCATATTATCAGAGATTAGATCTTCTAAGAATCTCAAGGTCATGAAGTAGTTATCCAATACCATCCTTTATTTTCCTAATGAAGTAGCACTCCCTAGTGCTATGTTCCATCTTAATTACATGGAACCTAATTAAGGATATATATTTTAGTCTCTACTACAAATACATATACCTTGGAAATTAAGAGATAATTATGCTAAGATTCATCATTAATCATATCATGTCACACATGATACAATTGTATCTCCCTACAATACTTTTCAGTTTAGGTTTATTAAGAGGAGAGAGATAGGAATGATATTCATATATGTATAAGGTATTCCATGAATTCATCTAATAGGTACTGATTACTTAGGTTAGATCAAAATCTTGTCATCTTCCTTCAAACATTGGTTCTAAACCAAAATTCTTTGAACATTTCAGAGCTTTCTAGAGTGAAGGGACGAAATCACATATCACAAATAATCATCGAACGATATCACATATCATCAATGTTTATTATGATATATATGATCCACAAACATCAATATGTATGAGATCATGAATACCTTGACATTAAACACCATTCCCAGAGAAGGGTGCATTGGACATTTTACTTTGAATACAATATTCACAAGTATGTGTGATTTGAAATTTCAGACAATCTAAACATTCATCTCTGACTAGTTTATTGATCTCATCAATAGACATATGTCCAAGGCTTGATGCCAGATCACTGTAAAATGATCTTCATCCTCCTATTAATCTTATAAGGTTTAATTTTCAGTATTAGAAATGTTAATGAACCATTCATTGATTTTCTAATTAAGTAGAGTCCGCTTGATGTTAATTACTATTTGAAATATATCCATCACAACTTTTTATGATAGGTCTATTCCAAAATTCATGTTTATTTCCAACATTAAGAAATAAACAATGAGTGTATTCTAATATCTAGGTCAAAGAGACATTCTCTAAGACTAAGGGCTCTCCCTTTGAAAATAACAAGAATATTTATCCAATAGAGATTGTTGCAACAGTTGCATCAATATCCATGTCGATGACTATTAAACCTTAAGATCAAATTTCCTAGACTTTTAAAATATATATAACCAATTGCAAGTGTAATTAGAAAAAGCAGATACAATTATTAGACTTTGATCTTATCAAATAAGAAAGTTAATTTCAATGATAATATGTAGACATAGATTATTCTGATGCACTATTCGTGTCCTTCTCTACGGATTCTAGATAGACTTGATAGTCATACTATCAATACATCGATGTATTGCAATATTGGCATTCATCCAACTATGTGGATGTCATATGGATGTTACAGAAGTGCAATCAACTCCTTGACTTTCTTCTCACACGGGTAGTCCCATGCTTCCACTGCGCTCCCTTTATCTTTGAGCAACCATTTCTTCAGACAAAGGATCTCTTATGTTGAATTCAAAAGATTTCAACATAAGAGTACTTCAACATTTATACAGGCTTCATTGAATTCATACAATATGAATATTACGAGGCTTCAAGAATGATCAGAGTATAGACAGTAGAATGATGACACTCGTCCTATCCACATCCATCTAAACTCTTAAAACATTGGTTCAGGTAGGTACTCAAATATTTTGAGTACATCATCTCTTATAGAGCCACCATTTTGCATGATGCAGAGAACCATGTCATTCCGGATAAAATGTCAAGAGCACATATGCATGGCAAAACATCTTCTTAGATTTTATACGGATTATTTGATAATTACGATCATCATCGACATGTAACTTCCAAAGTACATTCGATGAGATCAAGATTATAGAGACATACAAACTCTAGGGTTTTAGTCCTATTGTCTATTTAATTGTCATTCCTTATTATTATGAGGAAATTTGCACATTGCAACCACATACATTATATGTCAAACTACAAGTACAATATCTTGATCATGGATCCAATCCATGATATTATACTTGGTTAATATTGAGTGGGTTTAATGAAGGATTATCTCAAATAAGATATTTTCATAAATATATATAACTTTGATTTAGGAAATTGTATATCAAAGTTGTCTTGCCTTGTCAACACTAAAAGTTCATTCCCGTAATCACTTTCAATGTAAGAGATATACTTACCATCATATCTCAGCTAGATCTGGATCTCCTTTCTTATCTTTGTCACATCCCAATAATATGAGAACATGTAACTCGGATAAAAAGAAGCGGGAAAATATTCTGCCTTGCAAGTCCAACTTGCATTCCCAATTATGTCTTTAACACCCAGTGAACCACCCCTAAGGTGATGTGGACCCGTCATTAATTGAACCAACCGTCAACATGAATACAACTCGCTATGCGCAATCCAATATCACCCCAATAATATGAGGACCCGATATTGGGGTCACTACGCAGACGTCCTTACTCTTTCGAGAAGCAAAGAGTCTGATCTAGATGCGCTTGCATATAAGAACTATCATTTCGAACATGCGTCTCATACAGACAATCCCTGGCGACGGAATCCATCGCTTTCACGGGAGACCATGGATGTCACTTATGTGATCCTCCATCTCTTGTTCAAATTCTAATTAATCATTATGAATCATATTCATTTCGACTAATTCATCCAAGGGAAATAACTACTCTATTCATAACAGAGTGTTTTAATTTTAATTTGATTCAAATTAATCTAATCATATTAAATTAATGATCCAATTATTATCCAACAAATATATTTTATTGTTACATGAATTATGGTATTATCCCAAATATGTATTATTTTGAATTTTAGTAATTACAAAAATACATCGTGATCGCTCCAGCATTATCAAGTCCCTACCCGCTATCATGGCTAGCACCGACAGGAGTGGGACAGACCGCATATGGTGTAACATGCTACCCCAACGCTCCCTGATTAGACACCATATCCACATCAGGAAAGGATAATGCCAAATTGATAATTGTGTACTTGAGATGATAATCGGTTTTTTAACCGAGTTATACCATATATAATAATAATTAAAACAATTTTGATTAACATTATAAGGAGATTTGCTAAAAAATCCTCAATCCTATTCAAGCAACTTAATTTGTTGGAAAGTTCAAGTAACCAATTGTGATCTAGATCATATCTAATCTATTATTGGTTAAGTCAATGTCATTGAAGGAAATAATTATCATCAAATATCTCACAAATATTTATACATAATTATTCGAGGAAATTAAAACAGTTAATTTCACAAATTGATTAAATGACAATCACAAGGTTCTTGATTAGGAAAGTAATTTCTAGCACTGACCCTCACTTACTAAAATTAGCATATCTCAAACAATTTAAATCCAAATTAAGTTTCCAAAGTTTGCACGTATTTCTATATATTTCAAATTGGTAATTAACTCCTTCATCACATCAAGATTCACAGTCCTTGAAACAGTGGATGCATGTTCACTAAAATAATCGTAACATGAGCAAGCGTAATCGAAATCATGCAAACTCAAATCCGACAATTTCCATATTTAATGGGAAAAGTAATACAAATGATATTTTTTTGTTTAAACAATTTAAACAGAGCTGAAAAATATCACAAAACATGGTTGCGAGAATGAAATGCGATAAAACTTTCGCAAACCCTAACGAACCCAAGTCTTCCTAGGTTTATGATTCACATCCAAAACCTCCGACCTAAGGCTCTATTACCACTTTAAGGATATGTATAGAACCTTATGTGTATCATGGAAGCGTGAGGATCGCATCGTATGCGATCGGGAGCGACTAGTCACACTAGTTGCTTGAGGCAACGGAAATTAAAAATTTTTTATGCGATGAAACCATATGATCCAAGAACACTTCTTGGAACGTTTCATCTAAACCACAAACAAGTATTAGGGTTACCTCTTGAAGTGTGGTTGCGATCGAGTCTCTAAACGAAGAGACCTCCTGTCTCAAGTCTGATTCCACGAAGGAGACGCTTGCGAGCGTGTTGATGAAACACGTGCTCCTCGCAATCCATGTTCATGATCCAAGCGATAAATCTCCAGATCTCGGCACACGAGTTCTGATGAATTCTTCACGAGCAAGGCGTACTGAAGGAGACAGAGATCCACGAGAAAATGATTCGATAGTATAACGACGACGCTACGACGATGGAGACTCTCTCTATGGCATCATGATGGACAACCGCAAGAGAGAGAGAGAGAGGGAGAGGGAGAGATGGCGTGTAGAGAGAAAGAGATAGGGAGAGAGCCTTGTGATCTTATTACGATCCTCTTGAATAGCAAGGGGTGCCCTTCTATTTATAATATTATGGGATCCATGGATCTGAATCCATGGACAACACAAGCCTAATGACTCTCATTGATTTGTGTTTCTTTTAGTTGCCAATATATTGTTGTTAAATTTACAACAATAATTAATATAGTTTAGATTAAATATATATTAAAAAATCAATACAAATTAATCCAAAATTAAATAAATCAAGCTTGGAGATTATGGAATGAAGATTGCCTCCTTCCATAATATGGGATTTGGTGGCAATCTCATGTAATCTCAAGAGATCTCGTGAGATTACATTATTCCATGGTAATCTCCAATATTTACCACAACACTTGTTGTAAATTATTCAACAAAAATAATCCATAATTATTTTGTGAATATTGCAATTACGCCATTGGAAAATAGTGAATCACATTCACAACCAAAATAAATCGTGATTTACATTTTCAATTTAATGTTCAATATGAATAAAGTTCACATTAACATTCAATTAACATATGTAAATTACAAATAGCTCTCTCTTATATATTATAAATCATATTTATAATATATATGATTATTATGGATAGTGCTATCCACATTATTCATATCCATGATAAATAAATCACATTTAATCATCTTGTATCTCTATTCTCATGTGCCAAAATAATGTGAATCACATTCACATTATTCACATTTTTAATAATGAAATCACATTTAACTATCTAGGATAACTCGCTTTATAATATGAATCAAATTCATATTATTCATGACAATTAAATAACATTTATTTATCCAAGATAACTCTCCTTATAATATGAATCAATCTAATATTAATCAAAATAATTAAATCACATTTAATTATCCAATTTCTCAATGCTCAGATACATATATCAACAATGAAATTATCATGAACTCTTTCAAGGATAATGTGCTTTCTCCGCGGATACTTGGAGACATGGACAAGGCAATTGTATTGTCCACATATAGTGACTTAGATATTGAGATCACATCTCAAATCCAGATCTTGCGGACCTCCCGTAAAGGTTGATTAAATCAAAGCTGTAGAACTAATCTTCTCATTAAATCTGAATCACATTCAGATCAATGTCCAATATTTGGACCAATATCAGATCACTTATCTACTGACAAGAGTCACTAAAATCCAGACCCGTTTCATCACTCCCTAGGAATGGAAGCGTCATGGTTATATAATCGTTCACGATCACATCACCCTCAGGTATTTCTAATACCTTTACATCCTACATATTGCAAGACCCAAAATAAACATGAAGTATACAATAGATTTTACATTGTCTACTTCATATTTTTATCATTAAGTTTCTCATTTGATCATTTGGAGTCGGTATGGATCATATACGTTCCAAAAGCATATATTATACCCAGGTATTGATGATATACTTTCCAAAAGCATATATCAAACCTAAAAATTCAGTAAAGCTTCCAAAGCGAGACGACTGTGCACAGAATTTGGTTCTTCCCAATATCTCATGAGTGAGATCATGTCTTCCGGTTCAGTAAGATCAGGGAATGATATCTGCAATAACATTTATTGCATAATGGCTCACCGTGGACTCGCATGTCCAATAGGAAGGAGTACTTCTATTACCATGACGGTTACTCCGGATATAACTTGGTTACTATTGCTCTTGAAGACCAGGAGAAAACCACTTCCTCATGTCCCTTCGACACGTATGCTTTTTAGACGGATGCCCTTTGGATTGTGCAATGCCCCTGCTACATTCCAGAGGTGTCTGTTTACCATCTTTGCAGACATGCGAGGTATTTATGGATGATTTTCTGGTCTATGGTGTGTCCATTGACAATTGTTTAGTGCGGCTAAACCCGATTCTTCAGAAATATTGTGAGGTAGATTTCATTTTGTCTTAGGAAAAGATTCATTTTATGGTTACAAACATGATCATGTTGGGGCATGTCATCTCCAAGAGAGGCATGGAGGTTGAACATGCAAGGTGTATGTCGTCAAGTGTCTCGAACCACCATTTAACATCAAGCAGTTACGGTCTTTTCTTTGGCATGTCGCCTTTTACAGACGGTTCATCCGGGATTTCTCTAAAATTGTCCCACTGTTAACTGAATTATTAGGCAAACACTTTTTGCTTTTGTTATATGAAAAATGCCTTAGTGTCTTCCTCACATTGAAAGAAATTATCATCTGTTCTCCTATCCTACAACCACCTGATTGGTCTCTTCCCTTTGAGATCATGACAGATGCTTCAGATTTTGCGGTCAGGGTTGTATTAGGATAGAGGAGGAATGAACTTCCATTTCCTATCCAATATGTCATCCGCACTTTAGATGATGCTCATCGCAATTACACAATGATAGAGAAAGAAATGTTGTTAGTGGTATTTGCATTAGATAAATTCAGATCATATATTCTTTGCTGGAAAATTTCTGTGCATACAGATCATTCAGCTATCAGATTTTTTGATGGAGAAGAAGGATGCTAAGACACTCCTTATTAGATGGATTCTCTTAATTCAGGAATTTGATTTGGACATTAGAAGTAAATCTTGAGTAAAGAAAGAGGTAGCTGATCACCTCTCCCGATTACAGATAGAGCAACCTTCAGATGGGTACATGAAAGAGATTGTAGAGAGATTTTCAAACGAGAGTATCTTTACAGTTACAGAAACCTCCATGGTATGCAGATATAGTGAACTTTCTTGTTACATAGATGAGTCCACAAGGTTGGCTGAAGGACCGAGTCGACAAACTACTTTCCGAGGCATGATACTACCATTGGGAGGATCCGATTCTTTTTCGTGAGTGATCGGATTATGTTTACAGGTGACGTATTCCTCATGAGGAATATAATAGTGTCCTCACTATGTGCCATTCCTTAGAGGCAGGAGGGCATCATTCGGGGAATAGGATAGCGCGGAAGGTACTTCACTGCGGATTTTGGTGGCCGACTCTTATTAGAGATGCTTGCACATTCGTGAAGAATTACCCAGATTGTCAGAGTGTTGTAGGAACAGTCGGTGCTAGAGATGCAATGCCTATGCAGCCTGTTATTATTTCTAAGATCTTTGACACATGAGGCATGGATTTTGTGGGACCTTTTCCTTCTAGCAATGGCTTTGAGTACATTCTTTTCGTTAAAGATTATGTCAGTAAATGGACGGAGGCTATACCCGCACGAGCTTCAGACAGCAAGACAGTTTGCAAGTTCCTGAGGGAACACATTATTTCACGATTCAGTACTCCACGTATTCTCCTTTCGGATGGGGGTAGCCATTTCATTAGTAAGGTGGTGAAAAAGCTAGTTAAGAACTATGGCATTTAACACAGAGTAGCTTCTCCTTACCACCCAAAGACGAACGACATGGCTGAAGTCTCAAATAGGGAGATAAAATCCATTCTTCAGAAATTAGTACGACCGGATAGGAAGCATTGGTCTCAGCTTCTAGACCAGGTTCTTTGGGCATATCGTACTGCATATAATACAAACTTAGGTACATCAACCTTTAGACTAGTTTATGGGAAGCCTTGACATTTGCCCGTAGAGATCATGCACAAATCAGAATGGGATATCAGAGAGATTTCACTGGATATGGAGAAAGCAAGAGGCAAGAGGAAGATGTATTTGAATTGCTAGTGGAGATTCGAAATCAGGCATACGAGAACACCCTCATTTATAAAGGACAAAGTGAAGAAAAGGAATAACAGGCATATTCGGCCCAAGACCTTTGTCCGAGGGCAGAAAATATGGTTGTTCAATACATGATTACGAAACTTTCCTGGAAAATTGAAGAGCATGTGGGAAGGACCGTACATAGTTAGAATGGTGCACGACAATGGTAGTATTGCTATATTAGATATGTCACATGGTGCAGAGCCATTCGTGGTGAACGGGTAGATGCTGAAGCACTTCGTGCAGACTACTGATCATCTAGACCGTGTTCAAGTGATCTACTTTGTACAGGATGCATGACTACTTTTCCACCTCATTCCATCCTGTACAAAGACATATGAGCCTTTTGGTTTTTCTGGAGTGCATCATTTGTATATTCTTCATAGACCGCAATGGTCAACATTTTTTACTCATCTTATATGCTTAGGATACCAGATCCTATGTATAGCAGGGACCGACTGGCCGTCGATTTTTCATTTTGATTTTTTTCTTTTTACTTTTCTCTTTTTTTTCCTTTCTTTTACACTAATCATTGGTCCTTAGTTTTTGGTCACATTCTTTTCTATACTTAGGTTGCCTTTTCCTATGTATAGGGGGGACTGAGTGATTTCGTTGATTTCGTTTATCTTTATTTCTTTTGTTCCTTAGTTTGTATATTCATTTCATCAGTCATCTCATTTTTGTCTTCCACTACTACGATGACCAGATCGCAAGTATAGGCTGGTGATTGACTTCACAACATTTATTCTTTTTCATCCACTTTTACTTAGCACGAGTTATGTCCTCCTTTTTCTCATTTGACGCTATGAGGTCATAGCACAAGCTAAGTATAGGGGGGAGCGTATATATTTTATATATACTTGCCTCCAAAACTCGTACTTTTATGTATTTTCTATATCTATAAAATTCATCAAATGTGGGAGAGGGTTAATTTAAAATCTGTTTATCTATATATTTATTTATTTACAAAATCATTGTAAGTAAGGAAAATATATCTAAAATCCTTATTTAAAATTCTTAATTTAAAATATGTATTTAAAATATGTATCTAAAATATGTATGATATTTAAAATCCATTCTATTAAAATATGTGTGAAATTTATTTAATCCTTGTAAAATTCATTGTATATAAAATTTGTTAAATACATTAGTTATTTAATCCAGATAAAATATGGGTATTTCATCTTGTAAAATTCGTGTACAAAGACTTGCTTATACAAATTGAAATTACAAAAAAATTACAAAGTCCTTAAAATCCATTAAAATGAGTAAAATTCAGAAAGCATGCTTTAAAAAAATATGGTTGCATTTTCATTAGCATTTTTCAGAATAAGTTTGATTTCTATAACTAAAGATTTGGAAAAGTTTAAAGGATGGAGCTTGATTGTCGCCTTTAACTCTCATAGTAAGGAGCCTAGTTAGGAACTAGAATTTTGACTCTCAGGTCATTAACTTCATCCACAAGACCATGTTTGGGAAGTCAACTTAAATGTGCCTTGGTAGAATACTTGGTGTCATCTGTTCAACTCTTCATCAGTGAACCGATTTTGGACGCATGCACTTTGCACTTAGCTCGACTTGCATGGGGCTGCGAAGGGCAATCCTTTAATGTTATGCATTTCATCCTTGTCCAGTGGCGCTAACGTCTAAAGATGGGAGAGAATAGGGTTGCAATAATTGCTTCGGATAAGAGAAGGATCTGCTGGCACAATTTTTTCGAGACCTTAAAAAAATGGAAGGAATGAAAAGATGCTATATCCGTCGAGGCACAAAATGGATGATGCAGTAAAAGCAACACTACAAAGCCAATTCAAAGAAGAAGCCACCAAATACAAATATGACCACAACGGTCCGAGCTTCCACAAAAAGCCTGCAAATCTTAGTGGAGAATTAGCTACACTGGCTGGGTTTCACAAGCAGATGCGTCTACACTGATCGCACTCCAGTTCTTTTCTCATTCTTCTACTTTCACTTCATATTCGATTGTGGACACAACACGACCTGGCCGTAGATGGGAATAACCCCATCCTCGAGGAAAGAGTAGCTAGATGAGGAACCAACGACAATGTACTAATGGGATGGGCGGCTTCTTCGCTTCTTTAGAGCGGGAAGAGATAAAACAATGCACACAGTACAGATTGAATTCAAGGTTAATAGAGTTAGCGATTTGAATAAGTGGATCTGAACTGGTTGTTAAGGTAAACCTAAATAGGGATATGTGGAACTTGAGGACTATTGAGACTAAAATCCTAATCCAAGTTAAGGCTCCGACAAAATGCTTGTTCCAAGCCCGATCGAGCTTTGTCCTTTATCTGTTCTCATGAACATGTTTAGGATAACAAATTCATTCTAACTTTCTTTCTTTCTCCCTTATTTTTAAATAAGTGTTTGCTAAAGGACTAGCAAATTTTATGTATAGGGGGTCGATGAATCCATGATTTATGAGCATTTTTTTGCATTTTGTCTTAAAACCCTTAACAAATACAAGTAGATATCCATTAGTTTCCATTATTTAACAAAACCATACTCATGAATAAGGATGCACTTTTATGCATCAAAGTCATGTAAATAAATAAAAGAATAAAAATAAAGAAAATAAAGAAAAGGAAAATTGTAGATATGTATATATGTACAATGTGACTTATAAGTTAAATATAGCTGAAAAATACATTTATAACCTAATCCCTGAGACCAAGTCAGCATGGATTGGTCGATAACTATATAAGTAAGGGAAGATAAGGAATAGAAACAATAAAAAATTAATTAGTTTCCCTTCTATGCACTCTTCATTATTTATTCAGTAATTACCAAAACATCAAAGATTTTTAATTAATTCATATGAACATATTTTTCACCAAACTCTATTCTTAGCTATTTCTAAAAATTATAGAAAAATATAAAAATAAATTAAAAATATTATCTTGTATATATGCCAAGAAATCTCAACTTCCAAACATCATAACTTTCTCATAAAAACTCAATTTCACTATACTAACCTTTAATGTTCATAAAATAATATTCTCTAATTAATGGAGGTGATTTCACTAAAATCAGAGTCCGATTGCAAAAAAATCGATTTTGGGACCAAATCACAACTACGTTTGTTGGCTATTTATTTTATCTAGAACACATTAATTATAGTTTTAATGGTTTTATAATTTTTAATTATTTCTTGATCTTGTGTTTTAACCCTAAAAGATTTTAGAATCTTTAGAGCTTATCTATTATTTTAAATAAATCAAAAACCTTAATTTATAGATAAAATTGAACTACGTAACTTACATTCATATTTATGAATATATTATAATTAATTTTTTAGAATACACAAAAATTCATATATACTCTATTTATTATTCTAGTAATTAAGATATTATAAAAATAAGGTATTATTTATTAAATTATTAAATTATAAAACAATTATATATTTATCAAGTAATATTTATACAATTTATTAATATAATATTTATAATAAATAAATTATTAATTATTTATAAAGACTAACTATACCATAACTTAGATAATTTAATTGTTTGTACTTTTGTTTTTATACCTATTTAAAATAACCTCATTTATTATTTAATATCTATGTATTATCTATTTCTTGACATCAGAACATCAGATGCTTACACGTGTCAGCACCTGGGTCTTCTTCTTCAAAGCACCTAGGAAGTTGGTTCTATTCCAGTGCCCAATGTTCATCAAATTTTTCCATGCTCCTACTAACTCCTTAATCAAATCTAATCCCTCCATATTCACCTCCTAATGACCCTAATATACAACTACTATTGATCTTCACCAAACTCCACTCCGATCATCCTTTAAACCCCCATGAATCTCACCATTTCCTATCTCTCCTGGAATTCCGACTCCCAGAAACCAACCTGGTCGTCAATCAAACTTCCTAGACTTGCTCCACCCTGATCATGAGGTGATCGTTCCATCTGAAGCCAGAGTGTGGAAGAACGTCGAACGGAGGAGAAGTTCCAAGGCCAACCTTGGCCTTGCATCGCCGCCGCCACCGCGCGGACCTTCGGGAAAGTCGCCCGTCGAGAGACGACCGCGACGTCATACACTCTGAAACCACTGGTAACTTCCTCCATGTTTTGTATTTTATTTTCTCGATCTTCGTGCCCTACTACGAGTACTTAAGTACGTAATTATAGACCTTTAATCATCTTTTCAATAGCATCACTCAAGATTTGTTCTAATTCCATCAAAATTGCCTTCCATTCCTCTACCATTTTCACACTTATCATATTTTCGAGAAACACATTTTATAATCTGCAATTTTCATCTTCTTGGCCGATTCAAACACGAATCGAGCAAAAAACTTTCATTTGCAGGTTCACACGTATCAAAATTAATAGATGGAGCTAATCCTTCAACATAGAATCAACAAGCTATTGTAATACTTTATCTAGACTTTCTCAGCCCAGTCGCCCTCTTCGATGAAGCTTCCAAATCAACTCCACCGTCATCGCTGCCATCTCACCCACAACCGAGTTCGAGGGGTGAAGGTGCCACCCCTCTAGTCCTGTAAGAGGTTGAAATCCTCAGCCATTTGTCGGAAAATAATCTAAGAGGATGTTATAGCCACCAATGATGAAAGAGGGAAGAACACCAAGAACACCAAGTGCTACAGTCTGCTGACACGTGTCCTCTACGGACGATCCGGATTCACCCTTGCGATCTAATCCAGGCCACTGAAAGCGAACCGGTGGAAAAATTGCATCAAAAGTCCAGTGAACTTCCATAAATTAACTAGCGCTCCATCAAATTATGGGAATTACATTTGGGTATCCGTGTGGGGACCTAAACTTAATATATTTTAGTTTTCTTTCAATTTAGTCCCTCTATAAGGACCAGATTGCAGACATTTCTTTTTCTTTTATTACAGTTATACCCATGTACTGTAGAGTAATTTTGGACCTCATTTTGACATGATTTGTCCTCGTTTTTTCAAGGGTAGTTAAAACTACCCAAGAGTGATTTCTTGGTGTTTGTTGCGTATTTTTGCCGCGTATTTATTTGATTTGATTTTACTAAATTTGTATCTGTTATGAATTCTTTTCTTGTCTTTTCAAGAAGAAATAATAAATCACGAAATTTTTCTCTTCTCAAAAGCTGTAATATAGATATTCTGCCTCCTCAAGTTCAACCTAGGGAAACTTACCGGGATAAATAAATACTTTATCGATAAAATAGGAGAGCTGACTCTTTACATCATCTTGATTCTCTTTCTCTCTCTCTCTCCCCCCTTTTTTATCTGAATTTTTGTTTGATCAATTGAATTCTGATTTTTTGCAATTCACTTACATCAACATGTTTTCCTTTAACCACCCAATCTTCTAAGGTAGATCGAAGTTTCCTCACAGAGATGTTGCTAGTCAATTTTAAATCCAATAATGAAAATAGTCACTAAAAGAAATTTTATTAAAAAGTATTTTTCCTTTTCTTAAACACAAATTTTTTTTCTCAATTTTAATAACCCCTGATTTTAGTAAATAAATTTGAAAACACAAAAATGTGTATGATATACATAACTTACACCCAAACCTTGTTTTTGATGTGTAAACAATAAAAGTATGAGTTATATATAAAGTATATAGATTATATACACACACCCTTATAATTAGCTTGTTATATATCCTCATGTCATAAAGTGAAATGAACACATAGCTCGTACCAAGCACAGTTGAGTGACACGAGTTGGAAGTTGACTCTCCCCCAATTATTATGATTTTGAGGGACTAAGTAAAGCAGAAGAGCAATAAATGAGGTGGTCGAGGGTGGGAAGAAAGAATATAAGTGATGCATACACAATGATATCATACACAACATACTTAGGCTCAGGTCAGCATAAGTATGATCAAGTAATGACAAGTGCGGGATTGAGTACATTTGAGATGGATGTACATGGGGGTCAAGGTGGTTTTCCATGAACCTTCTCGGAGGAGTGTGGTGGGAGATAGTATGGAGGTGTGTAATGGGGTGAAGGGGGAGAAGATGTACCAGTCCAACCATCGTCAGAGTCATCCCCTGAAGAATAATAGTCACACGTAGAGGATCTCCAACTATTGTCAATTAAACTTAAGTGTCCATTTATAGCTACTATACTGATTTCACTTATCTGATGTACCACATTAGGACCATATGAGGAACTTGATGAGGAATCTTTAGGAGTCACTTGGTTTCTAATGCCAAAGGTGACTTTCTTAGTCAGTTTATTTCTATTTGGATCATTGGGATGAGGAGGGCGGAGTTCTTATCCCTATCATGAGTAACTTGTCTGGAAGTTGTGGCATTTAAGGTTTCCTCATCATATGAATCGTTGTATTCATTGACCCACTCCTGTAGTATCATGACATTTCTATAGGGAGTTTCCTCAATTTGATTACGAATTGTGAGCTCATTTCGGGTGGCAGTATGAGTGACGGCTAGGCATGTTGATGTCACCTTCTGATATCCATGAGTTTTGGTGACATAAAAGGTTTACTTAGGCATACGAGTCAGCTCCTTATATGGTTTAAGTATTTCATGAATTATTGTTGCCTCAAAAATAGACCACTCAAATAATTGTGATGATCCTCATAAATGTTGTCCAATTCCTCATAAGCTCATGTATATTGGTTCCTCATAGGAGCTATAACATAGTGGGAGGTGTAGTGAGAATCGAATGTCAGTCCAACAATCGGTCTCTTGGGTGTCTCTCCTAGGCTTTGTGTCTGTGTTTCTTGAGGAGAGTTATGATCCTATGAAGTAGTCATATCTTGATAACATGTGTCAGTGGCAAATTGGGTTTCCTCAATGTAGGTCATGTCATTAGGGGTTTGTTCATTGTGATCTTATTTCAGGAATGTGATGTCTTGGGTCTCATAATTAATAATTGCATTAACAGAGTCTAGGGACGACTTTCCTAGGATAAGTGGAGACTTACACAACACTATGTGGTGCTCAATGTCATGGACAATAAAGTATACTTTATGTTTAACTACTCGGAAGTTTATGATGATAAAAACAATTCCTCATTGTCTTTTGGTAGATCAATATGGTAATTGAATGATCACCCTAGTCTTTTCTAGTTGTCCGATCTCGAGTTGATCAAAGATGGACTTTGGATGATATTTAACACAGAGTCTTAGTCTAATCGAACATGTGTGAATATGGAATCCTTAATTTAACACATGATCCGAGTCAACCTATTGACTTTGCGACTTCTGTTTTATGATTTATCACTAAAAAACTGGCCAAAGATATTATATGAAATTCAATACTTGATTTCTACTAGCTTGTTTTTCTAGCGCTTATTCGACTCTTTACAAATATCTGAAGATAAGGCACTTATGCTATGGACTTGATCAATGGAAGCTCTCAGATTAGACTCTTGCAAAATGTTTCCATTTCAGAGTTGTCCATTTTTTTTTGAATTTTTAGGTTTTCTATTTATTGGTATTTTTTGTGTAATGGTTAGTGGCTGGCGGTGGTTGTAAGTGTGACTCAATTTGTACATGAGGTGTCGGTTCCTTATTGTCATTCTTATTCTTGTGATCGTATACATTTGAATACACCTCTATACCACGTCAAGCAATTTCTATCTTTGCTT
This sequence comes from Ottelia alismoides, assembly GCA_037367405.1. Classification (NCBI taxonomy): domain Eukaryota; kingdom Viridiplantae; phylum Streptophyta; class Magnoliopsida; order Alismatales; family Hydrocharitaceae; genus Ottelia; species Ottelia alismoides. The sequence continues at coordinate 383,361 of JAZKJV010010931.1, read as the reverse complement.
TCTACCAAACTTCTCTGATCTCTTTTTTCAATGTCTTTATGTTTCTTCTAATTTCAGAGATTACATCATCCTCTATCATGGGAGCATACTACAGAGAGGTTGAGTTTCCATACTCAGCATACCTAGACATAGGCACACACTCCTGTGTTGAGTATGGGTCTCGTGTAGAGATATTTTGGGCCTCATAATTAGGAGTCCACAGAAAGTGGGAAGGTGGAGCAGGATCTTTGGTCCACTCTTCCGTGTATGAAGGACCATTGAGTGGAGGGTAAGAGGGAAGGAGAGACACAATCCAAGGAGGACGGATATACGGTTTGATATTTTTTGTTTAGTCATCTGAAGGACGTTTTCAAGTCAAAGGCGTATAGATGTACTCTTGACCCAAGTAGTTCGACCAATTATCATTCTCGGCATGTGTTTGCCCAAGGTATGCGTCAAAATGGTTAGCAAATTTTTGGGTAGAGGGTGTGCTAGACTGGTAGGTAGATGTATCAACAGGATAAGAACATGTAGAAGGTGAGGAGTGTGTAGATTGGGAATAAATGGTGGAAGAAAAGAGAGGACAAAGAATGTGATATGAGAAAGAAGCGAAAAAAACACAAGAACAACAATGAAGACATACAAGAAAACCCTAGTTTCACAAACTCAAACTTGTGAAGGCAACAAGAGTCTGACCGAATATCTTTTCAGTTTTAATTAAGTGATAAAACAATCTTTGATAAGTGTGAGTACGTGGAGGTTGGGTTTTGGACTCAACCATAAGTGTATGATTATCTCTTCCATACAATGAGTGGGTTTCTCTTCACCAGACAAAAGGTTAATTTTATGTCAATTTATTTACAGCCGCCTTGGTTATTAGTCTCGAATTTAATTTAAGCTATCACTTAAATTTTATCTGAGCACACAAAATAACAAACCTAACGAGTTGTCCTGGTTCCTAGAAATCCTATGTTGTAAAAATGTGGTAGAGAGGATTGAGAAAGCTGATGCAAGCGTTAAATCCTTGATTATAAGAAGAAAACGGTGATTCCTCACATTATTCAGGTGAGGTGCAATATAAGGAAACTAAAATTTACAATAAATGATATTGATAGAAAAAAATGCCCTTAGTAGATAGTTCTATTTGCGTGAAGAATTTTGAGTTTAATTTGGCTAAGCCCCAATGATCAATAGTGCATCTGCTTTGTAAAGATGTATGGCCTAAATATTACGAGCACAATCAAAATATAAATAACTCATGATAACGTATGTGCACCTAATTTCTACACCACTCAAGTCGGGTCCCAATTTCACAAAAGGGGTAGAAAATGACCTAACAAACAACTGAGAGTTCAACATGAATTATTACAGGGATTAGGGTTCAGAGTGACCCTGAAAAGATTGTAGAAAATAAACCTACTCTAACTTGCTCTCATAGCAATTAGAAATATCAAATTTCTTTGCAGCTGCTGAAATTTAGTCCGAAATGCATTGAGCTACTTATCCTCACATAGAGAAGACGCGTTAGTATCTGGTGAGAAAGAAATGCAGAAAATAAAAGAAAATGTGATGAAAAATAAAAATAAAACATGCAAATAAATAATAGTCAAAATAATTAATCACAAAAATTAATCAAAAATCCAAAAATTGTGCCATGCCCTGGTAACTAGGCCATTTGATGAACCTAAAATCCACCTCTTTAATAATCAATAATTGTAGTATAGGTAGCAGAAATCATATCAACAAAGACCACAAATCATGAATATTGTGGAATTTTTTTACTTGGTAAGTGTATCAAGGTCGAAAGAGGGGAATATTTTTTTTTTCTATTTGTGTGGTTCTAAATCAATATTTAATAATTAACTAATTGCTATATTAATTTCTACATCAGAAAATAAAGTAAAAAAAAAAAAGAAATGATAAAAATGCAATGTGATGCAAGTGGATGGAATAATGAAGCACATGATATATGATGAAATCTATCCCCAATAGGATGATCAATTAATCCTCAAAATGAATTCATAAATCTAAAAACGTAAATTCAAGAAATATTTATCATATTAATATTCAATTGCATGCCAGAAAGATCATTGAGTCAATGAATAATACTTTAAAAATTTCTCATGATACACTTTCCCATGTACTTCCCTCTAATTTAATCCTCAAGTAAGTGATCTTTTCATGAAAATAACTCTCAGGGAGATTAACAATCAACCTTCTGATTATTCCCCTGATTATCATATATCTCAGAAATATTTCAAGAGAGTATCAGTCAAAACATCAATAAAACAGGTCGGAGACTTTCTTTATTCATAGAAAATGATGAAGTCAAATTAAACCCAAGTCATACTTTCTCCCTACAGAAATTAATTCCTCAAAAATAATCAATAATAATCATGAGATAACTAATCAAATAAGATCTTCTCAATCGAGTCCCTACAGATTAAATCATAATTTTCTCAAGATATAATAGCACAAATATTTCAAAATTTAACCCACATAGATAATTAGGCACCTCAAATAATAATCATCGTTATAGAACATATGCTCGATAATATTATATGTTGAGTAATAGAGGACCAGATTAGCTTCAAAATGAAATATTATGCGTTGAAATAGAGTTCAAATGAGAAAGATTTGATAAAATGATATTCTAGAGACTAAAAAGCAATAGAAATATAGTTTTACTCTCAAAATGGCACATGGATTGCCTTATATGTAAATATGAAAAATTGCATGGGATTTTATGCAATCTCCTGAGGAGGGCACGTGCGGTACACATGTTCTAGGCAGCGAGGATCTCTTTGTAGTTTCATGGAATGGGTGTTTGGGCACAATTTACCCACAAGCGTACATGTGTTGTACGTGCGCAAGAGGTTCAACAAGCATAGTTGAGGTCTGGGAACCCGAATCTCCATGTGGGTGGTTGCATGTGCTTCGGAGTCCCGAAGCAGAGGTGAGGAGGATGAGCTTTGGGCGGTCGAGAACTATTTAATCAAGGACCAACCCTTTGATCTAATGGTTGGTGTATGTCGAGGAATGGGCGGTGAGGATATTGACGATGACAGAGCTGGGCCTCTACCGAGATGCATGCTTTGAGGCAAAGAGGAGCTTGACCAGAAGACACATGCCCAGGAGTTGCACCTATAGCTAGAGAAGGCGAGACAGAGGTTGATGACGATTGTGTCGGAGCTGGCGGTGGAAAGAACAACCATCATCTATTTGTGCCACTCGAGAATGATAAGGCTGTGATATTGGTTTCTTCTGAATATAGCATCAAGTCTGGGACAATGTGATATAGCTATCTACTACCTCCTTGTAGATAGCTCAAACTTGATACTCATACTTAGAAAGATGTGAGCCACTGCAAGATGCATTCACCAGTCCTTGAAGATATGGTGTCATCCCATAAAAGAAGCTCTATACAAGGTTGATCTTCAAGATCTTATGGTGGGACACCACTAAAGTAGTTCTCTAAAATGATCCCATGCCACATCTAACTGGCTCGTTTGGTGACATGGTGAAGTTGTTGATCATAAACCTCATAGTGTTTGTACGTCTGAGAGGGTATTACTTGCTGAGATACTCGCTACCAAGTTGCTCCGAGGTAGTAACAACTTTCTCTAGATGCTTCAAGCGGTAAGAGACCTTATCATCTATGGAGAATGGAAAAGAAATCATCCTGATCGTGACCTTATCCACCAGTGAAACATGCATCATACTACAATTCATCTTAAACTCTTATAGGTGCAAGTGTGTATCCTCAATAGAATGCCCATGAAACAAGGGGACCAGTTATATAGTTTGGGGCCCCGACTCAAAATTTCCATGTATGGTAGGAAGATGAATCCACCTATGTGTAACAAAAGCTTCAGGGTTGTGGAGATGCCTCAAAGTATGAGGAGGTATTGGTGAATCTCTCTCCTCTCTATCAGACATATCCCCTCTAGGACCCTCTACAACTTCTTTCTTATCTCTCAGTAGTGTCTACTCTACTCACATATCAGTCATCAGCTGCTCATTTTCCCTAATCTGCTTATGCATGACCTCGAGGGAAGCAAGTATGTTGGTTTTGATGGTCTCCTGGTCAAGCACTACTAAAGTGATCGGCAATCATTTCCCATTGGCATTAGGTTTAGACCCTAGAAAGCGGAAAGAATCTAAGTTAGAATCTGATAGATCAACATGTAGTTATGGGAACGGTATATGGAGGTATATATAGAGAAGTAGAAGAAAGTTGATGGGAAGGAATCTCTCTCGTATCGGAGTCATGCCTGGAGGAGGAAGGAGAAGAAGTAGGAGTGGTAAATGTTCTATAGATGAAAGCATGCTTGGTTGTAGAGACATTACAGGACTTTGGTTCGAGATAAGGGACATCCCTAACCAACCTAGATCAATTTGAAAAAGGTGCACAACAACAATATCTTAAGAGTCAACCTAAGAGATCATCTTCCCATGACTCAAGAAGAGTAAATATGGAAAATAACGTAAAAATCATAGACAACACTTGAGATAGAAGCATGATTACTTGAAATTGAAAGAGATGAGTGTAATGGATATTGAAAGTTCGCAAATAAAAACAATCTAGACTCCCAATTTACCTACTCACCACGAATATGGTCATAAATGCATGGTCGTAATCTTTCACTTTTATAGTTATGTTATCGAATAGTTATTTAATGCAAGCTCACCAGTGTAGTCTCCTAGAGTAGACCACGATCTAGTTAATGAATCCACAAATTAGAGGACCTTTCTCGTAAGAGCTCGGGTTGACTCCACAAGACATACACCCCCTATATCATGTGACTACTTAGCTAATGTCTTAAACAAGTGTTTCCAACAATAACATGACTCGGGAGTCAAAGTCCTAGTGCTTAAGGCACAAGTCTATGGCTTCAGGCTCTAACTACTAAGTGTGTACGCCTTAGTCGGTCAGGAGTGTACTTGTTCCAATGAGGGGATACTCCACCCCAAATTAATGAATGGAGTCCATTAAATATAATTTTAAGGTCAAGTACAATTAGCAATCACCATTTTATTTTAGGTTATAACTTTTTTGATCTTTTTGGTTTGGAATAAAACAACACTTAATGATTTTTTTATTTTTCATTTTTAACCTAATTCCAGAAATCAGGGATGTAGTCAGAATAGCATTGCACGAAAATCAATGATGCATATAGGGATAGAGATACGTATCCGACACCGGCACTCTACATGAAAGATGATCCACATACATAGAAGTAAATCTACCCTAAATGCATGAAAAACAAAAGAGAAGACATGTAACCTAGAAAGAGAGAATATTTCTATATAGGGAAGAACTGATTTACTATAACTCGATTATGCATCCTTAAGTCTACGATAACCTACTATAGTGTAAATAATGAAATAAAACCCATAACAAGCACCTAACCAAGAACATCAAAGTTATAGAAAACAAATAAAATTGCTGAGAAAACCAAAACTGTGGTGGGGTTCCCCAGCAACTATGCTGACGAAATAGACCTTGAGAAAGAGTGTAGAGGTAAGGTACAAGTTCCGATGACCCTAAGGGGCCCCTTCTACAAAATAAAAACATTCAAGTTCCCCTTCCTCTCTCACCAAAGGAAATAAAAAATGGTGCTATTAAACATGCTCTCATATGCCCTTGTATTGATCTTCTCAGTTGGCTATCAAAGAATCATCGACCTCTACTACTATGTAATGTGTAGGCTTCCTAAGAAGCCGCCCTCGATTAGAAGGTCTTACAACACAAAGTAAAACACAACATCTTTAAAATGGAAACAAAGAAAAAAAAAGTAGAAGTAAAAGAAAAGAAAAACTGAAACATACATATGACTAAGTAAAAAAAAGAAACCTTAATCATAAAACTATCTACCCTTGTATTGCCACTCTAGAAACAGCATCATTTGATGAACATGGTCGATTAACTGCCAAAAAAGATTGACAATGTCGCTATGTCTACTGGGCAAGACAATCAGAAAATTTGTGTATCTTTATTTAGACTCTTAAACTATTATATAAATGATAGTACGAGACTGTTTCAGTGAGGCAAACTGTGGAAGCCAGGGATGAAATATTAGATTGAACTAAGGACTTATGGTTTAGTGATTTTTATGGATTTTTTAGGACATTATGAATTTTATTTATTTTTAAGTTTTTCAAACTTTTTATGCTATTTTCTTATTGAAGAATTGTCAGGTGGCAATATTAATATGCTATCATTGTAACAACAACCAAATGGCAATCAAAAGAATTGTGTTATAATCTCCAAGAAGAGGTCTCGACTTTAATTTATACCAGGGTAAGTCCTTTGTCGAACAAAGGGATGCAAAAAGTTACTCAATAAAACATAGATGCTAATTAATTATTTCAATGATTTTTAATTCCTATGTCAGGCTCAATGCAAATACACACAAAAAGAATGTAATTTTTCAAATCATTTTTTATGCATTTATTTAAGATGAAAAACAATAATGTAGTGTACTCACAAAGATAAATTACATAAAATTATGCTCTTGATAGAATGAAATAAATACTTGTGATTTAAATTAAATTAATTAATGATAATTCGGTATCGAACAATGCCAATTCAACATATGAGTAATTTATTTTAATTCAGACATGAAGGCTGAATAGACAAAATTAATACTCTAAAACTCAATGCATAAAATGTGAATCAAAATTGTGATTTACATGCACTAAATTAAAGAGTATGAAACAAGCTTTCCAACGATGCCAAATTTATTAAAATTAGAGCTATAATTCACAAGTTATTAGTGAAACAACATAGGGGCATAACTGAAAAGAAACATGTTTATTTTATTAAAACAAGTCCAAAACTGACTGAAATGCAATTACAAAAACTCGTAGTGTTGATTTTGCAATTTTTCCAAAGCGTGGTTACTTATCTAAAATTCTAAAGAGATCTTGGGATTATTTGCATTTTTTCCAAATGCACGTGCATTGCACGTGGTCCGATTATTGTTTAGTCGGAGGCTCGGATACATTTGGTGCTCTTCTGTAGTCCGTCTTAGGTTCGGATGCTCTTAGTCTTAGGCATGAAGTGGGGTTTCATATAGAGGCTTAGAGTCAATGAAAGTTGTTAGATCTGATCCGGGGAGTTAGATATGATAGTTGTTGTTGTGAGCATTCTTCCCTCTCCACCTTAGAAGGTGGAGATATAACAGAGCTCTTGCGGGTTTGATTCTTTTCCTCTGTGCATCTTCTCTCGACCAGAATGTTGTAGGACCTTCATGAAGGCTGGGAGAAGATAATGAAGTCATGGTGAAGGTCAGATGAACTCTTGAATTCCTGATCGACGAAGCTACTCAATTTGCTGAAGTCTAGATCGGACCTCGACCAAAAATACGTTCAATCAAGTTACTTTATCACCTACAGTTGTTAGACATACAAAGCTGACAAAATGTGAATCTTCTGAGATGGATATGAACTGGAATGAAGGGATATACACATTGGACAATGAATCCTTAGTCGAGTTATGCTCTCTTGTGGAGAGAAGAAAGTGATCGAATGGTTACAATGATGGAGAAATGGAACAATTCCACTAGAAAGTAAGTGTGAATGCTCGATGAACACTTAGTCTATATGATGATTTAGATATGCGAGAGATAAAACAAAATACTAAGTATAAATCCAGAGAAACACGAGGAACACAATGATTAGAGAAATTACGTGGAATGAGGTGGAGATGAAGGAGGTGATTTTTGATAAATCTTGAGTCGCTTGAATTCTTTTAAGGATTTTATTGTCCTTTCTTGACCATTGTAGCAATGGTGGAAGCTCGAGTAAACGTTAAAAAAGTTGTAACAAGGCTTATGATCACCTTGGATCTCGCTAGAGAAGAAGCATTATAATCGCTCTTGAAGTCTCTCACACTCTATCACAAGCAGAGCTCAAGGATAGGTGGATATCTCCAATGTGGAGGATGCGGATGTCAAAGGTCGGAGGTGGAGTTTTGAAGAAAGGGAGTTAGACAGTTCATGTGGTGGTCATGGTGGTTTCAACTACCAAGAATATTGTGAGGAGGAAGATGTGCCTGAGGGTGGGAAAAAATGGCAGTTGATTGAAGAAGAGAAGGGCACTGGGAGTTGAATGGTTAGTTGTTGGAGGTGGTTGCAAGAAATTGTTGGAGAGAGGCAGAGACAAGGGTTGCATCTGTTGGAAGGATATGCTGGAGGTTGATGATGATCTCATAGCTGTCGGATATGATGATCCAATGGTATTGAGCAAGGCCGAGTGGAGTGAAGAGGCGGGGCAACATGATGCATCCAGATGGTGCCACGTGGCCCTATAGGAATTAAGAGAAGTATAAAAAATAGAATAAAATAGGAAATAAGCTAAATAATCAACCATTTTAAAAAAATGATTAACATGAAACTTGTAAATCTCGATGAGATTTGCAACTTTCATGTAGAACTCAAATACAAATAAAATTAACTAATACTTATTTTTACAGGTAATTTAAAGTAATAAATTATTTATTTTTATTTTCTTTTATTTTTTATAGATTTTATTTATTAATTGTGTTAAAATAAATATATACTATACTATTATAATTTTTATTGGATTTTTACTAAATAATAAATACATAAAATATTAGCACAGTAGTAGTGTAACTAACATATAAAACTATAGGTATTTATTCATAGCACATACTTAGTTAAATAGAATTCATTATTAATTATTTTTGTTGGTTTTGTTAAGCAAGAGAGATCATAATCAAGAATATTGTAGATGAATCTGGGATTCATCACCCCCCCATACTTAAGCGAAGCTCCTCTCGATCTAATAAATAAAGAATTACATAGAAAGTTTGTGAATTTAGTGGATTCCCTTTACATTTTCTTGTGCAAGAACAAGACTTAAGAAAACCAAAACACTTGGTTTCAAATATCCTAATACTCTAATATGAACTTGCCCTGATCTTAAGGTATACAACTGCTCTAGTTATGATAATGTCAATGTATATATATTGTAAGAGGTATGACTTATTGTGTTGACTTCATTCATAAGAATAGAGTCAAGATGTCACCCAAAGTTCCAATACCAAAAAATCTCCTAAGGAACCTATACTTAACATTGGGTATTAAATATAATCTTGCTTCAATCCATCGTCTCTTTAGTTCGTCATACTTTAAAGTCTAAATGGTAGGCCAGATAATGGAGGTATGTAGGATTGCATCATTTCTTTTATCCCTCTCGTTGGTACAAGGAATCTCGCAAATGACTTTACTCAAATCATATTTTTAATATCAATCAGTGTGTCTGTCTAACGACATTAAGTCATATCAACTTGTTTTCCTTGAAGTACACTTGGGTGAGTCTCTTCGTAGTATCTAATATACTTGCACGCAGACTTATAGCACTAACGATGTAGAGCCATTTCTGATGTACTAGCCAGATTCATAAAAGCCTAATGATTTTGTCCAATTGGACATTTAAACGTTGGGAGCTCTCACTTTTGATGTAAGCTCATATGATATAACTAGTAATGCTTTGAGCTTTTGTTTTCATCATCATCATTTTTTCTTTTTGGCTAGCTCCACTGCTTTTGCCAAGGATTGGCGCACATTTATCAATAAATTACTTTAATGATTTACACACCCGGGCACCTAGGATTTGTTCAAGAGATTAGTATGCGAACCATGTCCCATACTGGCTAAAATGTTGACACACAGGTTTCATGAAACCTTCATTAAGTATAAACCATCCTCTAATATAAAATAGAATTCAGACTTAAATCGCAAATTCCAATTCCTTACGCCAAACCACAAATCATCTCAATCATGAATGCAATAATGCATATGAGTGAAAACCATGTTCTATTAACATAAGATTAAGCATGCAATATAGAACACAAATCTTTAAAACTACAGACGTATGAATTATTAAGTCTATGACCCTATTTATTAAGACAAGCTAAATCTAAGTCTATGGATCTCATAAACCAAGTGTTAAATAATTTCTCTGGCCTTGAGTGAAAAGTGTAAGTGTCAAGGAAAAGCATTAAGACAAAAGTTAGCTGGTTAAAAAGTTAGAGATTATTTGAAGAATTTTATTAAGAAGAATAGGTACCCTTAATACATAAACATAACAAATAAAAACAAGACTGACAACACAAGGATACCCAAAACACAACACAACTTCTGTTCGTTGATATCAAAAATCTGACTTGGATCTTCAGTGTTTTAAATCACTAGATGCCTTATTCTTCACTTGCTTTTTCCTTGTAGAGAAAACCTCATAATCAGAAAAAAAAGATCTTCATCAACTTGGACAATGACTCTCTTGGAATGATGCCATTTTTCCAAAAAGGAAATATCCATATCAATATGGGAAGACTTAAAATTCTCAAAAAATAGAGGGTAGGCATATATACTCCTTTACTCTTGTGATAAATTTATGAGTCTTCCTTAAAAGAGAAAAACTAGACATAAGTGGGCAACCAAACCCACAAGTAAGACGAATATCAGATAATTTAATAAACTAAAAAAATGTGGTGTCTCCTCCATATCTAATTCTTCTAACAAAATATTCTCTTCCTCAAGTGACATCACTCTTTTTAGAGAACTCATTGTTGACTTGTTCATCAAAACTATAAAGGTTAAATACATATTCTCTTTCATGCTAGTCTCTACAAAAGACCAAAGACTAGACAACCTTAGATAAGCTAAAAACCTGACAGTTCAGTGAACAGTCACACCTTTTTAGAAACCCAAGACACTAGGTAGAAACTGAAGAGACATAAGGGTTATTCTTTATTTACAAGTTAATTCTATTTACGCCTTAAATGTTTGAAAATGATTTTGAATACTTTTTACAAACCAAGTCACATAAGTATATGTTTTCCAAAACTGTTTACAATTCAAAACAAGTCAAGCCGTATTTTTACAAACCCATGTAAAATGCTGTGAAAATCATGTTAAATAGGTATATAAAAGTTTTCAAATAATATTCAAAACATTTGTACAAAACTCAGTTAAAAAATAATGTGATACACTGACACCCAAAAGTTTGAAAAAAATTAAAATCGTGAGTTATGGCTAAAGCATATATGAAATATATACGGTACACTCCCCCTATACTTAACTATTGCTAGGTCCTCATAGCACAATGTGATATGAAGCCATATCTCAGGCTAAATATGAAGTATTATACAAGAACTGAATCAATAAGTAAGGTGTATGGAATAGTAAAAAGAATAACTCAACAAATAATAGAATGAAATGGTCCCCCAGTACTCAGATTGAAAATAACCTAAGTATGATGAAGCAAGGAAAATTAAGTAGAGAGACCAACAAAAAGGAAAGTGAAGAATATGCAAGATAGGGTAGGGTTTCCCATATACTTAGTTGAAATAGATTAAGTAGGAGTAAGAGTCTATAAATAGAAGAAACTAAACCCTAAAAGAACAGAGTAAGAAAGAATCAGAATCTATGTGATGCTCAATCTGACTAAAGTGAATATTCAAACTGCAACTTCATGATGTATCTAAAATGTCTGCAAAAGGACTCAGTCAACATGAAGTAAATAACCTCAACAGGAGTAAGCCATTCATTGGATTCCATGAAGTGCTTCAATAGCATGTTGATCAAAAAGGAAGGTGCACCATATCAAAGATCTGCAATCTGTACACTGCCATTTCCATGCATTTCCTTAACTATGTAGTGACCTATCCATTTGGATTTCGATTTCCCATGGAAAATACATAATTTTGCAATAAACAACCATACCTTTTGTTTCGGGACAACGTTCTTGCATCCAATATGCTATTCATGCCACTTCTTAACATTGTCCTTATAGATCAATCTATTGGCATATGCTCTATTAAGATTTTCCATCATCTCATTAAGGTTTAGGTCCTTACAAAGCTTTCCAAGGTGATAACTCCAATTGATTTTCTTGATTGCCCACTAAGACTTGTGAATTAATTCAGCAGGCAAATGGCATGGCTTGCCATAGATCATCCTAAAAGGTGAAGTACAAGGGGGTGTCTTATAGGTCATCCTCTAGGCCCACAGAAAATGATCCAACAACTAAGACCAATTCTTCCTATTAAGATGAACTGACTTCTTAAGAATACTCTTTACCTCCCTATTTGAAACCGATGCCATGTTGTTCGACTGAGGGTGGTATGTACTGGTAACTCTATACTCACAAAGTGGCTACACCCATCAGATGTCAAAACATTGGGATTCTGAACCGTGAAATGATATGCTCCTAGATGAACTTACAAACATTCCTTGAAATAATGAAAATCCGGAGGGTCATGTCAATCCACAAGGTGGATCAATAGTCGTTGAGTTGACCTCAGGAAATCTGCTAAATTCAACAATGAACCCACAATATAAATAAAGAAATAAAAATTAAGATGCGGAGTTAAAATTTATTATAACTATGCAAATGTATGCATAGGTGTATACACGTGTAGAGTTTTGAACAATCGGAGTAAAGGGTAGATTAGAAAAAGAAATCCGAAACTTGTTCTTTTTGTCTGTGTATTTCTGTGTGGGTTTTTTATTTTATATTTTTAAATAATTTTTAGATTTTTATTGTGTTTGAAATTTTAATTTTTTTTCCTTTTATATTTTTGGATCTTTAATTCTTTAAGTTTTAAATAGATAACGTAGGAATGTAAGGCTATATATAAAATATATGGTAATATAATTATAAATACAACTAAAAATACTCAAAATATAGAAAATGAAATGTTTTTATGTTTTAAATAATTTTTAATATATTTTTTTATTTTTTAAAGAATTTTAGTAATTTTTATATTTTTTTAAAAGTAAAAAATAAGCCTAAACGAGGATTAAATAAATAGTTCGAATTGTTTTGGAAGATAAAAATAACCAAAATATGTCAAAATTTTTTCAAATAAATTTTAATATATAAGTAAAAATATAAAGAAAATTAATAGACAAAAATAATTTTTTTATGATTTTTCCAAATGTTTTATATGTTTATAAAAGATTTTAGAGCTTTTTAATTTTTTTTGCTTTTTCTTTTTCTATTTGTGGTGATTTTTGGTTTGAAATTGCAAAATAATAAAATACACAAATATATTTTTGGGGAATTTTCCAAAGTGGTTTTACAGTTTTAAAACTTTTTTAGTTAAATAGTAGCAAAAACATGCTCTTTAGATTTTTAGAAAATATTTGAAGTGCCTAAAATTAAAATGCAAAAAAATATAGCAAGAATATACAAGCAAGCATGCACTCAACCCAACTTTTTGAGTATTTTTGGAGCCTAGATGGTATATCTAATAAATAGAAAACTAAGGGATATGGGGAGATCCTTAAGCACATCACGGAAGCATGAGAATCGCATCGTATGCGATTGGGAGGGACTAGTCTCACTAGTTACGTGAGGCAGCGGAATTTAAATTTTTTTCATGCAATGAAACAAAGGATGATTATCGGGACGGGATGGGCATCGGCCCGAACCTGAGTCGTTTATTTTTTTGGGTTTCGGATAAGGTCGCGACATGAAATAATCTAGATGAGCCAGCCCGAACCCAAACAGACCTGAAGTTAAACGGGTCTGGTTCGGGAAGTGCCGACCTAGTAACTTTTTTCCTTTTATAAATTTTTTGATTTTTTTAAATGCTTAATTCAACAGGTGATAAGGAAATATCTTTTTAGAAAACATTTTATTTTTTAAAAATCATGTGATAAATCTAAGAATTTTGACATCCCATGGTATTTTGATAAAAAAACTTTGAGATGTTTTATTTGTTCTCTTCAAAAACTTTTGATTTTTTCATATACATTCTATTTTTTCAAAACATTGAAATTCTGGTGCATGATAATATCATTGGAGAGTTGAGATAGGGTTTGTGGGGGATTTGGTCGGGGTGGGCCATGAGGGATTAGTCTTGAAGTAATATATTATATATATGTTATATTATATAAGTTTGAGATTGGGCTTCGGTCCAAGTTTCGGGCCTGGTTTTCAGGTCGGGCTCTACTCAGCTTGAACCCAGCACGTTTTAGAAATGGGCTCTTTTTTTGAACCCGAGCCCAGCCCAAATTTAAACTGGTTCGTGTTCGGGCCGGGCTTAATTAGTTAAGTTGCGGGCAGGGTCGGGCTAGCCCGGCCCAATGCTCAACCCTAGATGAAACCACGTGATCCAAGAACACTTCTTGGATCCTTTTATCTAAACCACAAACACGTATTAGGGTTACCTCTTGAAGTGTGGTTGCGATCGAATCTTTAAACGAAGAGACATCCTGACTCATGTCCGATCTGACGGAGGAGACGCTTGCGAGCGCGTTGATGAAACACGTACTCCTCCCAATCAACGTTGATGATCCAAGCAACCAATCTCCTGATCTCGTCACATGAGATCCGGCATCTTCTTCACGAGCGAGGCGCATCGAAGGAGATGGAGATCCACGAGGAATTGATCCGACGGCATAACGGTAATGCTGCGGCGATGGCGACTCTCTCTAGGGCATCATGGTGGACAGCCACAGGAGAGAGAGGGAGAGATGGCGTGTAGAGAATGAAAGAGGGAGAGAGTCGCATGCTCATCATTATCATCATGAAGAGCAAGAGGTGCCCTTCTCCTTACAATATTTTTGGATCCATGGATCTCAATCCATTGACAACACAAATCCAATTGCTCACATTGATTTGAGTTTCTTTCAATGGCAAATTTTTTTTGTAAAAAAAACAATAATAATTAATTTAATCAAATCAAATAAATATTGAATATATTTTTTTATATTAAATCAATCTTCATCGGAGAAATTGGAAGTACGCAAGCCTCGTTCCATAAGTACAAGTGGGACGTCCCACACATTCCATAAGGAGAGGGTGGCCATCCACCCTCTTCATATGGAAAGGTGGCTCCTTCCAATTTCATGATAATCCATATCTCGTGTGTATATCCAATATTTTGCAACAACTTTTTATTGCAAATTTATTTAAAAAAAAATCCAATTTATTTTGAGAACATTACAATCATGACATTGGAAATTTGTGATTCACATTCACAACCCAAAATAAAACGTGGATTAAATTTTTAATTAATTATCCAATGTGAATCAATTCACATCAACATTTAGATGACAAATGTAAATTACAAATTGCTCTCTCTTATATATTATAAATAACAGTTATAGTATATATATGATTAATATGGATAGTGTTGTCCAAATTATTCATATACGTGATAATTAAATTACATTTAATCATCTCAGATCTCTATTCTCTTGTGCCCAAATATTATGAATGGCATTAACGTTAGTAATTAAATCATATTTAATAATCTAAGATAACTCTCCTTATAATATGAATCAAATTCATATTATTCATGATAATTAAATCACATTTAATTTTCCATTTTCTCAATGCTCAGTTATTTATATGAATAATGAAATCATCATGAACTCTTTCAAGGATAATGCGCTTTCTCCATGTATACATGGAGATAAGGACATGGTGATTGTATTGTTCCACGTATCGTGACTTGGATATTGAGATCACAACTCAAATCCAGATCTTGTAGACCTCCCTTGATGCTTGATTAAATCAAGGTTGCAGATCCAGTCTTCTCATTGCATCTGAATCACACTTAGATGAAGGACCAACATTTGGACTAAGATCGGATTACTTCTCTACGAGAGGGGTCACTAAAATTCAGACATGTTTCATCACTCCCTCAAAATAGAAGCGTCATGGTTATACAATCATTTATGATTACATCACCCTCAAGTATTCATAATACTTGTACATCGTGCATATTGGAAGACCCGGAATAAACCCAAAGTATTAGATCAATTTTACACTTTCTTCTTAAGGGTTCTTTCATAAAGTTTCTCATTTGACTATTGGAAGTTGGTTTCGATCATATGCTTTCCAAAAGCATAAATTATACGCAGGTGTTGATCATATACTTCCCAAAAGCAATTATCAAACCTACAAATTCAATCAAGCTTCAAAAGTGAGATGACCGTGCACGGAATTTGATCTTCCCAATATCTTATGAGTGAGCTCATGTCTTCAGGTTCAGTAAATGAACCTGTGAGATACGTTTGAGAGATCGTACTTCTCATATTCCCTTATATGCACACCAGCGCGCCAGTGTATAAACCAGGATTAGGTCATCAACCTAGTGGTCTCCCAAATGTACATACTCAGACATATAGTAACACATATGTCTTAGGTCAGACGATGCACTCCTATATCGTAATAGCATATGTCATAGGACTTTGGTTATCTCAATCTCATTAAGTATACTCTTTGACCTATCATATTCGACACCATCTAATCTCTATTCCTATGTAGAGGACCTGCATCAAGAGGTCGGTCAAATATCGGACTTTAGAGAAAGGATTGTCTTCTCCTTCTCAGGTTGGAGATCCTCTCTTAATAATCATTTGATGGTGCTTGATGAGTCCTCAATCTAACTCTTTAGATTTTCATCCAAGCACCAGCCTCTATGATTCAATAATTGAATCAATAGCTATATGATGATCAATATGGCCATGGTACATAACTCTAATTGTACTAAGGGACATATTTTGCAAATTATTTATTCTTCATTTCATATCAGGAAATGATAGTTGCAATAACATTTATTGCATAATGGCTCGCTGTGGGCTCACATGTCCAGCAATCTCCCACTAGCCCAAAGATTCATAAATGGGCCACTCTTTAAACCCACGCTGATGTGACAATCATAAGCTATTTAGAAAAATAGCTAGGTAAGATATTCAGCCACTCTGTTCCCTGGAGACTACACCAAGTTCTTTTACGACACTTCTATATCACCTAGTAACATTTCTCACATCAAATGTGAATGTTGCATCTTATGCAACCCATACTCAATATTGTAAGTTCTAGTGTCCTTGACAAGACTGCTTAATAATTAATATAAGCAGTATGTAATTATCCTTATCAGAATACCCTTATTTCGAGAGATCTATATCGACTACGGTATCCACAGTTAAGACCTGTTAGATCTCTATTTATAAAGTCTTAAGCTCTTGAAGGTAAGACTTTGAGATCACTATCTCAAAAAGTCTTGTCATATTTGAAGATATAGTTATTACCGCAACCAAGAGTTTACCTTCATAGTAGGATTCATAACATTTTACTACTTCCACTACATGGTAGACATCTGGCTTTTGTACACATATAGCATACACTCGGCTTCTCGCAACTGATGCACAAGGGCAAACAATTCTTAGCATTCACTTCCTTAACTCTTTGAGATGTTATCCCTTTAGATAGGTCAGTTCATATCGTAAGGAAAAGAAGTCATTATCGGAATTTTCTAGAAAATGGAATATATCCATGGTTTACCACATAATATAATAGTCCCAATACCCCCGTCTCTTTGCTTCTAAACACTTTCACAACTATGATCTAAGATGTGTCCATGAGAACATATCTCATGGCATGGAATAGCCGGATCATAAAATAGTCATTTTCATCCTTATATCATTCCAAATGGTTAGGATATTATCTACATTTAGCATGATGAACACAATGGCACTCCCACTGAGCTTCACATGGTTCATCAAGATTTTATCTGAAAACATAATATTTGTAATTTCATTAAATCATATGTTCCAACTACAAGAAGCCTATTTGAGTCGATAGATGGAGTTCTTTAGCTTTCACACCTTGCTTTCCTCATTCATGAAGCCACAGGGCTACTTCGTATGAATATCCTTGGAGAGGTATTCATATAGGAATGAAATCTTGACTTCCATCTTGAAGATGTTAAAGTCAAGTTGTGTAGCTATAGTTAGCAATAATCTTATGAGTTTAAGCATGGTCACTAGAAAGCAAGTCTCATCGCAAGCGATGTCTTCTTTCTCCGTCTGTATCTTGTGGATACATGCTTTGAAAGTCTCTACCTTCTCAGAAGGTTCCCTCTTTCTCGTGAAGATCCATTTACACCTAATGGGTCTTACCCATATAGATGGATCCTCGAGGGCCCATATACAACACTTGTATATGATGTCTACGTTAGACTTTATTGCTAAAATCCATCTTTCCATGTCATGGTCCTCAAGAGATTCATCACATGAAGTCTGATCATTGTCAGATTTCTCTAACGCATGGAAACCACCCTCAAACTAATTTGAATAGTTTTTACTGTTTCATCTTTAATTGTCCATTTAGTTTCTGATTTTAGGAGCCTCGTTATGGATCAAATGAGTTTCTTTCACTTCATTTCCATCTTGACTCTAGAGAGACATCCTCTAAGAATCATATTCACAGAGATGAGAACTTTTAAGAATCTCAAGGTCATGAAGTAGGTATCCAATACCATCCTTTATTTTCCTAATGATGTAGCACTTTATGGTGCTAGATTCTCGCTAACTTGCATGGAACCTAGTTAAGGATGTATATTGTAGTCTCTACTACATATAAATTCTTTGGAAACTAAGAGGTAATTATGCTAAGATACATCATTGATCAAATCATGTCACATATGATCAATTGTACCTCACTACAACTCTCTTGAGTTTAGGTGCATTAGGAGGATTGAGATAGGAATGATTTTCCTTTCTCCATGAGTTATTCCTTTAATTCATCTAATAGGTACTTGATACCAAGGTAAGATCAAATTATTTTCATCTTCCTTCAAAAATTGGTTCTAAAACAAAATTGTGAAATCTTTTAATAGTTCAAAGCTTTCTAAGGTGAAGGGAAGAAATTTCATATCTCAAATAATCATCAATAGATATCACATATCATTAATGTTTATTATGATATAGATGATCCACATCCATAAATATGTATGAGAACTTGAATACTTTGGCATCTAACACCATTCCCAAAGAAGGGTGTACTGAACATTTTTACATTGAATACAATATTCACAAGTATGTACGATTTGAAATTTTAGACAATCTAAAATTTCATCTTTTACTAGTCTATTCATCAATAGACAAATGTCCAATGCTTGATACTAGATCATTGTCAAATGATCTTCATCCTCCTATTCATCTTATAAAGGTTCAATTTTCTAGTATTGGAAATGTTAACGAACCATTCATTAATTTTCTATTTTAGTAGAGTCCACTAGATGTTAGATTACTGTCTGAAATATATCCATCATAACTCTTTATGATAGGTCTATTCTAGAATTCATATTTATTTCCATCATTTGGAAATAAACAATGACTGTAGTCTAATATCTATGTCATATAGACATTCTCCAAGACCAAGGGCTCTCCCACTGAAATTATCAAGTCTATCTATCTAATAGAGATTGTTGCAACAACTGCATAAATATCCATGTGGATGAATATTAAACCTTAAGATCAAGTTTTCTAATCTTCTAAAACATATGCAACTAATTGCAAGTGTTATTAGAAGAATGAGATATAATTATCAGACTATGATCTTATTAAACAAGAAAGTCAATTTCAATGATTTAATGTAGGTATATATTACTCTGATGCACTATCCAGGTCCTTCTCTAAGGATCCTAGATAGACTAGATAGTCACACTATCAACACATCAGCTTATTGTAGTATTGGCATTCATCCAACTATTTGGATGTCATATGGAAGTTACATAAGTATAGTCAACTTCCTTGACTATCCTCCTAACTTGGGTCCAACCATGCTTCTACTATGCTCCCATTATCTATAAACAATCACTGTTTAATAAAAAGAATCTCTTATGTCGTATTTAAAAGATTTCAATATAAGAGTATTTCAATATTTATAGATACTTCATTTAATTCACAAAATATGAATATTATGTAGTTCCATGAATGACTTGTGTGTAGACAGTAGAATGATGACACTCATCATATCCACATCCTTCTTAACTCTTAAAAACTTAGGTTCAGGCAGGTACTCAAACATTTTGTATACATCATCTACTATAGAGCCGCAATTCTGCATGATGAAGTAAACCATGTCATTCATGAATAAATGTCGAGAGCACATATATATGCCAGAACATCTTCTTAGATTTTATTAGGATTATTTGACAATTACACTCATCATCGACATGTCACATCTAAAGTACATTCGATGAGAGATCAAGACTAGAGAGACATACAAACCATATGGTTGAAATCCTATGGTCTATTATAATTTTCATTCCTCATTATTCTGAGGAAGACTTGCAAATTGCAAAAACATATATTATGTGTCCAACTGCATGAACAACATCCTGATCATGGATCCAATGCACGATATTTTATTGGTTATTATCGACTATAGTATTGAGTGGGATTAATGAAGGATTATCTTAAATAAGAAATTTGCATAAATGTATATAAATATATACTTCACTTTGATTTATGAATTTTTATATAAAGTTGTCTTGCCATGTTAGCAATGGAAGTTCATTCCCTTGATCACTTTCAATGTAACAGATATACTTACAATTATATCTCAAGCATGATCTAGGATCTCCTTCCTTATCTTTGTCACATCCCAATAATATGAGGGACTGTAACTTGGATTAAAAGAGTTGGGAACACATTCCTCCTTGCAAGTCCAACTTGTATTTCCCAATTCAGTCTTAAATACCCAGCCCACCACCCCTAAGGTGATGTTGACCCATAATTAATTGAACAAACTGTTAACATGAATACAACTCGCCATGCGATATTGGGGTAAAGAGCCATACCTCCTTACTCTTTCGAGAAGCAAAGAGCCCAAACCAGAAGCACTTGTTGTCACTTCGGACAGGCGTGTCCTCCATACAATCTCTGGCGATAGAACCCTTTGCCTTCACAGGAGACCATGGATGCCACTTATGTGATCCTCCATATCAAGTTCAAATTCTAATTAATCATTATGAATCATATTCATTATGATTAATTCTTCCAAGGAAATTACACATCTATTCATAATAGAGTGTTTTAAATTTTAATTGGATTCCAATTAATCTAATTATATTCAATTAATGATCCGATTAATATCCAACAAACATTCTTTATTGTTACTTGAATTATGATATTATCTCAAATGCATATTATCTCAAATTTTGATAAATAGAAAATACAACATGATCTCTCCATCATTATCCCTTCCCTACCCTTTGTCATCTCCAGTACCGATGGGAGTGGGACATACCGCACACGTTGCAACCTACTACCCCAACGCTCGCTGACTTGACATCATATCCGTCTCGGATCAGGATAATGACAAATTGATCATTATGTACTTGAGACGATAGTCGGTTTTTCAACTGAAGTTATACCATATAATAATAATCAAAATATTTTTTATTAACAATATGAGGAGATTTGCTAATCAAATCCCCAATCCTATTAAAGCAAGTATGTTAGTTGGAAAGTAGATTGAGTAATCAATGTGTGATTTAGATCATATCTAATCAATTAATTTTTAAGGCATTGTCATTTAAGGAAATAATTATCATCAAATATTTCACAAATATTTATCCTTAATTAATCCAATAAATTAAGCCATTTAGTCTCACTAATTGATTAAATGACAATCACAAGGCTCTTCATTAGGAAAGTAATTTCCAGCAGTGACCCTCACTTACTAAAATTATAATATCTCAATCAATTTAAATCAAAATCAAACAAAAGAAGTTTCTAAAATTATCTATTTGATTAACAACAGAACTTAAGTAATTTTTACGCATTTATAGGCATTTAAAAACTATAATTAACTCATTAATTACGTCAATATTCGCAGTCCTCGAAACAGTAGTTACATGTTCACTAAAATGATCATAACATGAGGAAACAGAATCCAAATTACACAAACTCATATCCCACGATTTCCTTATTTAATGATGAACAAAATGCAGGTGATAATTTCATTTTAAAAAACTTAAAGAGAGCCGAAAATATTCACAAAACAAGGCTGCGTGAATGAAAATCGATAAAAATTTCGCAAACCCTAATGAGTCCAAGACCTCCTAGATTTATGGAACGTATCCGAAACATGTAACTTGGCTCTGATACCACTTATAGGATATGGGGATATCCTTAAGCGCATCATGGAAGTGTGTGAATCGCATCGTATGCGATCAGGAGTGACTAGTCGCTCGAGGCAGCGGAATTTAAAATTTTTTCATGCGATGAAACCTCATGATCCACAAACAAGTATTAGGGTTACCTCATGAAGCATGTTTACGATCGAGTCTCTAAATGAAGAGACCTCCTGTCTCAAGTCTGATACGATTGAGGAGACGCTTGCGAGTTCGTTGATGGAACACATGCTCCTCGCAATCCGTGTTGATTATCCAAGCAGCGAATCTCCTGATCTCATCACATGAGATCTGACATCTTCTTCACGAGCGAGATGCACCGAAGGACAAGGAGATCCACGAGATATTGATCAGGAAGCATAATGACGATGCCGCAACGATTGCGACTCTCTCTAGGGCATCATAGTGGACAGCCACGTGAGAGAAAGGGAGAGATGGCATGTAGAGAAAGAGAGAGGGAGAGAGCCATATGTTCATCATCATCATGAAGAGCAAGGGATGTCCTTCTCTTTATAATATTTTGGAATCCATGGATCTCAATCCATGGACAACACAAATCCGATGTTTCACATTGATTTGTGATTCTTTTAATGGCCAAGATTTTGTTGTAAAAATACAACAATAATTAATTTAATTAAATCAAATATATATTGAATATAATTTGATTTATATTAAATCAATCTTCCTTGGAGAAATAGAAAGGATGCAAACCTCCTTCCATAAGAACAAGGGGGACGTCCCACACATTCCATAAGGAGAGGGTGGTCGTCCATCCTCTTCATATGGCAAGGTGTCTCCTTCCAATTTCATTAGAATTCATATCTCATGTGTATCTCCAATATTTGGCAACAACTTTTTATTGCAAATTTATTTCACAAAAATAAATCCAATTTAATTTGTGAACATTACAATCATGCCATTGGAAATTTTTAATCACATTAACAACCCAAAATAAAATGTGAAGTACATTTTCTATTAATTGTCCAATGTGAATCCAATTCACATCCACATTTCATTGACAAATGTAAATTACAAATAGCTCTCTCTTCTATATTAAAAATCACATTTATAATATATATGATTAATATTGATAGTGTTCTCCAAATTATTTATATATATATGATAATTGTATCACATTTAATTATCTCGGATCTCTATTCTCTTGTGCCCAAATAATTTGAATCGCATTCACATTATTAATTAAATTGCATTTACATATCTATGAATGCTCACCTTATAATATGAATCAAATTCATACTATTCATGATAATTAAATAACATTTAATTATCCAATTTCTCAATTCTCGGATACTTATAACAACAATGAAATTATCCTGAACTCTTTCAAGGATAAAGCAGTTTGTCTATGAATACTTGGAGATAAGGATAGTGCGATTGTATTTTTCCACATATAGTGACTTGGACATTGAGATCACATCTCAAATCCAGATCTTGCGAACCTCCCATAGATGCTTGATTAAATCAAGGCCGTAGATCCAATCTTCTCATTGCATCTGAATCACATTCAGATCAAGGTCCAACATTCGGACTAAGATCATATTACTTCTCTATGAGAGGAGTCACTAAAATCCAGACTTGTTTCATCACTCCACCCTTGGGTATTCCTAATATATGTACATCCTTTATACTGGATGACCCGAAATAAACCTGAATTATTAGATCAATTTTACACTGTATACTTAAGGGTTCTATCATAAAGTTTCTCATTTGACTATTAGAAGATGATTTCGATCATATGCTTTCAAGAAGCTTATATAATACCTAGTTGTTGATCATATACTTTCCAAAAGCATATATCAAACCTACAAATTCAGTCAAGCTTCTAGAGCGAGATGACCGTGCATGAAATTTGATCTTCCCAATTTCTTATGAGTGAGCTCATGTCTTCCGATTCTGTAAATGAACATGTATGATCCCTTTGAGAGATCGTACTACTCATATGCCCTTATATGCACACCTACATGCCGGTGTATAGACTTGATTAAATCGTCAACCTATTGGTCTGCCAAATGTACATACTAAGACTTATAGTAACACTCTGTCTCCAATCAGAGGATGTGTGCCTTATCGTGACAACATATGTCATAGGACTTTGGTTATCTCGATCTCGTTAAGTCAACTCTTTGACCTAACAAATCTGACACCTCCTAATCTTTATTCCTATGCACAGGACCTGCATCAAGAGGTCGGTCAGATATCAACCTTTATAGAAAGGACTGCCATCTCCTTCTCAGGCTGGAGATCCTCTCTTAATAGTTATTTGATGGTGCTCGATGAGTCCTCAATCTAACTCTTTAGAAATTCATCCAAGCACCAGCCTCCATGATTCAATAATTGAATCATCAGCTGTAGGGTCATCAAGATGGTCATGGTACATAACCCTAACCGTACTAAGGGACCTATTAAGAAAATGACCTATTCTTCATTTCAGATCAGGGAATGATATTGCAATAACATTTATTGCATAATGGCTCACAGTGGGCTCGCATGTTCAACAAAAATAATCATTAAAATAGATGATCAAGGAGGGGCAAAATTATAATTGAAAATAAAGTCAGGGATGTTTCTGTAAATACCCAGAAATATATAACTAATATTTAAAATTGTTGAACTAATTCAAAATACAAAAACCTGCAAGGGTATCTCTACAAAATGGCTGCCTCACATGGGATAGCATGTGAGGTGACCTAGCGTGCACCCAAAGGCAACATCAAATAAAGGCAGGGGGTTCCAGTCCAATTTTTACAAAATATTAAATGATAGATGAAACTTTATAAACTAAACAATAAAATACACAAAGGGGGGCGTGAAGAATGCAAAATGCACCCTCAAGCACATGATTCTACTACCGAGGATGATTCACTTGATGCATAGTGGCCTCATGATGCGCGATGACAGTTTCAATGTGATTGTCTTGATTAGATCTCCGATCGAGATACTACGTCCGAGGTTTCATGCAACCAATGGTCCCTATGTGATCTGGAACGGCTAGAAGATCTGACGGCTGGAAAGGCAACTAGAAGAACATGCCAAGAACTCGGTTGAGCCGAGCTCGATTAGTCCTCCTTCGATCCTCCAGGCATTTGGAAGGTTCAGGGCAGTGAAAAATGGAGTTGGGGCTCGTCTGCTTCAGATAATGGTCTCCAATGAGCCCCTGGAGCTCCGACATAGGCTGACGAGGTCAGGGAAGAAGGGTAGCTCCAGGTGCTCTGACTTTGGTCAAAATAGACTTGCATGGAGTTGTTTGATCATCCGTAAGCCGTAGAAAATTGAAGCATGCAACAAGGGTGGTTATGGTAATCTTGAAGGGTCTGAATAAGGCGGTGTTGAATACGGACGATGAGGTCCATTGGTAGGTGGCTGAAAACCTCTGATCTCTAGTTCCTTGAAGGATCTGGGTGGGTGATAATGCGTGGGGTGAATAAGAAATGCAAGGGAAAGACAATGTGGTGGTTAGCAGGTTGGCAGATGGTAAAAGACATGGTGAAGGGTTCGTAGGAGTTAACCACCGACGAACTACGAAGGAGCTAATCTACACTATTGCAATTAATAAAACCTAAGTCAAAAAATGGGGAATTAAATTAGAACCTAAAAATCTAAAAAACAAAGAAAACAAACCTTGACTGGTCAGAGCCAATAGATGAAGGACCTCATAGCGGAGCTCCGCCGGAGATGGTGGAAACCAACTATATGCCTCTCCTCGATCAAACCAAATGTTGGGCGAGCAACCTATCATGTTGCTCAAGCCCTGGAGCACAAAAGGAAGGAGAGAAAGTGGGCAAAGAGGATCCAAAAATCGAGTGAAAGATCAGGTAGAGTTTTTGTACATGTGTCAGGCAGGGCTGGAAGATCGAGGTGGAACACAAGATGTAGACAATAAATCCCGAGGAGTCAATTGCGTGTTAAAGAACTTGCATCGAGGATCAAAAGTCGTGCCAGAATCAATCCATTTCGATGCTTGCATCGAACGGAGAAAAAAGGAGAAAGGAGGTCAAATGCTAAGTCTGACAGGGCTAGCGCTCAGGGAGAAAACGTTGATCGAGGTCAACTCTTGACTACCCCTAGTTGGTACACATGGACCAACCAAAAAAAGGCAAACCCAAAATTATTTATAAATTCAATATTAAATAATAAATGAATTGATTAATTTTATGTTAGAAATTTAAAAATGTTTATTATTTTCCTTATTATTTTATTATGATTTTTATTTATTTTTATCAGCCTATTTATTACAAGTTAATTTTTAGGGTTCATTTATAGGTATATTTACCTATGTTTTGCATATTTTATTTTTATTTTGTATTTAACATTTCATTAATTTGTTTTAATAATCTATATATTTATAATTTATTTTTATATACATAAATATATTTTTATTTTATTTTTTTAATGTAATATATACACCTGAATAAATTTAGATATATAATATAGATGTATAAGTATTTTATTTATGTATTTATATAGACTATTTTATTTTTGTGTTTAATTTATGATTTTTTTAATTCTAAATATGTAAATAAAAAATATAAAAAATATCTAAAAATAATAAATATATAAATTATAAAAATAATAAAGAATAAATAATTTGAATATTTTATTCAGATAAATTGTAGAATAGGGGTCCAAAACCTAACTTTTGCATCTTAAATCCAAGTTAATTGAAACCACCTTCATTATATAGATTATTAAAAGTTATATGTAATTAAAGGAGATTTTGATACATTTTGAGTTCGCAAGGAGAAGATATGGGTATGGGATGTTTGGATTTTGGAATTTTATTTTGAGCACAAAATGCATACTGTATATTATTAGTGTCTGAAATACATTTTTATTTTTATTTGTATTTTTATATACAACTTTTACGTACCAACTTTCTTTATTTGAAGTATAAATAATATAAAAAAATTAGTTTCCAAAAAGGACATATATAAGTGAATAAAAGAATGGAATTTTTAATGGATTTTGTCCCTTATCTCCCCCAATTTTATTCCTTGACAACTCAGTCATTAAGATGCCTAGGTATCTTTGTTTATGGTCAAAATTACTTTTGGAATTTTATGATTTTTCTTTTCTTTTCTTTGTTCTATAATTTTGGCATTAAAAATTGTATTTCATATGCAATAAATGGAAGAAGTAATGAATGTTAACTTGTACGGAATAATGGTTTGTACATGCATTAGCAAGGGTTTTTAAGGCCAAAGTGATATAACAAAGGTAATGAAATGGAGATTTATCACCCCTCTATACTTGCCTTTACTTGTCCTTAGCAAACACTTATATAATAAGTCCCAAAAATTAAAATGAAGAAAAGAAAAAAGAAAGAATTTGGAATGATTTTAATTCTCAAACTTGTATTCATAAAATTAAAGTTTGGAGCTTAAGTCAGACCTTTGAATTTTAGGTGCGGTCGGAACCTTAATTGGAAACGGACTTGAAACACAACAACCTCTATGAATCACAAAACCCTGCTCATGTCTCCTCAATACATGGTCAGAACAAACCCTTATGATGAAGAATCTATCTTGCACAGTGAGTGAGACATGTAGCTATCCTAGGCTGAAGCCTTAAAAGTCAGTCTTCTCCAACATGGTGACCCTAATTCCCCAATCCAACAACACTTTCCTCCAAAAGTAGGGTATTCCCTTATAAGTTAAAGTACAATCAGCTCAAGAAGAGGAGGTGGAAAGAAGAATGGATGGTAGTATGTGTAGCTACCTATCCTATGATGCTTGACAAGTATAGCCAAGTCACCTGGCTACATGCTCTCATACATATGACTTTGAAGGTCGAGCTTGCTTATTGACTATACAAATATATACAATTCGACATGCATTTTATTTTCTATCAGGCCTGTCCACTTTTTTGGAGTTTTATATTTTCCATATTTTTTTAATACTATATACAACATCACTTACATATGGATTTTTTTTCTCCTTGATCTAGTAGGTTATCCCTTTTTTGAAGCTTTATTGCAACCCACAAATTATGTTTTTAGGCCTTATGGCTATTGGATATGGTTGGGGTACAATGGCCACAAATATATGACCTCTGATGTTTCCATTGGCTTGTGTCTCATGTCAGCAAATCCAGCCCTCTACAACATCAATTGAGGTGAGCAAAGAGAAAGGTGCTGGCGTACAAGCTAGGTCATTATTAAAAAGAATCATGCATGTGCTCTGAAATATTTTACTCATGCAGTCAAGACAACATTGAAACAAGTCCCGTGATCTCAAAGAATTAAGTCAAATAGACATGAAGTACCTCAATTATATTTCCTATAAGGTTCATGAGATAATGTATATTTAAGGATCATCCAAGCTCCACTATTCGGATTTTACTTATACATGTTCAATTTTCAAACTCAATCTGAAAAGTAAAAATGCTACACACAATTTAGAAAATATTCTTTTGATGAATTTTTTTTATTTTGAACTTTATACGGATCTTTAAAAAGAAATTGCAAATTTCTATGCAGATTTTTGAAAAGATTTTGCAAATGTCTTTGGGATTTTTAGTTCTGCCAAATTTTAGGCATTTTTTTTCAAAACAAAATGATTTGGCAAAGAAGAATGGATAAAGATATTTACACGGGGATGCATCTCATATTTACAAGATTTGGGTTTTTATGATTTTACAGGTTTACGCAAGTTTTATAAAGGATTTTTATTACATACCCAATTCTCAATAATAATGTGAAAAGATTTTTCACATGTATTTTGAAAACCTTTTTTCTAACTAATTTAGACAAATAATTTTTACAAACATTTTACAAAATTCGAAAATAATTTTGTAAAGGTTTTGCAAACAATATTGATAGATTTTTGAATTTATTTTTGCAACTATTTTTCAAAATCATTTGCAAATAGATTTTCAAATTTTTTATTTCAAAGAAAAGAAATTTTACAAACAAATCATTTTTACTAAGGTTGAAAATATTTAACAAAACATTTTCTAAATAGTTTTTAAGAGATTTTTAAAAAATATTTTCAAACTATTTTTCAAACTTTTTGAAAAATATATTTTTTACTGATTTATTAATCAGGATTATCAAATAATTGGGCATATGTGTATTACTTTAAATTAATTATTCATATTATTAAAATTATGAAAGTACGATTTATGGCTAAAGTATATATGAACTATATACGAACCTCCCATACTTAGCTTGAGCTATGTCTTCATCCATCATAGAAAAAAAAGAGAAGACATAACTCGTACTGAGTATAGAAAAGCCTATACTACAATGACCGAATAAATAATGGAATAATAAAGAAATGAATTTATGAGAAGTCGACCGTCCCCCCCCATAATTAGGATGTAATAATCCTAAGTACAACAGGCCGTCTCTACATGTAGGGAGGGTCGATGGTGGGAATAGATAGATCACACTCAGACTGTCTCCCCCTATGCCTAGGGTAATATATACCTATGTATAGACAATGAAGGGAGAGAAGACAATGGAGGGGATCACAAAAAGAAACCAAATTAAAGGAAAATACACGAGGGAAGAATATATACATCACTCCCCCAATACATAGGGTAAAAGAGCCTTAAGTACATGTAACAACAAGACTTATCAAAATGACGAATGAACACATGGAATGTACACCCCCCTATACATAGGAAAAAGTACATCCGAATTATAGCAATGAAGAAGGGGTGAAACCATTTTGGAAGAGAAGGACAATGAAAATGAAAAGAAGAAAAGAAGAAAGATCAACCAACTCATCTAGCTTCCTTATACTTAAGACAGAGTACGTCCTAAGCATGGCAAAACACACAGAATGTGTTGGACGAGAAAAAAACGAGTGATGGAGGAAAGGAAACGATAGTGGATAAGCAAAGAGGTGGATGTAAAGAGACCAAGAAGGTAGAAAGCGGACCTTCTTGTGTGATCCATGAAGAATGGATATGACAAGGTGTAGGTCAATATCGGGGTCATCAACTGAGAAATCGATCAGGATTGACCTCATGAAGATCTTTAGCAAACTCAAAGAAAAAAGGCATGAACTAATTAGTGGAAGTAGTGTGGTCATGATCGACCTGGTAAGTCTCTACTACGTCATCATCAAGAGGCCAAAATTGCTGAATGAAAGAAATAAGGTCAAATTTGACATCTATAGTCTCTAATAAACCTTCCCTCTACTCTAAAGTGTCTATAGTGTAAATATTGCAAATGTCTTCAACATTGCCACTCACCGGAATGGGGAACTCCAAGGTCTATGCTTTCCGAGTATTCCTCCTTGTTGAGGAATTATTGGGTCTCAATGTCATCCAACACAGAGCAAAATTCTCTGATATCATCATCATTGTCATAGTCATCGCGGTCGACTAAAATTGGTACACACTCGTGGGATGTGGGTCTCTAATAAATAGCTTGTGAAATGATCAACACATCAATCCATCAGAATGGAAGTGAATCTCTCCGTATCCATAATAAGTAACGAGTCTCACAAAGGCGAGTAAAGGTCTAGCAAGGATGATTGGAGGATGCTCCATAAGGGTGGTGGTCTCCATGGACAATATGACCAAGTCAGTAGTGAAGCTCATACCCTGAATCTGAATGAAAACGTTCTCTATAATACCCTTCGGCCTCTTTATCGATCCGTCAACGAACTAGCAAATTATCCTGGTTTTTTTGATAGGTCCTAAGTGAAGAGATTGTACTAGTGAGAAGGGTATTCTATTAATCGAAGTACTACCTTCAAGAAGAGTGTGATCACAAGAATAGTCAGAAATCGTGCAACTCACAAGAGGAGTGACGGTGTTCCTTTCCTAGTTGTGGATAGTGATAGATGGCATAGGCAGTGGCCATGCTCAAAATGTGATGCTCAGATCATCCTTCGCTTTCTCTTCTGGGGGGTAGGAGCATATAATTGGGTCATGGCCTGGCAAAGTGAGGCTTCAATGATCTAAGTAATAGCTACCACCACTTCAGCTTCAATCAACATTCTTTTGAGATTTTGGATCTCTGTACAAGGGAGAAAATCAGAATCACATCTATACAAGGATGACTAAGAGCAGTCTTTACGGTGTCATCCTTAGGGTCAAAGGTCGGAACTATGGTATGAGTGTGTATGGTCAAAGGATCTGGCATTGGTGTCCTCTCCTCAAAAAATAACTTAACTGTGTATCTCCTGAAATAAATTTTTATTTTTAGATTTTTCTTATTTTTTTGCATTTTGGGCGATTGCAAGCTATCACAAGAATCCTCGAATGAACTGATGTCATCAAATGGTAAAGCGTCATTCTGTCTCTTATTTATACTAGTAAGGTCATCAATCCTCTTCTTCATTTACTCCATCGTTTAGGTTAAGTGCTAAAGAGTGGACTTCATGAGAAGTGACTCTACCAGGTCCATCTCGGGAGAGTCGAATGGTGGAAAATGTGAGGGTGGTGGTGGTGGGTAAAAAATCGAGGTCTGACAATAAGGTTAAGGTAGATATGTACAAAAAGAAAAAACAGGTGAAATGACCTCCTAGTAAAATGGAGGCGAATGACTTGGAGTGTACGAGGGATCCGTAAAGTCCAGATAAAAATCATTCCAGTCTTCCATCTCAGAAACAAAAGAAAATTATGAGGAGAATGCGAAGGTCAAATCAAGGTAATGTGAGTAAAAAGGTGCAAGTACACAGAGAAGATCGAGTATGCATACAAAATAATCACAAAAAAAATTACATAAAACAAACCCGTCAATTCACCAACTCTACTCAGCGGTGACCGTAAAAGTTTGATCTTTTTATCTTGTCAAATTTTAGTGTTAGATGAATTTCACAAAGTTGTACAATCATGCATAAAAGGCCTAGGATTGGGACACTACTCTTTAGTGTGTACGTATGAATAAAATGCACAAACAATGAGGGGGTTACTCTCCCCAAGTCAAAGATTTTTCTTTTTTTATTTTAGGGTCGAGTAATTTTATCAGTCCTAAATTTTTTGTATTTTAAATGAAAATGCACGAACCTAATGAGGAGTAAATTCTTTTTAGATCATATGTGGTCAAACTCAGAGGGAGAGAACGGAAAAGCAATGCAGGCAAAATCGATAATGAATGCTAAGTAGAAATGCTCACCTTGCCTCCAGCTCTCTTCATACAATGATGCCAGCAGAATTGAAACCTATCTATATGCAAATGTAATCCGACGAAATTGCCTGAGAATAGTAGTTGTTATTATCATGAAGCACAAATGCTAATCACTCAGATATGGAACTCGAAAGTCTGGTCTTGGGGAGCTGTTCGGTGCCCACCACAACAGGTCTTGCAAGCGTTGTGTAGCGTCCCACTCGGCTCTCGGTTCCAAGTATAAATGAGAAGCAACTTAAATTTGACTAAGTCCAAAAGCAAACTATAGGTACATGCAAACATATTAGCGCTCTAGACTTTAATCTATCGACAAGAATCTCCTAAGATAGTGCTCAATCACACAAAATAAAAAAAATTGTGAAAACAAAGAAAAAGAAATGTGAGGAACGACAAAAACTGACGAGGCCTCCAAGCAAACAATCGCTCGGGTACTGTATCTCCTGAAGTGTGGGAAGTCCTTGAGAGTCAAAGTTATTACAATAATATTTTTCTCTCTCTCACTTTTAATTACAAAATGAATAAGATAAAAATAAAAATGCTATTGTCTTGAAAATTCCTCCAAGTCCACACTTGCTGCTCTCTCCTATCAGCTAGGTCAGATAATTGAATCTGCTTCATGTGGGTATGCAAGCGCTCCTAGGAAAGCCTCCCACGATCCACGTTCCCTCACAACAAATTCAAACAATAAGGGTGGTTAGACAATTCACAAAATCATATCATATAAATTAGAAAATGAATAAAGGAAATATAGATAAAAGTGACAAGAAGGCACAAATAAACAAATCCAATCTATACGGCATTGTTGCCCAGCAATGACACCATTTGAAACAATGAAAATCCAAGGGATCATGTCAATCCACAAGGCAAATCAACAGTCGTTGAGTTGACCGCTCTGAAAATCCTTTAAATTCAACAATTAACCCACAATATAAATCAAGCAATAAAAAATAAGATGTGGAGTTAAAATTTATTATAGCTCTAAAAATGTGTATATAGGTGTAAGTATGTGTAGAGTGTCGAACACAAGGAGCAAATGGCATATCGGCAAAAGGAAATCCAAAACTTGTGTTCTTCTTGTCCTTGTATTTATTCTGCGTTTTAATTTTTATTTTCTTTATTTTTTTATTTTAATCCTTTCTTATCTTTATTTTCTTTTTGTATTTTCTTTTTTTTGATTTATTTCTCTTTTTAAATAGATAATATAGGAATATATAAGGCTATATACAATATAGGGTAATATAATTATAAATAAAAATAAAATACTCAAAATATAAGTAATAATTTTCTTTTTTTTAAATATTTTTTTCTCAAGTTTGTGATTTTAAGATAATTTTGTATTTTTTTAAAGATTTAAAATAAAAAATACCCCAAAACAGGGAATAAATAAAATTGGTTGAATTATATTAGAATATAACGATAGCAAAATATTTCAAAATTTATCCATTCTAATTTTAGTATATAAATAATAATATAAAGGGATTTCAAAAAAAAACTAAATATTTTTGGTAATTTTGGGATTTTTTTATATTTTTTAAAGGATTTTGGAGATCTTTAATTTGTTTAGTTTTTCTTTTTCTATTCTAGTTAATTTTTATCAAAAGTTTAAAAATAATACGGCACACAAAATATATTTTTTGGCAATTTTTATAAATGATTATATATTTTTTTTGGATTTTTTAAGTCGAATACGGTCAAAAACATGCTCTTCTAATTTTTAGAAAATATTTAAAGTGCCTAAATGGAAATGCAAAAATGTGACATGATTCTACAAGCAAGGAGGCAGTTAACCATATTTTTCTAGAACTTTTGGAGCACATATTATATATTTAATAAATTGAAGATAATCACAAAAATTAATGAACAAGTAGGCTATAATTCCAACTAAAAATAAAGTCAGGTATGGTTCTAGAAAATAACCAAAATCATATAAATAATATTTAAATTACTGGACTAATTCAAAATACAAAAGCCTACTAGGGTATCTCTGCAAAATAGCCACCTCATGGGACGGCATGTCAAGTGACATGGCAAGGACTCAAAGACAATATCAAATAAAGGGAAGGGTTCCGGTGTGATTTTTACAAAAATATTAAACGATAAATGAATGTTTATAAAATAAATAATAAAATATAAAGAAGCGGGGGTGAAGAATTCAAAATACCCCCTCAAGTAAGCAATCCAATAGCCGAGGACAATTCATTTAACGTGTGGCGGCCTCACGATGTGCAATGACGGTTCGGATGCTATTGCTAGGATGAGATCTATGATCGAGATCCAACGACTGAGGTTTCGCGCATCAAGGGTCCCTATGTGATCTGGAGTGGATAGAAGATCTGATGGTTGTAAAGGAAACTTGAAGAACACACTAAGAACTCAGTTGAGCCGAGCTTCAGTCAGTCCTCCTTCACTCCTCTAGTCGTCTGGAATGCTCGGGGCAAGTGCAAAATGGAGTTTGGGCTCCTCTTCAGGCGATGGTCTCCAATGATCCCCTTGAGCTTCGACATAGGTTGACAAAGTCGAGGAAGAAGGGGAGCTCTTGGTGATACGAATTTAGTCAAAATTGACTTGCATGGAGTTGTTTGATCCTCCAGAACCTATAGAAAGTTGAAGCATGCAATAAGGGTAGTTCTGATAGTCTCGAAGGTTCGGAATAAGGCACCAGTGAACGCATGCAGTGGGGTTCGATGGCAAATGGTGGAGAACCTCTGATCTCCATATCCACAAAGGATCTGGGTAGGTGATAGTGCATGGAGAGAAGATGGAATGTAAGATCGCCGGAGTTATGCTCCGATGAACTAATCTATTCTATTTCAATTAATAAGACCTAAATCTAACAACACGAAATTAAAAAAAGAATCTAAAATCTATCTAAAAATCAAAGAAAATAGATCTCAATTGGACGGAGTTAGGAAATGAAGGACCTCATGGCGAAGCCTCACCGGAGATGGTGGAAACCACCTGTACTCCTCTCCTTGATCATGCCGAATGCTGGGCGAGCAACCTATCACATTGCTCAAGCCCTGGAGTGTAAATGAAAGGAGAGAAAGTGGACAAAGGGGGTTCAAAAATCAAAAGAAGATTGGTCGGAGCTTTTGTACAGGTGACAGGCAAGGCTGGAAGATTAAGGTGGAACGCTCGATCCAAACGTTGAATCCTTGAGGAGTTGACGACACATGAAAGAGATTGCATTGAGGAACAAAATTCGTGGAGGAATCTATACAATTCGATG
This sequence comes from Ottelia alismoides, assembly GCA_037367405.1. Lineage (NCBI taxonomy): Eukaryota > Viridiplantae > Streptophyta > Magnoliopsida > Alismatales > Hydrocharitaceae > Ottelia > Ottelia alismoides. The sequence goes on along the minus strand of JAZKJV010010931.1, from coordinate 348,069 downwards.
ATTGCATGAACAAAGAAAAACAGATAAAGAAGGATAAACACTAAGTCTGATAAGGCTAGCACCTTTGGAAAAGAGTATACCTGGGTCAATTTTTTCAAGGTTGGGTGGAGGCTATCCCAATCTGTATATATTATAATTGTGTGAAATCAATTTTGTATTTTTATCTACAACTTTTATGTACAAAGTTTCTTTATTTGATGTATGCAAAATAGAAAATAAAATAGTTCCCAAAAAGGACTTATAGATGAATAAAAGAATGTAAATTGTTATGGATTTTGGCTCTTATCTCCCCCAACTTTATTCCTTGTTGACCCAGTCATCAAGATTCATAGGTCTCGTGGTTTAGGGTCATAGAATATCTTTGGCTTTTTATTATTTTCCTTTTCATTTCTTTATTCTATAATTTTCGAATTAAAAATAGTATTTTATATATAATAAATGGAATACATAATGAATGTTAATTTGTATAGAATAATGTTATTTGAATAAAATAGCTAGGGTTTTCAAGGCCAAAATGATAGAATAAAGGTGATGAAATGGATATTAATCACTATTGTTTGTGACTCGTGTTGGGATAGTCTCCACCCACCTAGAAAGATAGTTAATCGCTAACAAGATGTATTCAAATCCATGAGTATTCAGAACCATGAAATCTATGCCTCTAGTATCAAAAGCAACACAAAAATTCACAGGTTGCAAGGCCATCTCGTCACTATAATAGATTGCCCCTCCCATCCTTTGAGAAATAGGTTACGATCGTATAAAATTAGTTGCATCTCTAAACAAGGTTGGCGAAAGAAGTCCACATTGAAGCACCTTGTGTGCGGTCCTTTTTCCTGAATGGTGACCTCTAGCCTCATGTGAATGATAGTCCATGAGGACACTCTCGTATTCCTCCTGAGGAATACACCTCCTCCTGACACAATCCAATTCTTCAAGAAAAGGAACAAATCCTTTCAATGGTATCTCCTCAAATCCGATTTCAAGAGGTCAATGTTGCTCCTACTGCAACCATGGGGAACCTGCTAGGAGACAAGATAGTTCACTATGTTGGCTTACTAAGGTAGTGAATCAATAATATAAATCGACTCATCTGGGAAGGTCTCTCTGATCTGCTCTAAGTCAAGGGAATCCTTTAGCCCAATTCTATACAAATGATTAGCGACTACATTCTTGACTTCAGGTTTATCCTTAAGATCCAAATCAAACTCCTGGAGTAACAAAATCCACCTAAGAAGATTTTCCTTCACGTCCTTCTTTTCCATGAGATATCTTGGTTGAATGATCACGTCACCTTAGATCCAAGGATGTAAGACCTAAACTTCTTTAAAGCTTGGACTACTGCTAACATTTCATTTTCAATCACTATATAACATTTCTGTGGTGAATTATTAACGCTATTGCGTAGTGAATAGCAAATGGGATCTGAACTCACCGCTACCCAAAATTGCTCCTATAAAAAAATCCGATGAATCAGACATGATATCAAAGGGAAGCAACCAATCAGGAGCCTTTTGAATAAGCAAGTCACAAATCTCTCTCTTTAAGAGCTCAACAACCTCTATACACTTGTGATCTTTAATGAACTCGGTGTCTTTCCCTAAGAGCTCAGTCAGTGGGTGGCAATATTAGAAAAAATCTGAATAAATCATCTTTAAAATCCCACATGCCCTAAAAATGACCTCACTGAGTTGATGTTGGTTGGTGGATCAAGTTTATTGATCACATCCACCTTGGTAGGGTCAACCTCCAATCCCTTTATGGAGATGACATGCCCTAACATGATATCCTTCTTAACCATAAAATGACTTTTTTCCCAGGATAGACCTACACCTCCGAATAACTAGATCCAAGTGTGCTAAAAAGTATCAAATGAATCACCGTGGACCTAGAAATCATCCCTGAAGACCTCCTGGAAATCCCCCACCATTTCGGGAAATACAACAATCATGCACCACTGAAATGTTCTTGGGACATTGCAAAGCCTAATCGGTGTGATCCTGAATGCGCAAATACCGAAAGTACAAGTAAAAGTGGTATTTTCCTGGTCTTCAGGGGCGTTGGCTACCCAATTGTAGCCTGAGTACTCGTAAAGAAAACAAATGAACTCCTTCCCTACTAGTATCTCCAAAATCTGATCAGTAAAATGTAGGGGAAAGTGACCTTTCTTGGTTGCAGCATTCAGACATCTGTAATTGACATAGATGTGCCACAACGTGGGTACTCGTGTCGCAATCTCAACTCCCTCCTCGTTGGTGACTATATGAATTCCTGAGTTCTTTAGGACAACATACAGGGTGGTGCCAACTTGGTTTTAGAGATTGGCTAAATAAATCCCGCTCCATACCACTTCTCAATCTCTTTCTTAACTACTTTCCGAAGATTTGTATTAAGTCTCCTCTGAAACATACAGGAAGGTCTGGCATTATCCACAATGTAAATGTGGTGTGAACAGAAGCGGGGTTTATACAAGCAAGATCATACACAATACATTCTATAGCCTTGTACTTCCTCTCTAAGACTTCTAACAATCTTGACTCATATTATACAGTAAACATATAACTAATGATGACAGGAGATCTATTCTTAGTTATGCAAGAAAAGAATACTTCAGTGTAGGAGGTAATGGATTCAATTTTAGCGAATATGTATCATCTACAAAATACGGTTGAACTGATGCTGAATATAGTTCCATAATGTAGGAAGGCGGTACTAACACTATAGGTCTGGCCACATCCTGTATACAACAAGGAGTCGAATCACAAATGAAATATGGTAGTTTGGGCAAAGAAGCGTCCGACTCTGAATCTAATTCCTTCGATTGTTTCCTAAGAGTAGAAACTGACAAATCATAGATATACAAATCATCAAAGGAATAGATATATGATCCATTTCCCAATAAACCTAGCAATACCTCACTTACTGCATCATGGACACTCTCCTATTTAGATAAGAGGGTGTCGCTTAGTCTTTTTGGTTTTTGTTTCCATGCACAACTTTGCTAACCAATATGCCATCTGCCTCAAAATATGAAGAGAAATCTATACTTGACTCGACGTTAGGTCTCTGCCAATTCGTCTGCTTAATTTTTAGTTCCACTTCTCTGTTTGGAGAACGAAACTACATAATCCATGCTTATAATTGGATGAAGCTCTAGCAATCCTAAGGAAAGCCCCCCTGAGGATGATCTATGAATCTCTCCGATATTGGGAATATCCATTTCAAGGATAGTGAACTCAGTAATCTTGTCCCTCAATGGATATGATAACGTCATTGCCCTCTCCCTTTGCCTTCTTCATAGATTTATCTATGAACTGGAGTAATGCTCTTGATTTTCTATGTGGACCGGACTCCAGTTTCTCATATAAGGCAAAAGGAAGTGTATTGATCGAAGAACCGTTATCTAGGAGAGTGTGTGCAAAGGAAATGTCATCAATATGACTCACCACATAAAGTGCACCAAGATCTCTCTTCTTCCTTAGTAGCTGATAGTTCTTGAGGCAATAAGTTGCGTTAACAGATAAAACATGTGTCTTGACATAACTATTCAGTTCCTTCTTGCTAACCTCGTTAGGTGTACAACGAAGCTTCAAATATTTATGGAAAGCATGATGACTAGCCACAAACTCATCGAATGGCACCTTCACCATGATCTTGTCTTTACAAAATCGTGCCATTTCAAGATAATCTTTCTGACATTATGCTTTTCTATCCTAAGAGCATGAGGGAAAGGGTATGAACAAGCAATAGATGAATGCAAAGAATCTAAATCATACACACAAACATGCTTTTTATTCTTTGAAGCAGAGTTCTTCACAATTGAATCTTCTTGAAATAATTTGGAATCAGAAATAACATCATCTACTACAGATTGGGGAATGCGTGCTTGATGATTCTCCATTTCATCATCTTTATTTTCCATTTTGTCCTCCATTCACTTGCTAAATGTAGGTAAATATCATTCCTTTGCAAAAATTATAATTCAATATTATATATATATTGTATAAAATACATTGTTTAAGGGAAAATTTAAATAATGAAGGAAAGAAAAGAAAAAGAAATAAAATGTCAAAGCTATTTTATGAACCTAAACCTCGAGAACTAGACATCATGATGATCGGGTCGATAAGGAAAAAAGTAGGGCGAGATAATGGACAAAAACATGATAAAAATCCAAATTATTTAATCACCAATAATGCATTTTAAGACCAATTTTATTCTTTATTATTTATACCTCAAACCAATAAACATTGCACATGAATGTTGTAGATAAAAATACATGGAAAAATACAAAATTGATTTCACATCAAAATACTTTACCTTGTCCTTCCACACTCAGAATAAAAGGCTAAACCCAAATTTCCCAGACATATATCTTCTTAGAAAAATTCAAAATGCATCAAAACTACCTATTATTGTATATAACTTTTTATTTGCTATTTAATGAAGGAGGCTTCATCTAATTTGGGGTTAATATGCAAAAGTTAGGTTTTGGTTCCTATAGTACTATATACCCGAATAAATATTCATTTTATTTATTCTTTATATTGTCATAATTTCTCATTTTTATATTGTTGAAATACTATTTATAATATATGTAAATAATTACAATACAATAAAACCACTAAAAATAGACTAAAATAAATAAGTGTATAAAAAATATATATGAACTACATATACTTATACATATATAATAAATACATCAATTTATTCAAATGTACAAATAACATGAGAAAATAAAATAATATAATATCAGTACATATCTAAATAACTTACATATATATAAATTAAGTGTATGCAATGATAAAATTTAAAATACAAAATAAAAACAAATTATTCAAAAGATAGGTAAATATACCTATAATTACACTTGTGAATAATAACTTGTAATAAACAACCTCATAAAAATAAATAAAAATTTGAATATAAAACTACATAATTTTTTTAACATTTTTTATTTTATAGCCACAAATTAATTAATTCATTTAATAATTATTCTTCATTTTACAAGGCTATTTTACCATGCATTTTTTGGTTGGTCCACATGGACCAACCATATTCAATCTTCTTTTCTTGACGGAGGTCAACTGGACCTTTTACGCCTCTGACCACTGTCTAAACCTCGAGCCTCTTGCTTCTCATCATTTCACCTATTGATATAATTATCAACATGCCTTGAGTCTTAAACGAAATTTGCAGATGTGATATCCACGATTCATGCTTGTTGCATAGAACCCATAAATCTCCTCAGTATTGTCTTTGATTCAATATGCAAGATCCGTCACTTTCATCCTATAAAAATGAACCTGCATCCACCTTCCTCGATTTGGTCCTTTCTCAAGCCCTTAAACCCGGTACCATCGGCCAAGTGCGACACCTGGTGACAACAGGCACTCCTCTGTGTTGCTGGAGGGTGAACTAATGAGAGAAGCGACCCTCGACGGTGCTCCAACGTCATCCTTCTCCTTCGCATGCAAGCCAAGTTTGAGTTTTGCCTTTTTACATTCCTAAGTAGTTTTTGTTCCTGCTTTTCCATTCCGTATTTTAGTTTTAATTTTAATCGTTGTTTTAGCTCATATTAGCTTAAGTAAGTTCATCAGAGCTCTAGAGCTATGGCCGCCTATTTCTCGATGTACACCTCACTATTCCGACCCTCATATTCACTCCATTGTCCTCCCCTATCGATGTCGTACCCACTCAACTATTCACTCATTTGATCCTCTCCAGATTAGTGAATCGATGCTCGTTCCTCGACCAGACACTCTGCCTCACACCAATCTTCGATTATTTTGCATAATAAATGACCTGGGGAGCTTCATAGAGCCCCCTCTATCTAACCATACAGGTCTTCAGTGGAGACAAGCCTTGAGGAGGGAAATTCGACTCCAAGAGTGGTTCACAGGTTGCATGTTATTCATAGACCCGCCAAGACCCCACTGATGGGTCCTGGATGAATCTGGAGGCACCATTGGTTGTAGACAAGTTGCAGGTAGCTAACAAGCATCACAACGCCCCGATTGAGCCTTGGAGTTCAAGGAATCGACAAAACAATGAAGAACATGATCGTGTTCTTCCCTATTCTCTAAAAATATTGCAGAGACGTCCAATAGGGTTTCGGCCCTAGTTTGTGCAACAACCGTTTGATCTTGGCCCCTCTACGTCATCAGATCTGGGGCCATATCTAATATGGAGCGATCATCAATGAAGGGGAATGGCGGCATCTGGACCTCTTGATCATATTAAGTGCCCAGATCTGTCCATCCGTTGGTGCACATGTATTAGATAAATTTCAAATAAGCCCCTCACATTTTTATATATTAATATTTAGTAATATAATGTCTTTCTGAAGTGTAAATAATTATGGTTATTTTTCATGGAGTTCCTCATCTTTACATGTATTTATATCCGTGTCCATGCCAGTTCACCTCGCATGGCCCCCAACACGAGGTGGGTATTTTGAACCCCTGTGAATTTTGTATTTGTAATAGGTCCAAATTTTGTATATTAAGCATAAATTTTTGTGGATAATTTGTAAAGAGGACCTTGTAATTTTTAAATATTTCGTTTATTCTACTACCATGTGCGTTTAATTTAAATATTCATGGATAAATGGCACACTTGCCCTTCCATTTTGTTTAAGTATTCTAGAAGACATGGAAACTTATTTATATTTGCAAAGGTTCCCTGCCACCGTATTCATTTTAGTGCATATTCATCTAATTTTTATAGATATTAACCTTGCTCAAAAATTTTTGCAAAAATAGGGTAATTTGTCTGTAGTCATGTTCTGCCATGCTACGTAATTAGTTTCACATTTTATGCACATTTCCTATTTATTAAAAAAAAAGAACATTTACCTTATTTGACTTACAAAATACCTTAAAATTACAGGCATTTTGGAAAAAAATCAAAAAAAGTATTTGTTTATTATACTATTTTATAACTTTAGACAAATTATCCCTAAAAATAGACAAAGAACATGATAAAAAATTAAAAAGCTCCAAAATCCTTGAAAATATAAAAAATCTTCAAAAATGCCAAAAATATTAGTTTCTATTTAATAATTTTATTTATATATATATATCTATTTTAAAAATACTTTTTAGAATTTTTGCACTTAATTAGAATTTTTTAAATCTCAAAACAAATCGACCTATTTATTAAGTCCATAATTTTGTATATTTTGGACTTTACAAATACTTAAAAATTAGAAAAATATATGAATCATAAAAATAGTAGATAAATATGAATAACACCAAAAACATTTTATGTTGTAATTTTTGATTATTTTTAGATAGATTTGTAATTATAATAGCCTATATTATATCTTATTTCAAAACATAGCTACATATAGTTTATGTTATTACTAATTATTATAAATACCTTATAAATAATTTAAAACCACATATATATAATCATGACTATATTTATTAATATTTGCTTATTGTATTTATTAATATTTCCTTTTCTATATATTTATTATATATACCTTATACCATATATGCATTATCATATATATATATATATATACTCAAAAATATATACACATATCTATTTAGTATTGTATAATATCATAATTAAAAGAATGCAAAATTGGATATACAAAATACACATTATTATTTGTTCATAATTCATATATAAATAATAATTTAGTCCACCTTGTTTGCTCCTTTTGTTCGTTACTCTATTGTACTTACACCTATACATGTTTATAGTAGAGTTATAATGAATTTTAACTCACACTCCCTTATCGCTCGAATTGTTTGTTGATTGATTGTTGATTAGAGGAATACTCGGTCACGTAGTGATTGCTAATTGTGTTTGGTTGGCAGATCGATGCAAAAACTACCATCTATCAAATGACATTGTTGTCGAGGAACAACTTGACGTAGCCTAATTTGTACATATTTGTCTCTAATTTTATTGTCTTATACATATTTTTCTATCATTCTCTGACTTGTAAATATTTCAACTTATATTTTCTTTAGACATGTTATTTAATTATTTTGCTAATAATGCTCTTGTTTTAGTTGTTGCATGGGCCCGCTACGCGAGGATGACTTCTTAGGAGGTTAATGCATCAAAGCTTAGTGGAGACTAGGCTTCTTGCCTTGGCCAGTAGGAGAGGTAGGAAAGGAAGCAAGGATACTACTTAGCATAGATTTCATCATTGGATTTTAATCATTTTTGGTGATATACTTATATATTACTCATTATAATTTGTAATAATTTTTAGACTTGGACACTAATCCACCAATGAGGTCCATTGCCTGAGTGTTTGTTCAGCTGGAGGCCTCATCATTATTTTTTGGGTTTTAATTGCCTTTCTTTTGTCTTTTTTCTTATGTGTTGAGTTTTCTACCTTTTCTTTTATTTATTTTGTGTCCATGAAGCCCTTAGAATTTAGGATTGGTTGTATAGGTAATTAGATCCAAATCCTAATAAGAATCATGTTCCTATTGTCTTATGCATTTGGATATAGTCAAATTAATAATTGTCTTTTATTTGAACTTGAACCCACACATCGAGAGAGGCACCATATAGCATTGCTAGAACCTGTTGTGGCAGGTGCCAAGGTGTCTCCAAGACCAAACTCTCGGGTTCATTTCTGAACAATTGACATTTGGTTCTTCACGACTAATAGTAGTTTATGCTTAGGGTGATTTTTTCAATTGCACACCGCCATGGTGATCGGTTTAAAAATTCTTTTTTGCATACCACATGGAGAGAGCTGGGAAGCACTGTAAATCCTCTAACTCTGCAAGCATCATAAGGTTCTATGGTTAGATTTCCATCATTGAATCGACTTGCACGGCTTTTTTGTAATCTCCCTCTCATTTCGAGCACCTAGGACATAATAAAAAATTCATAAAATCATTAGGCACTTGTACGCAAAATACCCAAAAAAGTGAAAACCCGAAAATTCTAAAACTAAGGGACTGTTAAATAAACTTCGACCTTAATTAAAATATGTAACAGGCTGCATAGTTTGAGGTTGATAAAGCACTCATTATTTTCAGGTACCTAATGACTGGACCAAAACCCCTCCCAAAAGAGAGGCGTAGCCCGGTAAGGATTAGAGCCAAAAACCTGTCTGTAACTGCCTTGTGTATCGCCTGGATTTTCAAAGTATTGGTGCTTCTATCGTACATGGACGAGTAGGACTTGGTAAACAATGGTATTCCCACCTTATGTGGAACACCGACCCTATCTAAAGTACTATTCTTAGGATACACCATCACGAGAGTGCCTGCCTCATTGTCTTGTGTCTGAGTACGGCCTAACACGCTCCCAGTTGATTCCATTGCGAGCTGGGTCTAAAGTAGTGGTTTCGCTTATCAGCTTCCTCTATCTCATTTTTTGGCTGGGAAGGGATGCAAGAAGGGTTAAAAGGACATCAAAAAGTATATACTACATGTTACAAAGGAGGAGGACAAGTACAAAATACTTTTCTGGCAGTACTCTCTCTTATAGGGTTAGCGTCTAAGGACTTGCTAAAAGATATGCCTTAAATAAAAACTCTAAAAATAAAAAGATAAAAATAGTTGATCCCTTACAACTTCACATGCGTAGAATTGTTGAAACCTATTTTTTATTTTGTGTTTTATGGATCTAGATTAAAGTACAAAGATCAATTCCCTTGCACTTTCGTAGATTTTATCATTTGTGTGTTCCTCCTTGATCACATGTTCGTTTTGAGCCTCCCTACAGTTTCAAATTGCTTTTTATTCCTTATTGACCATTGTATCCTTCATGTTGTATGGATCCTTATTTTTCTTCACCATGTCGATCCATGTATGGTCCAGTGGGGACTCCGTCGACACCTACATCGATTCCATGAACTCGACATAGTCAATAATTCAAGGCGATTCCCAATAACTCAGTTCAAACATTACAAACTAATCTCCAGACTCCTAATCTTCTTTCCATTCTCTATCCATTTATTAATAAACCAGGACCACTCTTGTCTCATTTCCGCTCGTTGCGAATGGAGGTCGATTTCATTCTACATCTTTTACTCAATTCACAACTGTCTAGGATAGACCTTAATATCAGACTCACCACATCAGTTATCATTCAATTTCACAGAAGTCTGATTGGAATACCTCTTGCATTGCAGATAGAAGCCAATCCTGGATCCCAATCCAGAGTCCATTTCATCGCATTCAGACCTATAGATGTCTCCTTAGGGAAAAGGAAAAGGACAATAGTCACATGCGATATAGTAGGGCCAATTGCTCGATCAGAACAAGTGAACGCTCAGTTTGTTGCTTCCATCCATGCCATCCAATAGCAGATAACTGAGAAAGCACTAGTGCAGACCACATTCCAATACATGATGAATGATATTAGGAACATACCCAAAGGGGGAGAAACGAATGAAAGACCCCCTGATGATCAAGAATAAGAGGATCCAAGGAATGAGAGCACTAAACCTACAGAGAAAGAGGCTTATAATCCTAGAGATAGCCAGGTGACCGAGTGGATTCCTGAAGGATATGGAAGGATCCTTAAGCGCATTACAAAAGCATTAAGATCATTTCATATGCGATAGGAGAAACTAGTTGCACTAGTGCTCAGGTGAAGCGAAATTTAAAAAATTTAAATGATGAAACCACATGATCCAAGAACATTTCTTGGATCATTTCATCCAACCACAAACAAGATTTAATATTACCTCTTGAAGTGTGGTTGTGATCGTAGTCTCTAACGTAGGAGACCTCATGTCTCAAGTTTGATCCGACAGGAGAGATGCTTGCTAGCGCGGGGATGAACCGCATGCTTATCGCAATACAAAGGTTGATATAAGTGTTGGATCTGCTGATCTCATCTCATAAGATCCGGTGTATTATTGACGAGCTAGGTGCATCGAAGGAGATGGAGATCCACGAGGAGTCAAGGTGGTGGTAGGACGACGTAGTAATGACAGTGGTCTCTCTAGGGTTTCCAAGTGGACGACCACTTAGAGAGAGAGATATGGTGTGTGACATGAAAGAGTGAGAGCCCTTTCTATGCTTATGTGTAAAAGAAGATCAAGGGTTGCCTCTCCTTATATAAAATTTTGGGAGTCCATGGATCTCAATCCATAAAAAACACAAATCGAATGGCTCACATTGATTTGTGTACCGTTTAATGGCCACGATTTTTTAATAAAAACACAACAATAATTAATTTAAATTAAATTAAATATATTGAATAAAAATCAATATAAATTAGTTTTCAACGAAATCAATCTTCCTTCGAGAAATAGAAAGGAGGCAAGTCTCCTTCCATATGGAAAGTGGATGACCACCAATTTCCTTAAGGAATTGTGACCTTCCACCCCTTATATAAGGAAGGTGGCTCCAACTTTTATCATTCTTCGAATATTGTATTCCATATATATATCCAAATATTTACAACAACTTTTGTTGAAAATTATTTCGCAAAAATAAATCCAAATTTTTTCTGAACATTGCAATCATACCATTGGAGATTTGTGAATAACATTCACAACCCAAAATAAAATGTAAATTACATTTTCAACTAATTGTCCAATGTTAATCCAATTCACATCAACATTTAAATTGTAAATGTTGTTTACAAATTGCTCTCACTTATATATTATAAATATCATTTCAAATATATACGAATAATATGGATAATTCTATCCACGTTATTCTTATCCATAATAATTAAATCACATTTAATTATATTGGATCATCATTCTCATGCATTAAAATAATATGAATCGAATTCACATTATCTATTGTAATTAAATAACATTTAATTATCCATTTCTCAAAGCTTGGATATAATTTAACAATAGAATTATTTTTGAGCTTTTTCATGAATAATGCGCTTTCTCAACGGATACAAGGAGATAAGTACATGGCAATTGTACGTTCCATGTATAGTGACTTGGATATTGAAATCACATCACAAATCCATATCACGGATACCTCCAAAAGAAGCTTGATTAAATCAAGATTGCAAACATAATCTTCTCATTGCATCTAAATCATATTCAAATCACTTTCCAACATTTGGACAAGATCGGATCTCGTCTCCTTAGAGGAATCACTAAATTAAAAAAAAAATCATCACTCCCTCAGAATGGAAACATCATGGTTATACAATTGTTTATGATCAGATAACCCTCAGGTATTCCTTATGCATGTACATATTGTATACTAGAAGACCTCGAATAAACCCGAAGACAAAGATTAATTTACATTGTCATCATTGGGGTTTTATCATTACGTTTCCCTTTTAGTTGTTGGTAGTTGGTATCAATCATATGCTATCCAAAAACATATTTCATACCTACAAATTCTTGTCATTCTTACAAAGCAAGATGACCATGAATGGAATTTAATCGGTCCAAATACCTCATGAGTGAGCTCATGGCTTACCGATTCATAAATGCATCTCTATGATCCCTTTGAGAGATTGTATTACTCATATGCCCTTGTATGCACACCAGCTCACCGTTGTATAGACCTTGATTAGGTCATCAACCAATTGATATGCTAAATGTACATACTCAAACATATAGCAATACATTTGACTCGAGTCAGAGCATGCATGCCTATATCGCAATAATATACAATATAGGACTTAGTTATCTCGATCTCGTTAAGTCAACTCTTTGACCTAACTAATATGACACCTCCGAATCTCTATTCTTATACAGAGGACCCACATCAAGATGTCGATCACATATCATCCAAAAGAGAAAGGACTGGCATCTTCTACACAGGCTGGAGATCATCTATTAATAATCATTTGACGGTGCTTGATGAGTCTTCAATCTAACTATTTAGATAATCATCCAAGCACCAGCCTCTATGATCCAAAAATGAATCAACATCTGTATGATAATCAAGATGGCCTTGTTATATAACCCTAATTGTACTAAGGGACCTAATAGTGCATTCATTTATTTAATCTCGGATAGAGAGTGAAATAAACCAATAACTTTTATTGATAATCAAACATTATTATAACATTTATTGTAGGAATAGTTCGCCTTGGGTTCACATGGATAACAATCTCCCACTAGCCCATAGAACCATTCATGTACACTCTTTAAACCCATATTTATTACATGCTGGTCGAAAACCTTCTATGTCAAAGGTTTGGTAAGTGAATCAACAAAGTTACCACGTGTTGCAACGTTGGTGATGATGATGTTACCACGTGTTTTTATCTCTCGAATGATGTGGTATTTCCTTTCCACGTTCTTGCTTTTTTATGCCATATGGGTTCCATCACCTGAGCTGTGCCTCCCGTGTTATCACATAGTAGCAAGATGGAAGTATCAAAGTAAACTACGTAAAGCTCTAGGATGAACTTGCGCAACCACATCACCTCCTTTGAAGCAACTTATGCAGCAATGTATTCGACTTATGTTGTTTAATTGTCCTTCGTTCATGCTTCTTTCTTCTCTAGCTCAAAGCACCACTGTTGAACACGAACACAAACCCTGACATCGACTTTCGATCATCAATATAATAATGGAAGTGTAAATCTATGTATCCTAAGACTTGGAGATCACCATCTCCATAAACCGAGATCTTATCTTACGCCCGTCTTAAATACTTGAAGAGGTTCTTTACTGAATTTCAGTGTTGCTCTCCATAGTAGGATTGGTAACGGCTTAACACTCCCACTTCATGGCAGATATCTAGCCTTGTGAACATCATGGCATACATTAAGTTTCCTAGCGTCGATGCCTAGGGTCATCGAGCCATGGCTTTCTTTTCCTCAAGACTTTGAGGAGCAATCCCGTTAGACAAGTGGATACCATATCTTAAGGGAAGGAAGCCTCGATTGGGTTTCTCCATATGGAAATGCTCAAAGATCTTCTTAATGTACCCATGTTGTGACTATCCCAAGATCTTCTTTTCTTAGTTTTGGAACAGCTTCAGACCTAAGATGTAGGAGGCTTCTCCAAGATCTTTCATCTTGAATATATGGGATAGCCAAATCTTAACACTGGTAATCATCCATGTATCATTTATAATGATAAAGATGTCATCTACATAAAGCAAGATGAACACAATGGCTCTCCCACTAAGCTTCTTGTATACACATGGTTCATTAGGATTCTACAAAAACAAAAACTCTTTATGGTTTCGTCAAATCTTATTTTCCAGCTACGAGAAGCTTGTTTGAACCCATATATGGATTTCTTCAGTTTGCAAACTTTTCCTTCCTTGGTTATTTATCCCTAGGGCTGCTCCATATAGATATCCTCATTGAGGGTCCATTGAGGAAAGTCGTGTTGACATGCATCTGCCAGATGTCATAGTCAATATATGCAACTATAGCTAGTAGTGCCCTGATGGACTTAACCATTGCCATAGGTGAGAATGTCTCATCGTAGTCGATTCTTTCTCTCACTATGTAGCACTTGGTCACGAGTCGTGCTTTGATGTGTCTACTCTACAATAAGGTCCTCTTTTCTTTTGAAGATCCATTTGCACCCAATGAGTTTTACCCCTCTAGGTGGATCCGCTAGGGTCCATACACCATTCTTATGAATTGAGTCAGTTTCTGACTTCATTTCTAGCATCCATCTATTCATGTCATGATCAGCATGTGCTTCATTAAATGAAGCTGGACCATTGTCAGTTTCACCTAACATATGGAATCCGTACCTTTCAGGTGGTGCAATCACCCTCGAACTCGTTCAAAGTGGTACGGTTGTTTCATCTTCATTTACTTCTTAAGTTTCTGGTCCAGGAAGCTCAAAATCCTAGAAGGTTTCACTAAGCACCTTCACTTCATTTTTGTCTTGACTCTTATGCAAGTCATACTCCAGAAATTTTACATCTCTAGAGATGAATACGTTCTGAGTCTCAGGGTCCTAAAGTTGGTATCAAATACCATCCTTACCGTACCCAGTGAATTAGCACACACGAATGTAAGAGTGTAGTTTACTTGTGCTCACGTTTATCACATGGACCAAGCAACTCCAAACCCTCAAGTGTTTATCACTAGGTTTGGTTCCATACCAAAGCTTATGAGGAGGTTTAGGTATAGACTTACTACGAATCTTATTTAGGATATATATTGTAGTCTCTAGTGCATATCCTCAGAAACTAAGTGGTAAATGTCTTTAATCATCATTTAACAGACCATGTCCATAATGGTCGTGTTGCATCTTTTAGTAACACCACTACGTTGGGGAGTTTCAGTAGGAGTGAGATTGGAGACAATTCCTTTCTCTTTAAGATATTCCTTAAATTTATTTGAGAGGTACTTGTCACCTTAGTCAGATCGAATCAGTGTAATCTTTGTATCGGTTTAGTTCTCAAACGAAACCATGAACTCTTTGAACTATTCCAAGGTTTTAGATTTATAACGTAATGGGAAGATAAACCCGTATCGCAAATGCTCATCAATAAATGTCAAATAGTATCAATATCCATTTTGTGTCGTGGTACATAAAGGACCACATATATCAGTATCTATTAGGTCAAGAATACATTTGAATCTTGTAACCTTGTTACAGAAAGGCATCCTAGCCATTTAACCTCGAATATAATTTTAACAGGTAGACAAAGATTTGACCTGTAGAAAATCGAAGTGTCCATTATTTATCAACCTGTTGATACTATCAATAGATAAATAACCAAACCTTTGTTGCCTAATCATATTGGAATGATTTCCATACTCCATGATTCTTTTAGAATATTTATTAGTGGTAGTAATACTCATGCCATTTTCATCAATTCACAATTCATAGAGTCAACCAGAAGTCAGAATACCATACACAATATATTTATAACGATTTATGACATGTTTATTACAGAATAGAAATCTATATCCACATATAACTATTTTAGATACAGATATTAAGTTTCTTCTGACATATGGAACATGAAGACATTCATTAAGTACTAGATCTCATCCACTAGATAATGATAGTATGTAGATCTCGTCTCGATGGTAACTGCTGTAACAATTGCATCACATACCATCTAAATGGCTATCATCAAGAGTCCTAGTTTCCTAAAATAAATGCAACAAATTGCATACATGAACAAAAGCACCTGAATCGATGACCCGACTACCGTCTCATTTTCCGAGAAAATTTGTTTCAATGATTAACAAAGAATTCATACGTGTTGAGGCTTTACCTTTATTAGCAGGCTTCAGGTAATCTTGACAGTTACACTTCAAGTGCCTTGGCTTCTTGCAGTGATGACACACATTGGTTTTCATTGATGTCATCAATGTGGAAAAAATAGAGAATGAGCCAACACCTTTACTCTTCTTCTTTCTCTTCTGGTCCGGGCCCTTCCGAGATCTTTTCTTCTGAGTGCGCTTCCCTTTGACGTATGCCACCATTGCTCTGCCATTGGAATTCTCGTTCTACATTACGTCTTGTGCAGACATTAATGAAGCCATTAGTTCAGCATTAGTTAATTACATTTTATTAATGTGGTACGTTACCATTATGTTATTAAAAGACATGGGAAATAACAATAGAATGAAGTCATACTGCATTTCTGCATCCATCTCCGGCCCGAGAGTTTCTCGCTTGGATAAGTACCCAAACATTTTGATTACATGCTATCAAAGTCCCTTCATGGATCTTATAGTGAATAAGCTCTTTCATAACGTTATGATGCTGAGTGTGGTTGACATCACCGAACATCTCCTTGAGATAAAGCATTATACCAAGGCAGGTCTTCATATCCACATGTTGCTTTTGATGCTCATTGGAGAGAGATCCTAGAATATAACACTGAGCCAATGTATGATCTTCACCATATTTTTCGTTGAACTTTAATTCTACTGGTGTCTTAGGGTTTGCATACTTGTTCTTGGATATAAAATAAGATGTGTGATTAGCAGGGAGAACAAGATCCAAATTATGAATCCAATCTGAGTATTTTGGTCCGGTCGACTAATTGACCTCCAAGAGACTACTGAGTGGGTTCATGGACATCATTGTTTGAAATTAAGAATGCACAGTATTAGAACATATAAATAATCATATATTCATTTTAACTTCATTGATTGAGGAATTTTTAATCAAATTAGTCTTGACTTTTCAACTTTGAAAGTTCATTTCCTTAATAACTTTCAAAGCAAGAGATAGAATTACCGTTATATCTCTAGTAAGACCTGGAATCTCCTTTTTACCTTTGTTACATCCCAATAATAAGAGAACTTGTAACTCGGATAAAAAGAAGCAGAAACACATTCCGTCTTGCAAGTCCAACTTGCATTTCCCTATTCAATCTTTAACACCGGAGCCCACCACCCCCTAAGCTAATGTTGACCAGTTGTTAATTGAACCAACCAGCAACAAGATTAGAACTCATTATATGCTATCCAATATCACCCCATTAATATGAGGACACGAAATTGGGGTCACTACATATACGGACTTACTCTTTCAAGAAGCAAAGAGCCCGATCTAGATGTGCTTGTATGCAGGAGTTGTCACTTCGGACAAGCATCTCGTGCATACAATCCTTGGTGAGGAACCCTTTGCCATGATACGTTACCGCGGATGTCACTTTTGTGATCCATCATATCATATTCAAATTCTAATTAATCATTATGAAAAATAATCATATGATTAATTCTTCCAAGGGAAATACAACTCTATTCATAATAGAGTATTTAATTGATATAATTGTTTTAATCACATCAAATAAGTTATCAATCCAATTTAATTAACCAACAAACAAATTTGTTTGTTACTTGAAAGGGTAGTATTATATCAAAATACGTATTATTCAAATTTTAGTAATTAGAAAAATACATCATGATCTCGTCAAACACTATTCTCTCCTTGATCTTTATCATGGTCAGTATGCACAAGATGCTGGATATATCACTCACGAGCAACCAACTACCCCAACGATCCCTGACTAGACATCATATCCACCGCAGATAAGGATAATGTAAATTGATCATATAATATTGAGATGTTATTCAGTATCAAAATCAAAGTTATACGATATAGTATTTATCAAAAACTTTTTGGTTAATATTATATGGGGATTTGCTAAACAAATCCCCAATCCTATTCATGTAACAATGTTTTACTTATAGACATTGTCCTACAACTATTGTAGGATAAATTAGTGTTTTAATGAAAAGTTCTTTCAATGGCCTATGATGATTAAACAATCATATTTATAATTATTAGGAATCATAAAAAATCAAGGAAAATTAATAATTTTCATGATTTCCATTGAATTATAAACACATTATGTAAATAGGTTTGAGGATCTAATCATCTTCCGACCCATCTCCACTAAATATGGAATATCTAGGGTAAACGGAGTGAGAATCACGTAAAATAAATTCGAATGGTTTGTTGGTTTGATTCTCTAGTTAATTCAAGTATTTATTTTACATTTAATGATTTTAAAAACGTAGTTATAATTAGTTTTTTTACAGATTTGTGAAAACATGCAAAATAATTTTCCATGGGGGGAACTATTCGAATCACTTTGATGCACTTTTGGTACCAAATAAAGTTTATTGTTTCAGGAAATATCTAGACAATATTAATATATTTTATTAACAAAAAAGCATTCAAATAGTACATAAGTAGTAGGTTTAATTTTACTGAAAAATCGATTCCAATCTTGCATCCAATGCAAAAACAATGTTCCACGCGCATCCAAAACATGAAGCATGATCGCTTAGGGTTTTAGATCGTATCCAAGAACTCAACCAAGGCTTTGATACCACTTGAAGGATATGGAAGGATGCTTAAGTTCATCACAGAAGCATGAAGATCACATCATATGTGATTGGAGCGACTAGTTACACTAGTAACTTGGTGATACGGTATTTAAAAAAATAAAATTACGAAACCACAAAATCCAAGAAAACTTTTTTGATCATTTAGTCAAACTACATACAAGATTTTGGAATACATCTTTAGTTGTGGTTGTGATCAGAGTCTCTAACGTTAGAGACCTCCTGTCTAAAATCGTTTCTGACTGAGAAACGCGTGCGAGCGTGAGGATGAACAACGTGCATCTCGTAATCCAAAGCATTGATCCAAGCAGCAGATCTCCTCATATCATTTCACGAGATACAATGTATTCTTCATGATCTTGGCACAACGAATGAGATTGATATCCATGAGTAGTTGAGGCACCGACACGACGATGTATTGACGGCGACGGTCTATCTTGGATTTCCAAGTGGACGACCACTTAGAGAGAGAGAGAGAGATGGTGTGAGAGATGAGTGAGAGAGCCCTTTCAATGCTTTTGTGTTATAGAAGAGCTAGGGTTGCCTCTCTTATATAATATTTTGGGAGTCCATGGATCGCAATCCATGGACAACACAAGTCCAATGGCTCACATTGATTCATGTTTCTTTTAATGGCCATGATTTTTATTGCAAAAACACAACAACAATTAATTTAATTTAATTTAAATATATTGAATAATAATCATTATAAATTATTTTCATTAAATCAATATTCCTTGGAGAAATAGGAAGGAGGAAAGCCTCCTTCTATATGGAGAGTTGACGGCCACCAATTTCCATACGGAATTTTCTTCGCCCACACCTTGTACATGGAAGGTGGCTCCATCTTTCATATTTCATGGAATCTGGTATTCCATGAATATCTCCAACTATTTACAATAACTTTTGTTGTAATTATTTAACAAATTATAAATACAATTTATATTGTGATCATTGCAATCATACCATCGGAGATTTGTAAATAACATTCACAACCCAAAATAAAGTGTAAATTACAATTTAAATTAATTGTTCAATGTGAATCCAATTCACATCAACATTTAAATTGTAAATGTTATTTACAAATAGATCTCTATTATATATTATAAATCACATTTATATTATATATGGATAATATGGATAATGCTATCCAAATTATTCTTATCCATAATAATGAACTCACATTTAATTATATTGGATCATCATTCTCATACATCAAAATAATATGAATCAAATTCACATTATTCATAGTAATCAAATCATATTAAATTATGCACTTCTCAAAGCATGAATATAATTTAACAATGGAATAATTCTTGAACTCTTTCAAGAATAATGAGCTTTCTCCGCAGATATTTGGAGATAAGGACAAGGTGTTTGTACTTTCAACATGTAGTGACTTGGATATTGAGATCACCTTTCAAATCCAAATCTCGGGGACCTCTCATTGAAAATTGATTGAATCAGAACCTCAAACCTAATCTTGTCATTGCATCTGAATCGCAATCAGATCACTGTCCAACATTTGGACCAAGATGATATTACTTCTCTACTGAGAGGAGTCACTAAAATCCTGACATGTTTTCTCACTTCCTCGAAAAGGAAGTGCCATTGTTATACAATGGTTTTTGATCACATCACCCTCAAGTATTCCTAATACATGTACATATAGCATACTGGAAGACTGAAAATAAACCTAAATACATAGATAAATTTACACTATCATTTTTGTGGTTATATCATTAAGTTTCTCATATGGTCATTGGGTGTTGGTATTGATCATATCCTTTCCAAAAACATATACCGTGCCTATAATCTTTTTTCATGCTTCCAAAGCAAGCCGACCATGCATGGAACTTGACATGTCCGAATACCTCATGAGTGAGCTCATGTCTTCTGATTCACAAGTGAAACTGTATGATCCATTTGTGATATTGTATTATTCATATGCCCTTGTATGCATACCAGCTCGCTGATGTATAGACCTTGATTAGGCCTTCAACCTAACAGTCTACCAAATGCACATGCTCAGAAATATATCAATACATTGGTCTCCTTTCAGAGCATGTATGCATATATAGCGACAACAAACAACATAGGAGTTGGTTATCTCGATTTCATTGAGTCAACTCTTTGACTTAAGTAATCTGACACCTCCGAATCTCTATTCATATGTTGAGGAAATGCATCAACAGGTCGATCAGATATCAACCAAAAGAGAAAAGATTTCCATCTCCAACTTCAGTTGGATCTCATCTCTTAATAATCATTTAATGGTGATTGATGATTCATCAATATAACTCTTAAGATATTCCTCCAAGAACCAACCTATATTATTCAACAATTGAATCAAAAGTTGTATGATCATCAAGATGGCCATGGTACATAACCCTAATTTTACTAAGGGACCTTATAGTGCATTCATTCATTTAGTCTCAATTAATGAGTGAAATAAACCAACAAATTGATAAATCAAACATTCAATACTAGTTATTGTAGGAATTGTTCGCCATGGTCTCACATTGCTAACATTCGCATTCCCCCTAGTGCATGCTCACATTGAGCTCAAGAATATGTTCCATTCTCTTCTGCCCACTTTCCACGGGAATACTAATGAGGAATCGCACATTCACCTGTAGCAATTCTCCCACATCTACCCAACCATACACTACTCTAACATCTCGTTAGGTGTAGTCAAGATGTCTGCATTTCCCTTAAGTCTCCAAGACAAGTCCATGTACTTGGTCAACCATTTGGAGAAGTTCATGACGACCTAGGAGGAACTTAAGTTTGTGGTCTATTACAAGTTTTATCCTCTAGGATGGTTCAACCAAATGCGAGCCCTGATTAGCAATTTCTCCCCAGATACCTACAAGTCGATTCATGAAGCAAAGGAGTGATTCACAAAACTGTAGAATAAATGCCCCCACCATGAGATATCAAGGACTAGCTTGGTCCAACACTTTTTGGGTCCAGAATAGTGAAAGTAAGAGATTAGATGATGTTGCTTATGGGGGATCTTATTTTAACAAGGATGAAGATGTTGTCTGGCATATTTTTGAAGAAATGGCCGAAGGAGTTGTCACCCTCTTTTCATCCTGCGTGTGTCAAAGGCAAACCCAGGTCCTCCACAAGCCATTCCACATGGCAGCATCTCAAGAGGCCGACATAGATGAGATCTCCAACCTCAACATCATTGGGGGCCACTTCTCCGAGATTGATATCGTCAAAAAGTGATCGCAAGATCTTAATAAACTCACTATGATCAAACAGAAGACCCAACATCTGCATAAACTGCATTAGATCACCAAGGAACTGGAGTTCTGTTTAATATCATTAATGCCTGACAGTCGGTGACACCATCGTTCGAGACTCTGGTTGAGAAGAAATATGAGCCAACACAACCACAGTAACCTCAACCCAATCAGAAGCCACCGGCAATCCAGCATGTGTATTATGTGCCGACTCCCGACCAAGAACTATAGAAGGAGTTGGTGGTATGGTAACCAGTGCCCATGTTTTATTTTGATCCATTTTCTCCTCCAACACGTCTGAACCAAGAGGTTACTGGAGTTTGGTCTAGTTGTACGCAACTGGCTCATCTAGGTTGACCTCAGCAGGGCCAGACTGCAAATTCTCATCCATTCCCTCAACATCAAGCAGGGAGATTTGTTCAGTCCTCGCATCCTCAACCTCAATACCACCAGTCTCCATAGTATCACAACAATTGGAAACAGAATCAACGACAAAAACAATCACAATACCGCAAGCAACATTCCTACCATTCGTATGCGGCTGCACCTCACCAGTAGTATCCTCCTTCTCACTACCAAAATCAATATTAGCTTACTCCACCATAGAAACTCAAACAGAAGCATGCATTCCTGCAGCCACACCATCAACCACAATGTCGTTATCAAACTGAACATTCTGAGGTGGTTCTTGTGAACCCGAGCCTCGATTGGTTGGCCCAGCTGGTCAAGGGATTGACAAAGATGACTTAAGAGCAGAACGACCTAACGACCGAGAAAACTCCAATTCTGGCCCATGACAAAGCAAACCCAAGTAATTTTAAGAGAAAAGTGTAGGTAGAATGTGAAGTCTTGTCTATGAATGTAGAGTCAGATGATTGTGATTTCATTTTATCTAATAATGTTACTCTCAGGAGTGGTAGGACCTCGCCTCCGTTTGTCACTGTCAAAGGGAAGAATAAAGCTTCATCTGGTGAATCGCCATCTTTTGCATCAGTCGTGCTAGCTACATATTCGAGTGAGGAAGAAGAAGGAGGAGGAACCCCACCAGCTATTGGCCACCACCATTTCCAACAAAAAGAAAAAAATTTAGAAATATGATAAAAGCCAAACAAGATGATCACAGTCGAAGTGAAGTTGTGCCAGCCATGGAAGAGAAAGATCCAGCAGCCAATCCAGAACCAGCCGATGGATCAGAGACTGTAGCTTTTGGATGTCCGCCCCTAGTTCCAGATTATACACCTTTCTGCAGTCTGGTTGTACAAGATGTTGTGGACATGAATATTAATGTAAATAAGAATACTAATTTTGATTTTAGTTTAGTACATATTCCTTTTCCTGTTGCAATTGAAAAATTCAATAAAAAATAAAATGAAAAAAATGCAAAATCTGATACAGGTGGTTTGGGAAATTCTAACAACTTGATTGTTGAATGAACTTTGCTGAAAGCCATGGAATATATGCCCGTTGTATAGAAGGGCCTGAAATAAGGATGTACGAACAAGGACCAGTTGAATCGCAATAACAAATGTCAGGTGATTAAAAAGCACGTCCTCACCACGACCACAATTGCAGACATCAACAATCTTCTAGAAAACAAGCCAGTCAAAGGAGCACCCTTTTATTTGATGCGAGATTTTTAACAAGATCGTTGAGTGGTCCATCTTGGTAGAGGCTCTTCAATCAACCTCATGCCTGCCTCATTGCTCACGGAATTAGGGTTGGGATCGCTTAAGCCAATTTGCATGATCCTTCAGTTTCTTGATCAATCAATCAAGCTACCATGAGGTCTATTGGAAGACATTGTCGTAACGGTGCAGAACACGCCGTTTCCTGTTGATTTTGTGGTCTTTGATATGGAATCTCCTGCACCATTACTCCAGACCCCGATTATTCTTGGTAGGCCAGTCCTGCGAACTGTAGAGGCCATGGTTGACTATGGGTTTGGAAAGATCATATTCTGTTCGAGCAGCAACAAAGTAACAATGTGTGAGGTCAGTGAACCAAAAGTCGTGTTTTATAAAGGTCAAGTAGAACTATATCAAGCAGACTATGACTTTATTGCAGATATCAGAGATACATAATTTCTTTGAATGACACATGTATTCCCGAAATCTTCTTTCCATAGGAGGAACTGGAGAGTAGAGTCCATACATGGTCTGATGTCAACTAGGAGTCATATTCGTACTTGTTGATTTATCTTCTTGAGGCAGAAGACTCTTGCCAGTCTGAACATAATGAATTCATTAATGATTTGTTTGGTACATTATCAATAGAGCCACACGTGATCTAGTTGAGCAGCACCTCCAAAATCCTGCCACATAATCCACCTACTAGTTTAGTTTCAGAAGTGATTGAGAAGCACGTTAGATCAAAACTAGAGTTAAACCACTTCCATCAGACCTCAAGTATGATTTCCTTGTTGGTGCAGAAAAATAATATTGTCATCATCAGTAGTTGGTTAACCCTAGATCAAGAATCTCAACTGCTTGAGGTTCTTTAGAAACACTGAAAGGTACTTTGTTGACACGTATGACCTCGGTGGGAATAATCCTGCTCCATGTTCACACCACATCTATTCGTAAGATGATGCAAAGTCGTCCCAATAATTTCAAGAGAAGACTAAACCCTAACTTATAGGACGAAGTCATTAAGGAGATCATGAAATGGTGTGACGCATGCTTCATTTTTCCCGTCTCTATTTTTAAATGGATGAGCACCTTGCATGTAGTTCGTAAAAGGTCTGGGATCATCGTGGTTACAAATGAAAGAGATTGGCTTGTGTATGTGTTGATTACTGCTTCCTTAATGTTGCATCAAAAAATGACCATTTCCTTTGGCCATTTATTGATCACGTTCTGGAAAGATTATCTAGAAAGTAGTTCTTCTACTTCTTGGATGGGTATTCCGATACAACAAGTTGGCAATCACCCCAGCAAATAAAGTGAAAATTACCCTCACTTGCTCATTCCACATCTATGCTTTCAAGGGAATGCCCTTTGGTTTGTGCAATGAACCTACCACATTCCAGATATGCATGCTTGTAGTTCCGTTGATATGGTTGGCAGTTCTCTCGAGGTGTTTATGGATGACTTCTCTATGTATGGTGACAGTTTTGATTCTCGTTTTGAGCAACTAGACTAAGTTCTTCACAAATGCAGATAAGTCAATCTCGTACTATCTTGGGGAAAGAGCCACTTCATGGTCACTGAAGTGATTGTTCTGAGCTACGTTGTTTCCAAGCATGGCACGGAAGTCAACCAAACAAAGGTGGAGGTGATCACCAATCTAGATCCACCTATATGAGGTCAATACTTGGACATTTGGGAATCTACGGACGATTCATCAAAGATTTCAGCCGCATCACCCGATCTCTAACTATATTACTATGCAAGGAGATCGAGTTTCATGTTTATCAGTAGGTTCTCCTATCTTTTAATCAGTTGAAGGAGTTCATCACTCAAGATCACATCATAATTCTGGACGACTGGTCTCTACCTTTCAAGATCAAGACGGATGCATCAGATTTCGTGGTTGCGTCTGTGTTAGGACAAAGTAGAGACGAAGTGTCCTATGCCATTCACTACGCCAGCAAGATACTAGATGAAGCATAGAGAAACTATACTGTAACGAAGAAAGAGTTGCTGGTTGTGGTTTTCATACTCAAGAAGTTCAAATCCTATCTTCATTGATCTAAAGCAATCATATATAATAACCACTCTATTATCTGGTATTTACAGCAAAAGAAGGATGTCAGGCCCAGATTGATCAGATGGATCCTTCTCCTCCACGAGTTTGACATGGAAATTAAAGATAAACCTAGAGCTTAATGTGGTAACAGATCACATCTCCCGAATTTAACAACAAGAACCTCCATTGTGTAGTGCACCCATCACAGACACCTCTCTTGAGGATTCAATTCTTACCATGGATTCTCTCCTCTGATGTGCCAATATTGTGAACTACCTCATCTCTGTTTCGTAGCACAAGATTGGACGAAGATCAAGAAGTCATGTTCTTGTCCCAAATCCATTTCTTCCAATGGGAAGAATCCTCCTTTTTAGGGAAGGAGCATATTGCATTTGGCATGGGTGTATACTTCAGAAGGAGAATTACATTGTCCTTGAGCATTGTCACTCGCTCGAATTTGGTGGATACCACTCTGTAGACAGAACGACATTGGAAGTACTATAATGTGGCCTTTGGTGGCCCACTATTCAAGGACACAATAGCATATGTCAAAGGCTACATTGACTATCAGAATATGGGAGGAATCGCACAGCGAAATACTCGATGCCCCTGAAATTCATTCTGAGTTCATATGTATTCGATTCTTGGGGCATCGATTTTATGGTACCCTTTTTAGCCATGTTAGCCCGAGGAGAACCATTCCTACAATAAATTTTATTGTAATGGTTGATTTATCAATAAAATTTATTGATTTTTTTCACTCCCTTTCTTAGATTGAATAAATGAATGCACGATAAGGTCCCTGTGTACAATTAGGGTTTTGTACCATGGCCATCTTAATATACATACAGTTGTTGGTTCAATAATAGAATCATTGAAGGATATGGTTAGATCCTCAAGCGCATCACGAAAGTGTGTACGTTGTATCGAATACGACGAGGAGCGACTAGTCGGACTAGTTGCTCGATGCAGCGGAATTTAAAAAATTTTATACGACGAAACCACATGATCCAAGAACACTTCTCGAATCGTTTCGTCTAAACCACAAACAAGTAATAGGATTACCTCTTGAAGCGTGGTTGCGATCGAGTCTCTAAACGAAGAGACCTCCTGTCTCAAGTCCGATCCGACGGAGGAGACGCTTGCGAGCGCGGGGATGAACTGCGTGCTTCTCGCAATCCATGTTGATGATCCAAGCGGCGGATCTCCTGATCTCGACACACGAGATCCATCGTCTTCTTCACGAGCGAGGCGCTCCGAAGGAGACGGAGATCCACGAGCAGAAGAACGGGCAGCACAACGACGATGCCGCGGCGATGGAGAACCTCTCCATGGCATCCATGGTGGACGGCCATGAGAGGGAGAGAGAGGGCTGACCTCTAGAGAGAAAGAGAGAGAGAGAGAGATGCTTCTCAAGCATTGTGTGTGTAGAGAGAGAGCATGGGTATGCCTCTCTATTTATAGGGTTTTGGGATCCATGGATCTCAATCCATGTGACATATAAAATCAATGGGTGAGATTGATTTATGTCAATCCAATGGCTAAGATTGTTGTTGGTAAAACAAACAAATTTAGATCAAAATATATTTGACAAAATCAAATACAAATTAATCTAAAATCAATCCAATAAATAAGGAGAGAATGTGCATGGAGATTTCATCTCCATGCTCTTTCCATGTGGACGGCCACACATTCCTTTTGGGAATGATGTGCCGCCCCCCCTCTTTCCATGGAGAGAGCAATCTCATGGAAATCCATGAGATTGCATATCTCCTTGAAAATCTCCTCTATTTATTCCCAACAACTTTTGTTGGCTTTTTATTCTTAAAAAACAATTCATAATTATATTTGAGAATATTGCAATCTTGCCATAGAAAAATTGTGAATCAAATTCACAACCCAAAACAACATATAATTTACATTGTCAATTAATTACACAATGTGTATCCAATACACAAAATAATTAATCAACACATATAAATTATAATTAACTCTCTCTAATACATTATAAATCACATTTATAATATATTATGAATAATTGTATATTACTATCCACATTATTCTTATCCTTGATAATTAAATCATATTTAATCATCTTGGATCTCTTTATCTCATGTGTTCAAATAATATGAATCAAATAATATGAATCACATTCATATTATTCACATCTTTGATAACTAAATCACATTTAATTTTCTAATATAACTCTCCTTATAATATGAATCAAATTCATATTATCCATGATAATTAAATCACATTTAATTATCCATTTTCTCAATGCTTGGATACATATATCAACAATAGAATTATCCATGAACTCTTTCAAGGAAAATGCGCTTTCTCCGCGAATACTTGGAGATAAGGACAGGGCGATTGTATTGTTCCACGTATAGTGACATGGATATTGAGATCATATCTCAAATCCAGATCTCGGGCCTCCCATAGATGCTTGATTCAATCAAGACCGCAAGTCTAATCTTCTCATTGAGTCCGAATCACATTCAGATCAATGTCCAACATTTGGACTAAGATCAGATTACTTCTCTATTAAGAGGAGTCACTAAAATCCAGACCCGTTTCATCACTCCCTAGGAATGGAAGCGTCATGGTTATACAACCGTTTATGATCACATCACCCTCAGGAATTCCCAATACCTGTACATCCTGCATACTGGAAGACTCAGATTAAACCCGAAGTATTAGATCAACTTTATACTGTCTACTTCAGGGTTTTATCAGTAAGTTTCTCATTCGATCATTGGGAGTCGGTATCGATCATATACTTTCCAAAAGCATATATCATACCTAGGTCTTGATCATATACTTTCCAAAAGTATATATCAAACCTACAAATTCAGTCAAGCTTCCAAAGCGAGACGACCGTGCGCACGGAGTTTGATTCTTCCCAATATCTCATGAGTGAGCTCATGTCTTCCGGTTCAGTAGTGAACCTGTATGATCCCTTTGAGAGATCGTATTACTCATATGCCCTTATATGCACACCAGCGCGCCGGTGTATAGACCTTGATTAGGTCATCAACCTATTGGTCTGCCAAATGTACATACTCAGACATATAGTAACACACCTGTCTCCGGTCAGAGGATGTGTGCCTATATCATGACAGCATATGATATAGGACTTTGGTTATCTCGATTTCGTTAAGTCAACTCTTTGACCTAACTTATCCGACACCTCTGAATCTCTATTCCTATGCAGAGGACCTTCATCAAGAGGTCGGTCAGATATCAACCTAAATGAGATAGGATTGCCATCTCCTACTCAGGCTGGAGATCATCTCTTAATAATCATTTGACGGTGCTTGATGAGTCCTCAATCTAACTCATTAGATATTCATCTAAGCACCAGCCTCTATGATTCAATAATTGAATCAACAGCTGTATGATCATTAAGATGGCCATGGTACATAACCCTGATTGTACTAAGGGACCTATTATGCAAACTATGTACTCTTTATTTCAGATTAAGGAGTGAATTGCAACAACATTTATAGCATAATGGCTCGCCGTGGGCTCGCATTTCCAACAATCTCCCACTAGCCCAAAGAGCCATTAATGGGCTAATCATTTAAACCCACACTCATGTGACAATCATAGGCTATTAGAAAATAGCTAGGTAAGCTGATCAGTCACTCCGTTCCCAAGAGACTACGCCAAGTCCTTTTACGACACTTGCATATCTCCTAGTAACAGTGCTCGCATCCAATGCGAATGTTGCATCTCATGCAACCGATACTCAATTTTGTTGGTTATAGTGTCCTTGACACTACTTCTTATTAATTATCATAACCAGTATTCCCATAATCTTTATTAGAATACCTTCATTCTGGAGATCTCTATCTCCTAAGGTATCTACAGTTAAGACCCTTATAGATCACTATCTACAAGGTCTTAAACCTTTGAAGATAAGACTTTGAGATCATTATCTCTAAGTTTCATCATCTTTGAAGATATTGTTATTACTGCAATCAAGTGTTTTATCTCCATAGTAGGATTAGTAACAGTTTACTACTCCCACTGCATGGCAGACATCTGGCTCTTGTACACATCTAGCATATACCGAGCTTCTCATAACTGATGCACAAGTGCAAGCAGTTCTAGCATTCCGTTCCTCAACTCTTTGAGGTGCTATCCCTTTAGACAGGTCACTACCACATCTTAAGGGAAGGAAGCCTTTCTTGGAATTGTCCAGAAAATGGAATAAGTCCAAGGTGTACTACTAATGCGACAGTCCCAATACCCTCTTCTCTTTGCTTCTGAACGACTTCAGAATTAAGATCTAAGAGGTATCCTTGAGATCGTATCTCAAGGTATGGAACAACCAAATTATAAAACACCTATTATTTATTCTTATATCATTCCAACTGATTAGAATAATATCAACATTTAGCACGATGAACACAATGGCACTCCCACTAAGCTTCGCATGGTTCATCAAGATTTTATCTGAAATCACAACATTTATAATTTCATCAAATCTTATGTTCCAACTACAAGAAACTTATTTGAGTCCAAAGATGGAGTTCTTTAGCCTAGCACACCTTGCTTTCCTCAACCATGAAGCCCTGGGGCTACTTCATATGAATATCCTTAGAGAGGTATTCATAGAGGAATGCAATCTTGACTCACATCATCAAGATGTCAAAGACAAGTTGTGTAGCTATAGTTAGCAATATTCTGATGGGTTAAAGCAAGGCCACTGGAGAGCAAGTCTCATCGGAAGCGATGTCTTCTCTTCGGTGTGTAGCTCATGGCTACGAACCGTGCTTTGAAGGTCTCTACCTTCTCATCCGGTTCCCTCTTTCTATTGAAGATCCATTTAGACCTTAATGGGTCTTACCCATATAGGTGGATCCTCGAGGGTCCATATACAACACTTGTATATGAAGTCTACATTAGACTTTTATTGCTAACATCCATCTATCCATGTCATGATCCTTAGGAGCTTCATCACATGAAGTCCAATCATTTTCACATGGAATACATCCTCAAACTTATTTGAAGAAGTATTAGTGTTTCATCTTCAATTATTCTTTTGTTTCCAATTTCAGGAGTCTCATTATCTTTTCAAGATTAAATGAGTCCCTTTACTTCATTTTCATCTTGATTCTCAAGAGAGTCATCCTATAAGAATCATATTCTCAAAGATTAGATCTTTTAAGAATCTCAAGGTCATAAAGTAGGTATCCAATACCATCTTTTATTTTCCTAATGAAGTAGAACTCTCTAGTGCAAGATTCCAGCTCAATCACATGGAACCTTATTAAGGATATATAATGCAGTCTCTACCACATATATATACCTGGAAACTAAGAGATAATTATGCTATGATTAATCATTGATCAAATCATGTCACACATGATCAATTGTATCTCCCTACAACTCTATTGAGTTAAGGTTCATTAGGAGGATTGAGATAGGAATGATATTCATATCTCCATAAGGTATTTCTTGAATTCATCTAATAGGTACAGGCTACCTTGGTTAGATCAAATTCATTTCATCTTCCCTCAAACTTTGGTTCTAAACCAAAATTACGAAATCTTTGAACATTTCAAAGGTTTCTTAGGTGAAGATAAGAAATCTCATATCAAATAATCACTAATAGATATCACATATCCATAATGTTTATTCTGATATAGATGATTCACATACATTAATATGTATGAGATCTTGAATACCTTAATCTTACACCTTTCCCAAGGAAGGGTATATTGGACATTTTACTTTGAATACAATATTCACAAGTATGTGAGATTTGAATCTTTAGACAATCTAAAGTTTCATGTCTGACTAGTCCATTGATTTCATCAACAGACATATGTCCAAAATTTGATGTCAGATCATTATCAAATGATCTTTATCCTCCTATTGATCTTTTAAAGGTTTAATTTTCAGTATTAGAAATCTTAATGAACCATTCAATAATTTTCTAATTTAATAGAGTCCACTAGATTTTAGATTACTATCTGAAATATTTCCATCATAACTCTTTATGATAGATTTATTACAGAATTCATGTTTATATCCAACAATTAGAAATAAACAATGAGTGTATTCTAATATCTAGGTCATAGAGACATTCTCTAAGACTAAGGGCTCCCACTGAAAATATGAAGTCTATTGATGTCATGGAAATTGTTGCAACACTTGCATCACTTTCAACATGGATGACCAATAAACCTTAAGATCAAATTTCTAATACATATGCAACCAATTGCAAGTGTCATTAGAAAATTTGAGATACAATTATTAGACTTTATCTTATCAAATAAGTAAGTCAATATCAATGATTATATGTAGATTATACTGATGCTCCATCCGAGTCCTTTTCTCAGGATTCTAGACAGACTTGATAGTCATACTATCAACACATCAACTTATTGCAGTATTGGCATTCATCCAACTCTTTGGATGTCATATGGAAGTCACAGAAGTATAGTCAACTCTTTGACTATACCTCTTACTTGGGTCCAACCCATGCTTCCACTGCGCTCCCTTTGTCTATAAGCAACCTTTGCTCAAGACCAAGGATCTCTTATGTTAAAATCAAAAATTTCAATATAAGAGTATTTCAACATTTATACAAGCTTCATTTAAGTTCATATAATATGAATATTATGAAGCTTCATGAATGACTGGAGTATAGACAGTAGAATGATGACACTCATCATCTACATCCATCTAAACTCTTAAAACATAGGTTCATGTAGGTATTCAAATAATTTGAATACATCATCTCTTATAGAGCTACCATTCTGCATGATGTAGAGAACCACATCATTCATGATTAAATGTCGAGAGCACATATGTATGCCAGAATATCTTTATAAGGATTAATTTGATAATTACGATCATCATCGACATGTCACTTCAAAAGTACATTCGACAAGATCAAGACTTGTAGAGACATACAAACCTTAGGGTTTTAGTCCTATTGTCTATTTAATTATCACTTCTTATTGTTATGAGGAAACTTGCACATTGCAACCACATACATTGTGTGTCCAATTGCAAGTACAATATCTGTATCAAGGGTCCAATCCATTATATTCTACTGGTTATTAATGAGTATAACATTGAGTGGGTTTAATGAAGGATTATCTGAAATAAGTAATTTGCATAAGGGTATATATTTATATATATACATGTTTTACTTTGATTTAGGAATTTTTATATCAAAGTTGTCTTGCCATGTCAACAATAAAAGTTCATTCCCTTAATCACTTTCAATTGTAATAGATATACTTACCATCATATTTCAAGCAAGATCTGGGATCTCCTTCCTTATCTTTGTTGCATCCCAATAATATGAGAACCTACAACTCGGATAAAAAGAAGCGGGAACACATTCCGCCTTGCAAGTCCAACTTGCATCTCCCAATTTGGTCTTTAATACCCGGGCCCACCACCCCTAAGGTGATGTTGACCCGCCATTAATTGAACCAACCGTCAACAGGAATACAACTCGCTATGCGCAATCCAATATCGCCCCAATAATATGAGGACCCGATATTGGGGTCACTACGCATATGTCCTTACTCTTTCGAGAAGCGACGAGCCCGATCCAAATGGATCATATGCAAGAGCTGTCACTTCGGACAGGCGTCTCCTACATATAATATCTGGCGACGAAACTCTTCGCCTTGACGGGAGACCATGGATGTCACTTATGTGATCCTCCATATCTTATTCAAATTAAATTAATTTCTATGAATCACATTCATATAATTAATTCTTCCAAGGGAATTATTAACTCTAATCATATTAGAGTATTCTCAATTGGATATAATTAACTTAATCATATTAAATTAATTATCAATCCAATTTAATCAATCAAACTTAATTTTATGCTTGAATATACATATATGATATTATTCTCAAAGTACGTATTAATTCGAATTTTAATAATTAGAAAAATACATCATAATCCCTCGGACATTATCCCGGCCCTACCCGATGTCATGGCCAGTACCGACGGGAGTGGGGCGGACCACATACGTTGCAACCCGCTGACCCAGCGATCCCCGACTAGACACCATATCCACCTCGGGAAAGGATAATGCCAAATTGATTATTTTGTACTTGAGATGATCATCGGTTCTTCAACCGAAATTATACCATATAGTAATCAAAACAATTTTGATTTTAAGGAAATTTGCTAGGCAAATTCCCAAGTCCTATTCAAGCAAGAAGTTTGATGATTGTAATTCCAATTAAGGTTTAGATCAAATCTAATCAATTAATTGGTTGGAGCCAAGTCAATTAGGCAAATAATCATGTTTCAATATTTCACAAATATTTTTCAAGATTATTTCACGAAATTAACAATTAATTTCACTAATTGA
Organism: Ottelia alismoides; assembly: GCA_037367405.1. Lineage (NCBI taxonomy): Eukaryota > Viridiplantae > Streptophyta > Magnoliopsida > Alismatales > Hydrocharitaceae > Ottelia > Ottelia alismoides. The sequence continues at coordinate 314,039 of JAZKJV010010931.1, read as the reverse complement.
CAATCACTTGGTTCTAGATTAGGAAAGCAATTTCAGCAGTGACCCCTACTTACTAAAATTGGCATATCTCAATCATATTAAATCCAAATTAAGCAAAGTCAATTTCTAAAGTTTGATAATTTGATTTAGGACAGAACCTAAGTGATGTTTCACGCATTTCGAGGCAAGTCTAAACAGTAATTAACACTTTAATCACGTTCAGATTCACAGTTCCCGCAACAGTGCATACATGTTCATTAAAACTACCATATCTAGAGCATACAAAATCCGATTTACGCAAACTCAGATCCTATGGTTTCCTTATTTAATGGGGAACAAAATCCAAGTGCTATTTTCGTGTTTAAACAATTTAAACATGGCCGAAAAATTACACTAAACAGATCTGCGAAATCAAATGCGATAAAAACTTTCGCGACCTTAACGAACCCAAGTCGTCCTCGGTTAGCGAATCATATTCGAAACCATCGACCTAAGGCTCTGATACCACTTGAAGGATATGGTTAGATCCTCAAGCGCATCACGGAAGCGTGTACGTCGTATCGAATACGACGAGGAGCGACTAGTCGGACTAGTTGCTCGATGCAGCGGAATTTAAAAAATTTTATACGACGAAACCACATGATCCAAGAACACTTCTCGAATCGTTTCATCTAAATCACAAACAAGTAATAGGATTACCTCTTGAAGCGTGGTTGCGATCGAGTCTCTAAACGAAGAGACTTCCTGTCTCAAGTCCTATCCGACGGAGAAGACGCTTGCGAGCGCGGGGATGAACCGCGTGCTTCTCGCAATCCATGTTGATGATCCAAGCGGCGGATCTCCTGATCTCGACACACAAGATCCATCGTCTTCTTCACGAGCGAGGCGCACCGAAGGAGACGGAGATCCACGAGCAGAAGAACGGGCAGCACAACGACGATGCCGCGACGATGGAGAACCTCTCCATGGCATCCATGGTGGACGGCCATGAGAGGGAGAGAGAGGGCTGACCTCTAGAGAGAAAGAGAGAGAGATGCTTCTCAAGCATTGTGTGTGTAGAGAGAGAGCATGGGTATGCCTCTCTATTTATAGGGTTTTGGGATCCATGGATCTCAATCCATGTGACATATAAAATCAATGGGTGAGATTGATTTATGTCAATCCAATGGCTAAGATTGTTGTTGGTAAAACGAACAAATTTAGATCAAAATATATTTGACAAAATCAAATACAAATTAATCTAAAATCAATCCAATAAATAAGGAGAGAATGTGCATGGAGATTTCATCTCCATGCTCTTTCCATGTGGACGGCCACACATTCCTTTTGGGAATGATGTGCCGCCCCCCCTCTTTCCATGGAGAGAGCAATCTCATGGAAATCCATGAGATTGCATATCTCCTTGAAAATCTCCTCTATTTATTCCCAACAACTTTTGTTGGCTTTTTATTCTTCAAAAATAATTCATAATTATATTTGAGAATATTGCAATCTTGCCAAAGAAAAATTATGAATCAAATTCACAACCCAAAACATCATATAATTTACATTGTCAATTAATTACACAATGTGTATCCAATACACATAATAATTAATCAACACATATAAATTATAATTAACTCTCTCTAATACATTATAAATCACATTTATAATATATTATGAATAATTGGATATTACTATCCACATTATTCTTATCCTTGATAATTAAATCATATTTAATCATCTTGGATCTCTTTATCTCATGTGTTCAAATAATATGAATCACATTCATATTATTCACATCTTTGATAACTAAATCACATTTAATTATCTAAGATAACTCTCCTTATAATATGAATCAAATTCATATTATCCATGATAATTAAATCACATTTAATTATCCATTTTCTCAATGCTTGGATACATATATCAACAATAGAATTATCCATGAACTCTTTCAAGGACAATGCGCTTTCTCCGTGAATACTTGGAGATAAGGACAGGGCGATTGTATTGTTCCACGTATAGTGACATGGATATTGAGATCATATCTCAAATCCAGATCTCGGGCCTCCCATAGATGCTTGATTAAATCAAGACCGCAAGTCTAATCTTCTCATTGAGTCCGAATCACATTCAGATCAATGTCCAACATTTGGACTAAGATCAGATTACTTCTCTATTAAGAGGAGTCACTAAAATCCAGACCCGTTTCATCACTCCCTAGGAATGGAAGCGTCATGGATATACAACCGTTTATGATCACATCACCCTCAGGCATTCCCAATACCTGTACATCCTGCATACTGGAAGACTCAGATTAAACCCGAAGTATTAGATCAACTTTATACTGTCTACTTCAGGGTTTTATCAGTAAGTTTCTCATTCGATCATTGGGAGTCGGTATCGATCATATACTTTCCAAAAGCATATATCATACCTAGGTCTTGATCATATACTTTCCAAAAGTATATATCAAACCTACAAATTCAGTCAAGCTTCCAAAGCGAGACGACCGTGCGCACGGAGTTTGATTCTTCCCAATATCTCATGAGTGAGCTCATGTCTTCCGGTTCAGTAGTGAACCTGTATGATCCCTTTGAGAGATCGTATTACTCATATGCCCTTATATGCACACCAGCGCGCCAGTGTATAGACCTTGATTAGGTCATCAACCTATTGGTCTGCCAAATGTACATACTCAGACATATAGTAACACACCTGTCTCCGGTCAGAGGATGTGTGCCTATATCATGACAGCATATGATATAGGACTTTGGTTATCTCGATCTCGTTAAGTCAACTCTTTGACCTAACTTATCCGACACCTCTGAATCTCTATTCCTATGCAGAGGACCTGCATCAAGAGGTCGGTCAGATATCAACCTAAATGAGATAGGATTGCCATCTCCTACTCAGGCTGGAGATCATCTCTTAATAATCATTTGACGGTGCTTGATGAGTCCTCAATCTAACTCATTAGATATCCATCTAAGCACCAGCCTCTATGATTCAATAATGAATCAACATCTGTATGATCATTAAGATGTCCATGGTACATAACCCTGATTGTACTATGGGACCTATTATGCAAACTATGTACTCTTTATTTCAGATTAAGGAGTGAATTGCAACAACATTTATTGCATAATGGCTCGCCGTGGGCTCGCATTTCCAACAATCATAGAGGCTGGTGTTTGGATGAATATCTAAGGAGTTAGATAGAGGACTCATCAAGCACCTTCAAATGATTATTAAGCGATGATATCCAGCCTGAGTAGGAGACGGCAATCCTTTCTCATAAGGCTAATATCTGACTCACCTCGTGATGCATGTCCGCTGCATAGGAAAAGAGTTTCGGATGTGTCAGATTAGTTAGGTCAAAGAGTTACTATATGAGCACAAATCCTCTGACCGGAGATAGATGTGTTACTATATGTCCAAGTGTGTACATTTGGTAGACCAATAGATTGATGACCTAGCCAAGGTCAATACACCGGCGATCTAGTGTGCATATAAGGGCATATGAGTTATATGATCTCTCAATGGGATCATACATGTTCACTTGTGAACTGGAAGACATGAGCTCACTCATGAGGTATTGGGACCGATTAAATTCCATACATGGTCATCGTGCTTTGGAAGCATGACAAGAACTTGTAGGTATGATATCTGCATTGTGAAAGAATATGATCGATACCAACTCCCAATGACCAAGATTGAGAAACTTATTGATAAAACATGAAGTTGAGGAAGTGATCCAGGATGTACTTGTCTTCGGAAAACCTGAGGGTGATGTGATTATAAACGATTGTATAACCATGACGCTTCCATTCCAGGAAAGTGTTGAAACAGGTTTGGATTTCAGTGACTCCTCTTACTAGAGAAGTAATCTGATCTTGGTCCAAGTAGTGGACATTGATCAGAATGGTTCAGATGCGATGAGAAGATTAGATTTACGGTCTCGATTTGATCAAGCATCTATGAGAGGTACGTGAGATCTATATTTGAGATGTAATTAAAATCCAAGTCACTATACGTAGAACATACAATTGCCATGTCTTTATCTCCAAGTATTTGCAGAGAAAGCGCTTTATTCTTGAAATGGTTCAAGAATAATTCCATAGTTGAATTATATCCGAGCATTGAGAAATGGATAATTAAATGTGATTTAGGCATCATGGATAATGTGAATTTGCTTGACATTGTTTGAATACGTGAGAATGATGATCCAATATAATTAAATGTGATTTAATTATTATGGATAAGAATAGTGTGGATTGCAATATCCAAATTATTCATAATATATTATAAAAGTGCTTTATAATGTATTAGAGAGAGCTTATTATGATTTATATTTGTTGATTAATTATTGGTGTGAGTTGGATTCACATTGGATGATTAATTGAAAATAATCACATTTTATTTTGTGTTGTGAATGTGATTCACATTTTTCCAATGGCTAGATTGCAATATTTACAAAAAAATATGAATTATCATTTTTTAATTAATTACAACAAGTGTTGTTGTAAAATCACAAAGATTTCCAAGAATAATACAATCTCACAAGATAGCATGAGATTGCATGAGATTCCACCCTTCAATATTGGAAGGGTGGACGGACACCAAATGCTATATGGAAAGGGGGGCCGACCACTCTCATATATGGAGGGTGTAATCTCCATCCTATAATCTCTATGTTTTAATTGATTTAATTTTAGGATTAAATTATATTGATTTATCAATATATATTTAATCTTAGTTAAGTTCATAGTTGTTTGTTTTTACCAACAAAATCTTGACCATTGAAAGAAGCACAAATAGATATCAACCATTGATTTTGTGTAGTCCATGGATTGTGATCCATGGACTCCCAAATCCCTATATAAGAAGAGGCACGCCTTGCTCTTCTTTGTTACAACAATAATTACAACACCAACAAGTTCTCTCATCTCTCTCATTCTCACGCCCTCTCTCCCTCTCTCTCCTTTGGTGGCCATCCACCTTAGACCTAGAGGGAAGAAGCCATCGTTGTTGCTTCGCCATTGTGCCATTGCCTTGACTGCCCTTGGTTCTCTATCTTGATTGGTATGCCTCGCTCGCAAAGAAGATGTATGATCTCGTGGGACGAGATCAGGAGTTTTCTTACTTGGATCAACATCTTGGATTGCGAGAAGCACGCGATTCATCCCTACGCTCGCAAGCGTCTCCTCCAAAGAATGGACTTGAGACAAGAGGTCTCTTCTCTTAGAGGCTAGATTTCAACCACTCTACAAGAGATATTCTTTTATCTATTATGTGGTTCGAGATGAATAGATCTGAGAAGCGTTCCTTGATGATGTAGTTTCATCGCATGAAAATTCTAAATTCCGCTACATCAAACGACTAGTAGTTCTTGATCGTATACTATACGATCCTCACATTTTCATGATGCACTTGAGGATTATTCCATACCCTTCAAGTGGTATCAGAGCCAGGTCAGGGACTTGGGTTCGTTAGGGTTTGCGAAAGTTTTATCGCTATTCATTTTTTCATCTCTGTTTAGTGAATAATTTCGGCCCTAATTAAAATGTTTAAACACGAAATAATCACTTCTATTATGTTACTCATTAATAATAATTTCCTAAATGACATATCCTTATACAATAATTGATGAGATATGATCTATATCAGAATTGGTTACACAATCATCTTTCTCAACAAACAAACTTAGTTGAATAGGATTGGGAATTTGTTTAGAAACATTCCTTATAATCAAAAGTTTTTTCATTATTGTTATATGGTATAACTAAGGTTGAGAAAATGATGATCATCTCAAGCACAATGATCAATTTGGAAATATCCTTTCCCGAGGTAGATATGGTGTCTAGTCATGGAGCGTTGGGGTAGCAGGATGCATCGTGTGCGGTCTGTCCCACTCCCGTCGGTCGGTCCATGACAACGGGTAGGGATGGAATAATGCAGGAGACATCAGGTGTATTTTTCTAATTATTAAAATTTGAAAGAATACATAGATTGAGATAATACAATTTTTTCAATTAACAATTAAGTTTGTTGATTGAATTGGATTGATAATTGGTTTAATATGATTAAATAATTGTATCCAAATTAAAGACACTCTATTTTGAATATATGTGTACTTCCCTTTGAAGAATTAATAATGTAAATGTGATTCATGGTAATTAATTATAAATTGAATATGAGGTGGAGGATCACATAAGTGACATCCATGGTCTTCCGTCAAGGCGAAGGGTTCCGTCGCTAGAGATTGTATTTGGTAGATTCTTGTCTGAAGTGATAGCTCCTACATACAAGTGCATCTGGATCGGGCCCTTTGCTTCTCGAAAGAGTAAGGCCAGATGCGTAGTAACCCCAATGTCGGGTCCTAATATTATTTGGGCAATATTGTATTGCGCATAGCATGTTCTAATCATGTTGACAGTCGGTTCAATTAACGACGGGTCAACATCACCTTATGGGTGGTGGGCCCAGGTGTTAAAGACTGAATTGGGAAATATAAGTTGGACTTGCAAGACGGAATGTGTTCCCGCTTCTCTTTGTCGGAGTTGCAGTTTCTCATACTATTGGGATGTGGCAGAGATAAAGAGGAGATCCTAGTTCTTGCTAGAGATATAGCGGTAAGTATATCACTTGATTTGAAAGTGATTAAGGGAGTGAACTTTCAAAGTTGAAAAGGAAGACAAATTTGATTAGAAATTCCTTAATCAAATTTTTTAATTGAATATATAATTACTTATATGTTCTAATATAGTGCAACCTAAATTTCATAAAATGAAGTCCATGAATCCACTTAGAAGGCTTCTAGAGGTCAATAAATTGATCGAACCAAATTATTCGGATTGGATCCGAAATTATGACCTTGTTCTTTCAGTTGAGCGCATATCTTATGTGTTGTCAAAGAAATTGTACGCAGATCCAAAGACTCCAGAGAAATCAAATATAATAAAAAATATGAGGAAGATCATAATCTGGCAAGATGTTACATTTTGGGTTCATTGTCCAATGTGTTGCAGAAGCAACACGTGGAAATGGCCTCTTGCTATGATATTATGACGAATCTCAGGAAAATGTTCGGTAACATGAACTGCACACAACATTATAATATAATAAGAGATCTTATTCACTACAACATGCAGGAAGGTACCTCTGTCAGAGAGCATGTACTCAAAAGGTTTGGGTACCTTTCGGAATTGGAAACCCTATGAGCTGACATGGATGCAGACATGCAAGCATACTTCATTCTACTGTCGCTCCCTAAGTCTTTCAACAACTTTGTTGTCACATTCCACACGAGCAACACTGATTTTACTAACACTGAGCTATTGTCTACATTAAAGTCTACTAAAGACATAATGAGGATGGATGGCCCCTATGGTAGTGCAATGGTTATGCTAGTCAAAGGAAAGCGTGGTCGGAAGCAAGGTTCTTAGAAGGGCCCAGCCCAGAAAGGAAAGAAGAAGAGTCAAAGCATTGGCTCATCTTCCAATGCATCCACGATGATAGCGTTGAAGAAAACCGACGTCTGTCACCACTACAAGAAGATTGGGAACTAGAAGCGTAATTGTCTGGAATGCCTGAAGTCTGGCAACAAAGGTAAAGCCCTACAGGTATGAAATTTTCTTTCATCATCGAAACTAGTTTTTAATTGGACGAGAATGAAGTTGGGTTGTTGATTCTGGTGCTTCTGTTCATGTATTAAATTTGTTGCATCTATTTTAGGAAACTAAGAATCTCAATGAAGGGGATATAGTCATCAAGATGGGATCTGATACTTGTATTGCAGCAGTCACCGTCAGGACCTACCGACTATCATTTTCTACTGGAAGAGTCCTAGTGCATAGAGAGTGTCTTTATGTACTGAAATCACAGGGAATTTAATATATGTATCTAAACTTGTTAGAATTGGATATCCATTCCTATTCTGTAATAAACTTGTCATAAATAAACTTGTTAGAACTGGATATCCATTCCTATTCTGTAATAAACTTGTCATAAATCATTATGATAAGCATATTGTGGATGGTGTTTTGACATATGGTGGACTCTATGAATTTTGCATTGATGAACATGTCATGAATGTTACTACCACTAATAAAAACCCTAAATGATCCAGGGAAGATGGAAATCATTCAAACATGATTTGGCGTCACAGGATTGGTCATTTATCTATTGACATGATAAATAGATTGATAAAGAATGGACCCATAGATTTTCTACAGGTTCAATCTTTTCCTACCCGTGAACATTGTATTCGAGGTAAAATGACTAGGATCCCCTTTCGTAACAGGGTTATTCGATGCAAAGGTATTCTTGACCTTATACATACTTATGTATGCGGTCCCTTCAGTACCACAAATCGAAGTGGATATTGATATTACTTGAAATTTATTGACGACCATTTGCGATACAAGTTTATCTTCCTATTACATCATAAATTTGAAACCTTTAAAAAGTTTCAAGTGTTCAAGTCTTTGGTTGAGAACCAAACTGATAGGAAGATTAAACGGGTTCGATCTGACCAAGGTGGTGAGTACCTCTCAGATGAATTCAAGAAATAGCTTAAAGAGAATGGAATTATCTCCAATCTAACTCCTCCTGGAACCCCCCAACTTAATGGTGTTGCTGAAAGATGCAACAAGACAATCATTGATATGGTTCGTTCAATGATGAGTAAAGCACATTTACCACTTATTTTTGGGGGATATGTAGTGGAGACTGTAATAAATATCTTGAACAAGATTCGTAGCAAGTTTGTACCTCAGAATACTCAATAGCTCTGATATGGAAGCAAACCTGGTGTTAATCACTGAGGGTTTGGGGATGCTTGGTCCATGCGAAGAACGTGGATGCAAGTAAGCTACAATCTCGCTCTCGTTAGTGTTACTGAGGGTTTGGGGATGCTTGGTCCATGCGAAGAACGTGGATGCTTGGTCCATGTTAAAGATGGTATTGTATACCAACTTTATGACCCTGAGACTCAGGTGGTTTTCGTCTCTAGAGATGTAAATTTTTTGGAGAATGACTTACTTAAGGGTCAAGACGAAAATGAAGTGGGGCAACTCATTGAACTCCTGAGCTTCCTGAACCAGAAACGGAGTAGATAAATGAAGATGAAACACCCATACCTCTTCGAATGAGTTTGAGGGTGGTTGCACCACCTGAAAGGTATGGATTCCATGTGTCAGGTGAAACTGATAATGATCATGCTTCATTTGATGAAGCACTCGCGGATCATTACATGGATAAATCAATGCTAGCAATGAAGTTAGAGAATGACTCCATGCATAAGAATGGTGTGTGGACCCTATAGGATCCACCTAAAGGGGTAAAACCCATTGGGCGTAAATTGATCTTCAAGAGAAAGAGGGGACCTGATGGGAAAGTAGAGACTTTCAAGGCATGGCTCGTAGCCATAGGCTACACACAGAGAGAAGGCATCGACTACGATGAGATGTTCTATCCTGTGGCTATGCTTACATCCATCAGGAAACTGCTAGTTATAGCTGCATCTCTTGACTACGACATCTAGCAGATGGACGTCAAGACGGCTTTCCTCGATGGATACCTTGAGGACGATATCTGTATGGAGCTGCCCTAGGGCTTCATAGAGGAAGGTAAAGTATGCAAGCTGAAGAAATCTATCTATGTGCTCAAACAATATTCTCGTATGTGGAATATCAGATTTGATGAATCCATAAAGAGTTATGATTTCGTGTAGAATCTTGATGAACCATGTTTGTACAAGAAGCTTAGTAGGAGCGCCATTGTGTTCGTCGTGTTTTACGTAGATGACATCCTTATCATTGGGTATGATACATGGATGATGACTAGTGTTATGATTTGGTTGTCCCACACCTTCGAGATGAAAGATCTTGGAGAAGCATCCTACATATTAGGTCTAAAGATGTTCAGAAATCGAGAAAAGAGTATATTGGTATAATCACAATATGGGTACATTAAGACGATTCATTAACGAATCTGTATTGATAGTTCCAAGAAAGGTTTCCTCCCTTTAAGACATGGTATCCACCTATCTAAAGGGATGTCTCATCAAACTGTTGAGGAAAAGAAATCCATGTATGGATGCCCGCATCAGTTGTAGGAAGCTTAATGTACGCCTTGATCTGTACTAGGCCAGATATCTACCGTGCAATGGGAGTGGTAAGTTGTTACAAATACTACTATGGAGAACAATACTGGAATGTAGTGAAGAACATTTTCAAAATCTATGTTGGACGTAAGATTACATCTTGGTATATGGAGATGGTTATCTCAAATCTTAAAATATACAGATTCAGATTTCCAGTCGAATATAGATTATCGAAAATCGACATCAGGGTTTGTGTTCCTCTTGAACTATGGTGCTATGAGCAGGATACACAAGAAGCAGGACACTAAAGCAGATTCAACAACGGAAGTCGGATACATTGCCGCATCAGATGCTACAAAGAAGGTGGTGTGGTTGTGCAAGTTCATTCTGGAACTTGGCGTAGCTACCCCCGACACTCCCATCACGTTACTATGCGATAACATGGGAGTCATTGCCCAGGTAAAGGAAATTAGATGGCATCAAAAACACGTGGAAAGGAAATACCACATCATTCGATAGATTCAAAAGCGTGGTGATATTGTCATCACTAAGGTGGCCTTTGCCGACAACATTGCGAATCCTCTTACCAAACCTTTACCACAGAAGGTTTTCGACGATCATGTAATGAGTATGGGTTTATGGATTGTACATGAATGGTTCTGAGGGCTAGTGGGAGATTATTAGCATTGTTAGCCCGAGGCGAACCATTCCTACAATAAATATTTTTGTAATGTTTGAATTATTAGTAAAAATTATTGGTTTTTTTCATTCCCTTTATGATATTGAATAAATGAATGCACTATAAGGTCCCTCTGTACAATTAGAGTTATGTACCATGCTCATCTTAATAATCATACAGCTGTTGGTTCAGTAATAGAATCATAGAGGCTGGTGTTTGGATGAATATCTAAGGAGTTAGATAGAGGACTCATCAAGCACCTTCAAATGATTATTAAGAGATGATCTCCACCCTGATAAGGAGATGGAAATCCTTTCTCTAGGTTGATACTTGACTAGCCTCTTGATGTCGGTCCTCTACATAGGAAAGGTGTTTCCAAGGTGTCATATTGGTTAGGTCAAAAAGTTGATTTAACGAGATCGAGATAACCAAAGTCCTATATTGTATACTATGACGATATGGGCACACATCCTCTGACCAGAGACAGGTGTGTTACTATATGTCTATGTGTGTATATTTGGCAGACAGACAGGTTAATGACCTAACCAAGGTCTTTACACTTGCGAGAGGGTGTGCATATAAGGACATATGAGTGATACGATCTCTCAAAAGGACCATACATGTTCACTCGTGAATCAGAAGACATGATCTCACTCATGAGGTATTGGGACCGATCAAATTCCATGCATGGTCATCGTGCTTTGGAAGCATGACAAGAATTTGTAGGTATGATATATGCTTTGTAAAAGTATATGATTGGTACCAACTCCCAATGACCAAGATTGAGAAACCTGTTGATAAAACCTCGAATATGACAGTGTTAAATTTATCTTCATCTTCGTATTTATCATAGGTCTTCCATTATGGAGGATGTACATGTATTAGGAATACCTGACGGTGATGTGATCATAAACAGGTTGTATAATCGTGACGCTTCCATTCTGAGGGAGTGATGAAACAAGTTTGGATTTTAGTGACTCCTCTCAGTAGAGAAGTAAGCTGATCTTTGTCAACGTGTTGGACATTGATCTGAATGAGATTCAGATGCGATGAGAAGATTAGATTTACGGTCTTGATTTGATCAAGCATCTATGAGATGTACGTGAGATCTGGATTTGAGATGTAATCTCAATATCCAAGTCACAATACGTGAAACATATAATCGCCCTATCCTTATCTCCATGTATTTGCAGAGAAAGTCCTTTATTCATGAAAGGGATAAAGAATAATTCCATAGTTGTATCATATCCAAGCATTGAGAAATGGAAAACTATATGTGATTTAGTTATCATGGATAATATGAATTCTATTCACATTATTTGAATACATGAGAATGATGATCCAATATAATTAAATGTGATTTAATTATCATGGATAAGAATAATGTGGATAGCAATATACAAATTATTCATAATATATTATAATTGTGATTTATAATGTTTTAGAGAGAGAGCTTATTATGATTTATATTTGTTGATTAATTACTGGTGTGAGTTGGATTCACATTGGATGATTAATTGAAAATGTAAATCACATTTTATTTTTGGTCGTGAATGTGATTCACATTTTACCAATGGCTAGATTGTAATATTCACAAAATATTTATGAATTATTTTTGTTGAATTATTTACAACAAGTGTTGTTGTAAAATCTATGAGATTTCCAAAGAATACTGCAATCTCACAAGATTGCATGAGATTCCACCCTTCCGTATTGGAAGGGTTGACGACCACCAAATCCTATATGGATTGGGAGGCCTTCCACTCTCATATATGGAGGGTGTAATCTCCATCCTATAATCTATATATTTGATTGATTTAATTTTAGGATTAAATTATATTGATTTATCAATATAATTTTAATATAAGTTAAGTTCATAGTTGTTGGTTTTTACCAACAAAATCTTGGCGATTGAAAGAGGCACAAATCGATCTCAACCATTGATTTTGTGTAGTCCATGGATTGTGATCCATGGATTCCCAAATCACTATATAAGAAGAGGCACGCCTTGCTCTTCTTGGTTACAACAATAATTACAACAAGAACAAGTTCTCTCCTCTCTCCCTTTCTCACGCACTCTCTCCCTCTCTCTCCTTTGGTTATTGTCCACCTTAGTTCTAGAGGGATGAAGCCATCATTGTTGCTTCGCCATTGTGCCATTGCCTTGAGACTGCTCTTGGTTCTCCATCTTATTTGGCCTGCCTTGCTTGCAAAGAAAACGTACAATCTCGTGGGATGAGATCAGGAGTTCTCTTTCTTGGATCAACATGTTGGATCCGAGAAGAACGCGGTTCATCCCTGTGCTCCCAAGCGTCTCCTCCAAAGATCGGACTTGAGACAAGAGGTATCTTCTCTCGTAGGCTAGATCTCAACCACGCTACATGAGGTATTCATTTTATCTATTATGTGATTCAAGATGAAACAATCCAAGAAGCGTTCTTGGATCATGTGGTTTCATCACATGAAAATTTTAAATTCCGCTGCATAGAACAACTAGTGCGACTCGTAGTTCTTGATCGTATACGATACGATCCTCACGCTTTCGTGATGCGCTTGAGGATTATTACATATCCTTCTAGTTGTATTAGAGCCAGGTTGGAGTTTTTAAATGCGGTCCATAACATAGGAAGACATGTGTTTGTTAGGGTTTGCGAAAGTTTTATTGCATTTCATTTTCACATCTCTCTTTAGTGAATAATTTCGTCACAGTTTAAAATGTTTAAACACGAAATAATCACTTCTATTATGTTCGCCATTTATAATTATTTCCTTAAATGACATAGCCTTATCTAATAATTGATTAGATATGATCTGGATCACAATTGGTTACACACCCATCTTTATCAACAAACAAACTTACTTGAATGGGATTGAGAATTTGTTTAGCAAATTTCCTTATAATCAAAATGCTTGGGATATTAACTTATGGTATAAATTCAATTGAAAAATCGATGATCATCTCAAGTACACAATGATCAATTTGGCATTATCCTTTCCCGAGGTGGATATGGTGTCCAGTGGGGGAGTGTTGGGGTAGCAGGTTGCACCGTGTGCGGTTTGTCCCACTCTCATCTCTACAGGTCATAACAATGGGTAGGGATGGGATAATGCAGGAGAGATCACAGTGTATTTTTCTAATTTTCAAAATTCGAATTAATGTGTACTTCGAGACAATACATTTTTTTCAAGTAACAATTAGGTTTGTTGTTTGAATTGGATTGATAATTGAATCAATATGATTAAATAATTATATCCTAATTAAGCACACTCTATTATGAATGGATGTGTATTTCCCTTGGAAGAATTATATGAATGTGATTCATGCTAATTAATTATAAAGTGAATATGAGGCGAGGATCACATAAGTGGCATCCATGGTCTCCCGTCAATGCGAAGGGTTCCGTTGCTAGGGATTGTATGTGGGAGACTCCTGTCTGAAGTGACAACTCCTACATACAAGTGCATCTGGATTGGGCTCTTTGCTTCTCGAAAGAGTAAGGCCGTATGCGTAGTGACCCTAATGTCGGTTCCACATATTATTAGGGCGATATTGGATAGCGCATAGAGAGTTCTAATCCTGTTGACGGTTGGTTCAATTAACGACAGGTCAACATCACCTTAGGGGTGCTGGTTCGGGTGTCAAAGACTGAATTGGGAAATGCAAGTTCAACTTGCAAGGCGGAATGTGTTCCTGCTTCACTTTGTTAGAGTTACAGTTTCTCAAATTATTGGGATGTGACAAAGATAAAGTGGAGATTCCAGTTTTCGCTAGAGACATAGTGGTAACTATACCTCTTGATTTGAAAGTGATTAAGGGAATGAACTTTCAAAGTTGATAAAGCAAGATAACTTTGATTAGAAATTCATTAATCAATTTTTTTAATTTAATATGAAATTACTTATATATTCTAATGCAGTACATTCTTAATTTCAGAAAATGAAGTCCAAGAACCCACTTAGCAGGCTTTTAGAGGTCAATCAATTGACCGAACCAAATTATTCGGATTGGATCTGAAATTTGGACCTTATTCTTTCAGTTGGGCACAAATCTTATGTGTTGTCAAAGAAATTATACGTTGACCCAAAGACTCTGCAAGAAATAAAATGTAACGACCGTCCTCCAGAGGACCTTAGGTTACCCGTCAAACACGTCATTTGCACACTTAACAAGCTTAAGTTAATCTCATGCTTATGAAAACCTGGGGAATTTTTTTTTCTTTTCTTTTTTTTTAAACATGACATTCACAAGATTTATTTTTGGCTAAGCAAGCAACCACAAGCAAACTAAAAGCGGAAGTAAGTAGTACACCAGAACTGAACAACCATCATTTCATTCATATACATGCTGAAGTTTCATAACATTCAATATACATGTATGTATCCAAAAATAACACTACAGAGGATAACACACCCAACAACTATCTAATGATCTCCAAAAGATTACCTGCTCTGTAAGTGTCAGCACAAAAAGAACAACAACAGCCCCAAGTACGACAACTACTCGATCGCAGGCCCTTTGCCTGCCATAGTAGAAAAAGGACAAGCAAGTATCTGTCACAAAGTCGTAGAGTACAAATTCTACACAGTTCTACTAAGGAAAGTTGCAAGCAAAGACTACCACAACTAGAAAAACAGTAAGGTAACTGTAGTGGACAAAAGAAGCTAGCAAGTAAAAGTGGGTTAATTGATTCTTTTAAATTATTTACTTGCTTTCAGAAGTCTAACAGAACACACTCGCTCACTATCACACTGTGTCTCCCTCGATCAATGGAACTAACCAACAACAACTCAAGCCTAGAAGTAAGTCTGTGGTCTTGGTCCGGTTAGGACCTCGATATCCGGGTAGGACTTCAAAGTCCAGGTTGAACCTCACACTATGACTCTGAGGTATGGTGTACGCCTCAGGGTTGGGGTGCCTCCGTAGGCATGCGATGGTGTCTTGTATCCTAACTAAGTTCCCAACACTCCTTCTAGCTTGTTCTCTCAACTCACATTGATCCTCGATCGACACATGTGATAGCTCGCTCTCGAAGGTGTACGTGTACTAACAACTCTCTCTCAACATTCGCTCCTCGTTAGTCTCGACTAACGGTACTGTCGTCATTAGTCTCGTAGCGGAAAAGTCTAAAGATCACATATCTCTTACCCTATCACGAGGTCATAAATCTGACAGAAAGGTATTGATGAAGCTCTTAGTGTTTGTTACCCACTACCCCATCACCAGTGCACGACATGGTGGAAAGGTAATAATGAAGTCATCAGTGTCTGCTAACCACTACCCCATCACCAGTGCACGATATAGCGGAAAGGTACAAATGGTGACATTGATGTCTACTGACCACTACGCCATCACCAGTGCACGACATAGTGGAACGGTATTTATGGGACATCAATGTCTACTGATGAAACTTCATCTTAACAGGGCAATTGGTGAAATGTCACAAATCTTTTAATCACAATCCCATCACCAGAGCACAACCTGATGGAAGAGTAATAATTATAGCGGTGAGGAAACCCCCGAAGGGATTCGTCTACTCTCGCCAATCCCAGTGGAAGTGTGGTCCAAGGGAAAGGCAGTGGTAGTACGACTACTACGCCACTGGAGGCAGGAAAGAGAAGAGGTAAGCCTACCGGACCCGACTTCCTCTCTCGTTGCTCAACTCCGAAGGAGAAGAGCTAAGTAAAAACCAGACGAGCTCGTAACTAACTGCAGAGAACCCCCAACCTAGGCTCTCAAAGAAAAACCAACGGGTTAGCGGAATGGTCTAGACAACTCGTGGATCCCAACGAAGCGTAAAAACCGAGCCGGCTCGAAGAAAACACGTAAAAAGATTGGGATCCTAGACGCATGCTCTCAATGTCCGCTACCCAAGCATGAGCGACCTCATCTCCTGCTCAGGTGAGGGTCACCGCGCCCTCGCACAGTCGGAGCACCATTCTCCATGACTGATCATATGTGACATCACCATTTCTTGTTCATGTTACGCCCTAAGCGTCTATGGTTTCTTTGATTTGTTTCACATCTACAAGTTATCGATCCTAGACCCGAACTTGTTCTATAAGAACCTCTATTGATCCAAGGTCGACGATACAGACCTGATACGATAGTCTCTCTCTAATTTCCTACTCAAGAACATCAATCTTATGTTCTTGGCTATCTTATCAGAAACTTCTTTCTTTCCTACGCCCCAAAAGATTCGGAAAAACCTACAAGGATCGGGCTACTCCTTAGAGGAAGACTTGCTTCATGGCAAGTTCATATAGTCTTATTTTCCTGTATAGTAACTACATATATATATATATATATATATATATGTATTCTTAAGATCATCCCCAATTTTCTAATATCATAATAGGTGTTTCAAGCCCACCTTTATAAGTAGCAATTATCCTAGGCATGCTCTAAAATGATTACAAATAGAGATTTACCCTATTCACTTTTTGATCACCCCAAAACATTGTCATTGTATGTGTATACTTCATAATAATCCAAGGCATCTAGTCCTTTTAAGTTCACACCCAACTTCATGACTTTAAAGATGCTATTTAGGTGTTTAATTTACTTTAAGATCTAACATTTAAATGGGGTCTGTTAGAGTGCATCCCATGCTCCAATCATGTATCTATTCCATTCATAGACCTATGTGTATAATAAGCATATGGCTGTAAACATAAGGAAAATTATCCTATCTTAATCCCTCTCCTGACTGGGATTAAATCACTACTTGATTTCCTATTTCAATATAGGGAAACAAGGGGAGTTGGTGTTTTTAAAACTTATTAAAGGATGCCTAAAAGTTTGATTAAATATGCACTCTACGATGGAATTTGGTCACAATTTTGTTCATGGACAGCAACCAAATTAGTCTCAAAATCTTCATCAAAACCAATCCAAATACATGGGTTTCCTGTGTATTACATTCCCTAAATATCTATAGTCAAATCCACCAAAGGATGTCTAAGGATATTGTCAAAATCATGTATCTTCTTAGTCCTAAGGCAACCATCTCCAATCTGAACATTCAGTGGAGATATCATATAGGTAGTCAATAACTCTTCAAAAACTCCTCGTTTTTCTAAAACAAACCCATGGATTAATGGTTGATATGAAAGAGTATATATTAACCAGTAATTACACTCAAGGAAACATGAAAAAACTCCCCAAATACATCCTAAAACTCTAATTTAAAAAGCATGGACAGATCTGGACATTCAATGTCATGTAGGATATAGGTAGTCAACAACTCTTCAAAACTCCTTATTTTTCTAAAACAACTCCATGTACTAAAGGTTAATATGAAAGAGTATATACCAACAAGTAATTTCACTCAAGGAAACATGGAGAAACTCCTCAAATGCATCCTAAAACACTAACTTAAAGTTCTTGGACAGATCTGGACGCATTCAGTTACATGCATATGTCAACATCCAAAACATTTCTAATCACCTAAATTTTCAAATTTAAAACCAAGAATCATAAGCCAATTTATTGGGGTCATAATCAGTAAGTAAATCTACTCAAGGGAATTTAAAGAAGACTCCCAAATCATGCAAGTTATTGGCCAACATTTACAACAACAAATCTGAAAATTTCAGTGGACAGTCCATGTATAGCCTCTTTAAGATGTTATAATCACATGCAATTTCGTAATTAACTTCATGGATTTAAGTCTACCTTAATGGAGTATTAATCAACATATGATTCTACCCAAGAGAACCCAAGAAAGACCTCAAAATACATGTCTAACTTAGATTAAAAGGATGATACACAGATTCTGGACACAATGAAAACTGTGCACATAAAGTCTATTTTTCTCAATTTTTTTGCAACAAAAACCTCAAAACTAAGGCTTGATTTTAGATCTGAGATATAAGTGGTAAAATCTCTACATATGGCAGCAATAGAAGGGCTAAATTTGTACCTCAAATCAAGCTTTCAAAAGCTTGAAGAAGAACTCTCCAAGAAAAATGTTGGGCTGTCCACACCTTGAGCTTCAAGCTTGGATTCCTCATCTTCTTTGGCCCTTGATCTTACATGCAATGTAAGATCCAAGATCCTCTCCTTCCCAGCTTTGATTTGAGCTATTGAAACTCAAATTTGGGTGAGAAATGGGGAGTGGATCAAAGAGAGAAGGTGGTGGACATGAGGTGGTTGGCCATGGCTAAGGGAGGTTGAGAAGATGAAGAAGATGAAGTGGGAGGGAGGGGGTGACGCCTATGGGGGTTATAACCTTTGGAATTTTGCATCATAAACCACACCAACTCCTCCTAAGTGCAACTAAGGCCAACCCATGAATAGTAATCACATTACTAATCATACTTAGCCACTTAATCACCTCTAGCTACAATTATGACAATTAGCCACTAATGGCATCTCTAATTTCCATCAAGCTCACTAATGATTCACCATCTTGGCTTAATTAGTCATTAGTATTCAAGGATTTTACAATCATAAAAACCTCAAAGAGAGTCTCGTCCTCGAGACTCCACTTCTAAGTTGGGTTCGTCGGTCTATCATAAAAACCTCAAAAGGTTTTTAACCAATAAAAACCTCAAAGAAGGTTTTTACCCAGAAAGTGAAATAATTTGCCATACAGAGAACTGATAAACTAAACTGCGAAAGTACCTGAGAAGGTCGTGGGTATTTCTCTCGCATAGCTGCTTCGGTCTCCCATGTCACCTCCTCAACACCCTGTCGGTGCCATAGGATCTTGACCAAGGGAATCTCCTTGTTCCGAAGCCTCCTCCACAGCAAAATCAAGTATCTGCACTGGCTCCTCCTCGTATGTCAACTCTGGGTCTATGTCAAGGCTCTCATAGCTGATGATGTGCCGAGGATCGTGCACGTAATTCCTCAAGTTCGACACATGGAATATGTCGTGTATAGCCGCCAAACGTGGGGGAAGTGCCAGTCTGTACGCCACCTTCCCGACACGTGAAAGTATCTCAAATGGCCCAACAAAACGTGGCGACAGCTTGCCACGAACTCCGAACCGTTGTATCCCCTTCATGGGCGATACACGCAGGAACACAAAATCCCCAACCTGAAACTTCAAGTGTCGGCGTCGGCGATCTGCATAGCTCTTCTGGCGACTCTGTGCCGTCAAGAGCTTCCTCCTTACCAAGTCAACAACCCTTGCAGTCTCCTCCAAGAGATCCACGGTATACAACGCATGATCGCCTACCTCGCGCCAACTGATTGGCGTAAGGCATCTCCGCCCGTAAGAGCCTCGAATGGCGCCATGCCGATGCTCGAATGATGGCTGTTGTTATAAGTGAACTCAACAAGAGGTAAATGATCCTTCCAGGATCCCTTCCACTCTAGAGAACATGCGCGTAAAAGATCCTACAAGGTCTGTATCGTACGCTCGCTCTGTCCGTCCGTCTGAGGGTGATACGCTGAACTCATCTTCAGGCTCGGTCTGTAAAGCTGACATGAACTGTTGCCAGTAATGGGAAGTGAACCTCGAGTCTCTGTCAGACACTACCTCTCGGGGTATGCCATGTAACCTCACAATGTGCTATATGTACAATCTGGCCAACTGAGAAGGTGTATAAGTCATGCTAACAGGTATAAAATGGGCTGACTTCGTCAACCTGTCAACAATGACCCAAATGGAATCATGGCCTCTTGGTGTCCTTGGCAATCCTGTAACAAAGTCCATCGAAATGCTCTCCCACTTTCACTCAGGAATGGGGAGAGGATGTAGTAATCCAGGTGGTCGTCTATGCTCTGCCTTCACCATCTGGCAAGTCAAACACCTGCTGACATGCCCAGCTACGTCCCTCTTCATCCCATCCCACCAGAAATGTCGGCGAAGATCGTGGTACATCTTCGTACTGCCGGGATGAATGGAAAGATGCGAACAATGTGCCTCGTCAAGTATGTCTCTTCGTAGCTGCTCATCGTTGGGAACCACTACCCGACCTGCCTTCCACAGAATAGACTCTGCAACAACAAAATCTTCAAACTCGTCCTTCACTGCCCGCATGTATCTGTCGCGAATCCACGGGTCTGTCTGCTGACCTGACACAATACGGTCCCAAACGCTGTTGTACCTAGAAGGTACGGAGATGGGAGAAGATGCACCGTCCTCTAGATGCCAATCCATCAGTGCTGCAAGTAAGTCCCAAGTGTATAGCCAGTTCATCGTACCCTCCGTGTGCGCTCTCCTGCTAAGGGCGTCTGCAACCACGTTTCCCTTACCAGGATGGTAAGAGATCGTGCAATCGTAGTCCTTCAACAGCTCTAACCATCTGCGTTGCCTCATGTTCAGCTCCTTCTGATCAAATATGTACTTCAGACTCTTGTGGTCTGTGAAGAGCTCAAAGTTAACCCCGTACAAGTAGTGACGCCAGGTCTTCAAAGCGAAGACCACTGCCGCCAACTCAAGATCGTGTGTGGGGTAATTCCGCTCATGGTGTCTCAACTGTCTCGAAGCATAGGCAATCACATGCCCCTTCTGCATCAGCACTGCTCCCAAACCATCACCTGATGCGTCTGTGTAAACCGCATAGTCCTGTGTACCTGATGGTAGAGCAAGAATCGGAGTTGTAGTAAGTCTCTCCTTCAGTGTCCTGAAGGCCTGCTCGCACGAACTATCCCAAACAAAAGGTACTCCCTTCCTTGTCAAACGAGTCAAAGGTAGTACAATCCGTGAAAAGTTGCTGACAAAGCGCCTGTAATAGACTGCCAACCCAAGAAAACTGCGGATCTGTGTCACTGTCTTGGGCTGTTCCCAAGACATCATAGCATCTATCTTCGCAGGGTCCACTGCGACTCCTGCTCCTGAGATGACGTGTCCCAAGAATGAGACCTGAGGTAGCCAAAACTCACACTTACTCAACTTGGCATACAATCTATGCTCTCTCAAGGTACCAAGCACTGCTCTCAAGTCGTTCTCATGGTCCCATTCATTCTTCGAGTAAACCAATACATCATCTATGAACACCACAACAAACTTGTCCAAGTAAGGACGGAATACTCTGTTCATCATGTCCATGAATGCCGCGGGGGCATTCGTCAGTCCGAATGGCATCACTACAAACTCGTAGTGGCCATACCGTGTCCGAAAGGCTGTCTTCGGGACGTCTGTCTCCCGAATCTTCAACTGATCGTAACCCGAGCGAAGGTCGATCTTCGAGAACATCGAATATCCTTGCATCTGATCAAATAGATCATCAATGCGTGGTAGAGGATAACGGTTCTTCACCGTCCTCTTATTCAGCTGTCTATAATCAATGCATAACCGCATGGTTCCATCCTTTTTCCGAACAAAGAGTACAGGAGCGCCCCAAGGTGAAGTGCTCGGCCTCACAAAGCCTAAGTCAAGCAACTCCTATAGCTGCACCTTCAGCTCTCTCAGCTCTGCGGGTGCCATGCGATACGGAGCCATGGAGATCGGCTGCGTATCGGGAAGTAGCGAGATCTCATACTCGATCTCTCTAACTGGAGGTAGTCATGGTAACTCCTCAGGAAACACATCAGGATACTCTGACACAACTCTAATATCTTGAGCCATCAGCTCTCTATCTGCAACCTCCTGAACAAAGGCCAGAAAAGTGTCACATCCCTGATCAACCAGTCGTTGTGCTCTCAGCACTGAAATATACTCCATCCTAGAGTCCTGTAATGTCCCCTCAAAAGTGAACTCTGTCAAGCCAGGGATCCTGAAGACAACAGTCTTCCTGTAACAATCGACTAAGGCGTGATGTGTAGACAACCAATCCATGCCCAAAATCATGTCGAACTCAACAAGCTGTAGTAGAAGGCAGTCCGCAGTCATCTCGTGACCGCCTATGGACACTGGTAACCCTCTAACTATCTCTGAAATCACGAACAACTGTCCGCCAGGCCCTCAAATGTGAAATGGAGGATCTACGTCCTCCGCAACTCTACCCAATGTGGCTAGAAGCCTCACAGCAAGAAACGAATGGGTAGCACCAGAATCAAACAACACGTGAAAAGGATGGCTCGAAACTGAAACCATACCTTTCACGACCGTGGCCGCGGACCGTGCCTGCTCAGCTGTAACTGCGTGAATCTGTCCCTGACGTATAGATCCGGCACTGGATCCTGCTGCGCTCTGAGCTGGTCTCTGCTGACCTCTGTACTGGGAGCTCCTCCCGGTAGCTCTCGAATGCGGTGGAGGTGGAGGTGGTGGAGTCTGTAGCTGTGGGCACTAGGACCTGATATGTCCCACCTGCTGACACTGGTAGCACCTGATCGCCCTGCTCGGCGTATAAGATGGACCGACACTCTCTGCGGGTCTCGCGCTCAGTGCTCCAAACCTCTACGACCTAGATGGCCCCGCTGCCTCAAAACCTCTACTGGCCAGTGCTCCTCCCAAAGTAGTCGTGGGTGTCGAGCGAACACTGCCAGAAGAAACCGTCCTTGTCGGACGAAAGCGTCGTGCTGACCGCTGTGGCTGGAACTGCCGCCGAATAGGCCCAGACGACCTCGGTGGTACTGGCGGCGGTCTAAAGGTACTCCCAAAACGTCTCTCGCGGACGTCCTCAATCCGCTCTGCTGCGTCAGTCACCTCAGCAATGGTAGTCAGTCTCAGCCCTACCAACTTCTCCTGAACGTCCTCTCTCATGCCACGAACAAACTTCTCCAGATTCTCCTCTGGAAAAGCAGCTGCAGAAGATGTGTGGCGTGACAACTCAGTGTAGCGCACATAGTACTCTCGCGCTGTCATCCTGCCCTGTCTCAGCTCTGCGAACAACCTGCGTTGTGTCTCCTTCCACTTCCCTGAGAAGAAGTGGCCTCTGAAGTGGGTCTCAAAGTCTGTCCAAGTCAGCACACATCCTATCTCAGACACAGTAGCCTCCCACCAGCGCTCTGCAAACCCAGTAAGGGAGAACTCAACAAAAGGTAACCACGACTCTAGCGGTGCCTGAATCATCCTGAAGACCTTCATCACCGTCCTGAGCCACTGCTTAGCCTCGTCAAATGTACCTGTGCCCTGGAATCTGGGTACTCCAGCTCTCTGGTAGGATGTGAAGACATCATGGTGTCTCGGTGCAGTAGGAAGAACAAACCCTGTGACCTCTACTCCTGCTGTAGGCCCTTGGCCTACCTCAGCTCTGTCAGCACCTGACTCCCTCGGAATCTCTGCCTCAGTATGCTGGTGAATCTCCTCAGAGAATAGATGCTCGGCTCTAGCGGACTCATCCCTGGATGGGTGGCATGAGGAGTCAGACAGCTCCTCCATCCTCAGCTCCATCCCAGTCTGGCGCTCAGCCAACTCAGTCTGCTGGGCAAGTATCTGATCCTGTCTCTGTCGCAGATCAGCGAGTGCAGCTAGTACCTGTGCCATCTCTCCTGGCTGATCGCGAGCTACTCGGGGTGCCATGCTGATACTTCCTGTATTGGATCATAGCATAGTTAAGCACACTTTAGGAAATAATCAGTTGTACTATTTCTCCTCTTGGGATACTTATATGAATGAAATGTTCTGGTGACTTGTGGTTACATAAATCTTTTGAATGTCAAAAAAAAAATTCCATTCGGCTTCATGAGAAATCAGAAGACTCTCGCTATTAAGATATGCAAATGCGTGTATCGGGGTAACTCTGCTCTGATACCAAACCTGTAACGACCGTCCTCCAGAAGACCTTATGTTACCCGTCAAACACGTCATTTGCACACTTAACAAGCTTAAGTTAATCTCATGCTTATGAAAACCTGGGGAAATTTTTTTTTCTTTTCTTTTTTTTTAAACATGACATTCACAAGATTTATTTTTGGCTAAGCAAGCAACCACAAGCAAACTAAAAGCGGAAGTAAGTAGTATACCAGAACTGAACAACCATGATATCCATTCATATTCATTTCATTCATATACATGCTGAAGTTTCATAACATTCAATATACATGTATGTATCCAAAAATAACACTACAGAGGATAACACACCCAACAACTATCTAATGATCTCCAAAAGATTACCTGCTCTGTAAGTGTCAGCACAAAAAGAACAACATCAGCCCCAAGTACGACAACTACTCGATCGCAGGCCCTTTGCCTGCCATAGTAGAAAAAGGACAAGCAAGTATCTGTCACAAAGTTGTAGAGTACAAATTCTACACAGTTCTACTAAGGAAAGTAGTAAGCAAAGACTAGCACAACTAGAAAAACAGTAAGGTAACTGTAGTGGACAAAAGAAGCTAGCAAGTAAAAGTGGGTTAATTGATTCTTTTAAATTATTTACTTGCTTTCATAAGTCTAACAAAACACACTCGCTCACTATCACACTGTGTCCCCCTCGATCAATGGAACTAACCAACAACAACTCAAGCCTAGAAGTAAGTCTGTGGTCTTGGTCCGGTTAGGACCTCGATATCCGGGTAGGACTTCAAAGTCCAGGTTGAACCTCACACTATGACTCTGAGGTATGTGTTACGCCTCAGGGTTGGGGTGCCTCCGTAGGCATGCGATGGTGTCTTGCATCCTAACTAAGTTCCCAACACTCCTTTCTAGCTTGTTCTCTCAACTCACATTGATCCTCGATCGACACATGTGATAGCTCGCTCCTGAAGGTGTACGTGTACTAACAACTCTCTCTCAACATTCGCTCCTCGTTAGTCTCGACTAACGGTACTGTCGTCATTAGTCTCGTAGCGGAAAAGTCTAAAGATCACATATCTCTTACCCTATCACGAGGTCATAAATCTGACAGAAAGGTATTGATGAAGCTCTTAGTGTTTGTTACCCACTACCCCATCACCAGTGCACGACATGGTGGAAAGGTAACAATGAAGTCATCAGTGTCTGCTAACCACTGCCCCATCACCAGTGCACGACATAGCGGAAAGGTACAAATGGTGACATTGATGTCTACTGACCACTACCCCATCACCAGTGCACGACATAGTGGAAAGGTATTTATGGGACATCAATGTCTACTGATGAAACTTCATCTTAACATGGCAATTGGTGAAATGTCACAAATCTTTTAATCACAATCCCATCACCAGAGCACAACCTGATGGAAGAGTAATAATTATAGCGGTGAGGAAACCCCCGAAGGGATTTGTCTGCTCTTGCCAATCCCAGTGGAAGTGTGGTCCAAGGGAAAGGCAGTGGTAGTACGACTACTACGCCACTGGAGGCAGGAAAGAGAAGAGGTAAGCCTGCCGGACCCGACTTCCTCTCTCGTTGCTCAACTCCCGAAGGAGAAGAGCTAAGTAAAAACAAGACGAGCTCGTAACTAACTGCAGAGAACCCCCAACCTAGGCTCTCAAAGAAAAACCAACGGGTCAGCGGAATGGTCTAGACAACTCGTGGATCCCAACGAAGCGTAAAAACCGAGCCGGCTCGAAGAAAACACGTAAAAAGACTGGGATCCTAGACCCATGCTCTCAATGTCCGCTACCCAAGCCTGAGCAACCTCATCTCCTGCTCAGGTGAGGGTCACCGCGCCCTCGCACAGTCGGAGCACCATTCTCCATGACTGATCATATGTGACATCACCATTTCTTATTCATGTTACGCCCTAAGCGTCTATGGTTTCTTTGATTTGTTTCACATCTACAAGTTATCGGTCCTAGACCCGAACTTGTTCTATAAGAACCTCTATTGATCCAAGGTCGACGATACAGACCTGATACGATAGTCTCTCTCTAATTTCCTACTCAAGAACATCAATCTTATGTTCTTGGTTATCTTATCGGAAACTTCTTTCTTTCCCACGCCCCAAAAGATTCGGAAAAACCTACAAGGATCGGGCTACTCCTTAGAGGAAGACTTGCTTCATGGCAAGTTCATATAGTCTTATTTTCCTGTATAGTAACTACATATATATATATATGTATCCTTAAGATCATCCCCAAATTTCTAATATCATAATAGGTGTTTCAAGCCCACCTTTATAAGTAGTAATTATCCTAGGCATGCTCTAAAATGATTACAAATAGAGATTTACCCTATTCACTTTTTGATCACCCCAAAACATTGTTATTGTATGTGTATACTTCATAAGAATCCAAGGCATCTATTCCTTTTAAGTTCACACCCAACTTCATGACTTTAAAGATGCTATTTAGGTGTTTAATTTACTTTAAGATCTAACATTTAAATGGGGTCTGTTAGAGAGCATCCCATGCTCCAATCATGTATCTATTCCACTCATAGACCTATGTGTATAATAAGCATATGGCTGTAAACATAAGGAAAATTATCCTATCTTAATCCCTCTCCTGACTGGGATTAAATCACTAATTGATTTCCTATTTCAATATAGGGAAACAAGGGGACTTGGTGTTTTTAAAACTTATTAAAGGATGCCTAAAAGTTTGATTAAATGTGCACTCTACGATGGAATTTGGTCACAATTTTGTTCATGGACAGCAACCAAATTAGTCTCAAAATCTTCATCAAAACCAATCCAAATACATGGGTTTCATGTGTATTACATTCCCTAAATATCTATAGTCAAATCCACCAAAGGATGTCTAAGGATATTGTCAAAATCATGTATGTTCTTAGTCCTAAGGCAACCATCTCCAATCTGAACATTCAGTGGAGATATCATATAGGTAGTCAATAACTCTTCAAAAACTCCTCGTTTTTCTAAAACAAACCCATGGATTAATGGTTGATATGAAAGAGTATATATTAACCAGTAATTACACTCAAGGAAACATGAAGAAACTCCCCAAATACATCCTAAAACTCTAATTTAAAAAGCATGGACAGATCTGGACATTCAATGTCATGTAGGATATAGGTAGTCAACAACTCTTCAAAACTCCTTATTTTTCTAAAACAACTCCATGGACTAAAGGTTAATATGAAAGAGTATATACCAACAAGTAATTTAACTCAAGGAAACATGGAGAAACTCCTCAAATGCATCTTAAAACACTAACTTAAAGTTCTTGGACAGATCTGGACACATTCAGTTACATGCATATGTCAACATCTAAAACATTTCTAATCACCTAAATTTTCAAATTTAAAACCAAGAATCATAAGCCAATTTATTGGGGTCATAATCAGTAAGTAAGTCTACTCAAGTGAATTTAAAGAAGACTCCCAAATCATGCAAGTTATTGGCCAACATTTACAACAACAAATCTGACAATTTCAGTGGACAGTCCATGTATAGCCTCTTTAAGATGTTATAATCACATGCAATTTCGTATTTAACTTCATGGATTTAAGTCTACCTTAATGGAGTATTAATCAACACATGATTCTACCCAAGAGAACCCAAGAAAGACCTCAAAATACATGTCTAACTTAGATTAAAAGTATGATACACAGATTCTGGACACAATGAAAACCGTGCACATAAAGTCTATTTTTCTCAATTTTTTTGCAACAAAAACCTCAAAACTAAGGATTGATTTTAGATCTGAGATATAAGTGGTAAAAACTCTACATATGGCAGCAAGAGAAGGGCTAAATTTGTACCTCAAATCAAGCTTTCAAAAGCTTGAAGAAGAACTCTCCAAGAAAAATGTTGGGCTGTCCACACCTTGAGCTTCAAGCTTGGATTACTCCTCTTCTTTGGCCCTTGATCTTACATGCAATGTAAGATCCAAGATCCTCTCCTTCCCAGCTTTGATTTGAGCTATGGAAACTCAAATTTGGGTGAGAAATGGGGAGTGGATCAAAGAGAGAAGGTGGAGGACATGAGGTGGTTGGCCATGGCTAAGGGAGGTGGAGAAGATGAAGAAGATGAAGTGGGAGGGAGGGGGTGACGCCTATGGGGGTTATAACCTTAGGAATTTTGCATCATAAACCCCACCAACTCCTCCTAATTGCAACTAAGGCCCACCCATGAATAGTAATCACATTACTAATCATACTTAGCCACTTAATCACCTCTAGCTACAATTATCACAATTAACCACTAATGGCATCTCTAATTTCCATCAAGCTCACTAATGATTCACCATCTTGGCTTAATTAGTCATTAGTATTCAAGGATTTTACATAAAATATAAAAAAAAATATGAGGAAGATCATAATCTATGAATTTGTTACATTCTGGGATCGTTGTCCAAATTGTTGCAGAAGCAACACGTGGAAATGGCCTCTTATTATGATTTTATGACGAATCTCGGGGAAATGTTTGGCGACGTGAACCAGACACAACGATATAATATAATGAGATATCTTATTCGTTGCAATTGTTGGACATGCAAGCCCACAATGAACCATTATGCAATAAATGTTATTGTGAATATCATTCCCTGATCTGAAATGAAGAATAACCAATTTACATAATAGGTCTCTTAGTACAATTAGGGTTGTGTACCATGGCCATCTTGATGATCATACAACTGTTGATTAAATAATTGAATCATAGAGGCTGGTGCTTGGATGAATATCTATAGAATTAGATCGAGGACTCATCAAGCATCGTAAAATGATTGTTGAGAGATGATCTCCAACTTGAGTAGGAGATGGAAATCCTTTCTCATTTAGGCTGATATCTGATCGACCTCCTGATGCAGGCCCTCTACATGGGAATAGAGATTCAGAGGTGTCACATTAGTTAGGTCAAAGAGTTGACTTAACGAGACTGATATAACCAAAGTCCTATTATGTATGTTGTCACGATATAGTCACGATAAAGTCCTATTATGTACATTTGGCAGGCCAATAGGATGATGACCTAATCAAGGTCTATACACCGGTGTGCCGGTGTGCATAAAAGGGCATATGAGTAATACGATCTCTCAAAGGAATCATACGGGTTCATTACTGAACCTAAAGACATGAGCTCACTCAGGAGATATTGGGAAGAATCAAATTCTGTGCATGGTCGTCTTGTTTTGGAAGCATGACTAAATTTGTAGGTTTGATATATACTTTTGGAAAAGTATATGATCAATACGTTGGTATGATATATGTTTTTGGAAAGCATATGATCGATATCGACTCCCAATGATCAAATGAGAAACTTAAAGATAAAACCCTGAAGTAGACAGTGAAAAGAGATCTAATACATCGGGTTTATTCTAGATCTTCCACTATGCAGGATGTACAAGTATTGGGAATACCTGAGGGTGATGTGATCATAAACTATTGTATAACCATGACGCTTCCATTCCTAGGGAGTGATGAAACGAGTCTGGATTTTAGTGACTCCTCTCAGTAGAGAAGTAATCTGATCTTGGTCCAAATATTGGACATTGATCTGAATGTGATTCAGATACAATGAGAAGATTAGATTTACAGTGTTGATTTAATCAAGCATCTATGCGAGGCTCGAGATCTGGATTTGAGATGTGATCTCAATATCCAAGTCACTATGCGTGGAATAATACATTCGCCATGTCCTTATCTCCCTGTATCTACGGAGAAAGCGCATTATCCCTGAAAGAGTTCGGGATAATTTCATTGTTTATATATATCCAAGCATTGAGTAAATTGATAAATAAATGTGATTTAATTATCATGTTTAATATGAATTCAATTCATATGATAAAGAGAGCTATCTGAGATAATTAAATATGATTAATTGTCAAAGATGTGAATAGTGTGAATGTGATTCATATTATTTCGGAACATGAGAATAGAGATCCAAGATTATTAAATGTGATTTAATTATCATGGATATGAGTAATGTGTATAGAACTATCCATATTAATCATATATATTATAAATGTGATTTATGATATATAAGAGAGAGTTATTTGTAATTTTCATTTGTTAGTTAAATGTTAATGTGAATTGGATTCACATTGGATATTAAATTGAGAATGTAACTCATATTTTATTTTGGGTTGTGAATGTGATTCACAAATTTCCAATGGTATAATAGCAATGTTCACAAAAAAATTGGATTTATTTTTGTGAAATAATTTGCAACAAAGTTTGTTGCAAATATTGGAGAAATTATTGGGATAATGTATCTCATGGAATAAAAGGATAAGAAGCCACCTTCCTTGCAGGGAGGGTGGACGGCCACATTTCCTACATGGAATGTGGTGGCCATCCACACCTTTTATGGAAGGAGGCTTCCCTCCTTCCCTTTTCTCCAATGAGGATTGATTTGATATAAATCAAATTACATTCAATATATATATTTGATTTTTATTAAATTAATTGTTGTTCGTTTTTACCAACACAAACCTTGGCCATTAAAAGAAACACAAATCAATGTAAGCCATTGGATTTGTGTTGCCCATGGATTGATATCCATTGATCCCAAAATATTATAAATAGAAGGGCACCCCTTGCTCTTCACATGATAATGAGATCATAGCTCTCTCTCTCTCTTTCTCTCTTGATGCCCACTCTCTCTCTCTCTCTCATATGGCCATCCACCATGGATGTCATAAAGAGAGCCTCCATCTTCGCAACTTCGTCGTTATGCTCCCCGATTGTTTGCTCGTGGATCTTCGTCTCCTTAGGTGTGCTTCACTTGTGAAGAAGACGTTGGATCTCATGTCTAGAGATCAGGAGATCCGCCGCTTGGATCATCAACATGGATTGCTAGGAGCGCGTGTTTTATCAACATGCTCGCAAGCATCTCCTCCGTCGGATCGGACTTGAGACAGGATGTCTCTTCATTTAGAGACTCTATCGCAACCACGCTTCTAGAGGTAACCCTGATACTTGTTTGTGCTTTAGATGAAATGATTCGATAAGTGTTCTTGGATCATGTTGTTTCATCACATGAATTTTTTTTTAAATTCCGCTGCATCGTGCAACTAGTGCAACTAGTCGCTCCCGATCGCATACTATGCATTCCTCACGCTTCCGTGATGCTCTTTAGGATCTCCCCATATTCTTTTAGTGGTATCAGAGCCTTAGGTCAGAGGTTTTGTATACGATCCATAAACCCAAGCCGACTTGGGTTCGTTAGGGTTGCGAAAGTTTTATCGCATTTCATTTTCGCATCTCTATTTTGTGATTATTATCGGCCCTGTTTAAATTATGTAAACACGACAATAATAATGTTATTTTGTTCTCCATTAAATAAGTAACCCGTAGGATCTGAGTTTGCGTGATTTTGAATCCGTTTGCTCAAGTTATGGTCATTTTAGTGAACATGTATCCCCTCTCTCAGGGACTGCGTATCTTAAAGTAATTAAAGAGTTAATTGCGGATCTGAAACGTCTTGAAATGCGTACGAATCACTTAAGTTATATTCTAAATCAAATTAGCAAACTTTAGAAACTTACTTTGCTTAATTTGGATTTACACTGATCGAGATATGCTAATTTTAGTAAGTGGGGGTCACTGCTGGAAATTACTTTCCTAATCAGGAACCTTGTGATTATCATTTAATCAATTAGTGAAATTAACTTGTTCAATTTCCTGGAACAATTATGGATAAATATTTATGAAATACTTGATGATAATTATTTCTTTAAGTGACATTGCCTTAACTAATAAATAATTAGATATGATCCAGATCACAATTGGTTACACAATTCACTTTCCAACAAACATGTTGCTTGAATAGGATTTGGGATTTGTGTAGCAAATCTCATTATAATGTTAACTAAAAATATTTTTATTATTATATGGTATAATTTTGGTTGAAAAACTGATGATCATCTCAAGTACAAAAGTGATCTATTTTGCATTATCCTTTCCCGAGGCGGATATGGTGTCTAGTCGGAGAGCGTTGGGGAAGCAGGTTGCACCGTGTCCGGTCTATTCCACTCTCGCTGGTACTGACCATGATAGCGGGTAGGGTTGGAATAATGCTTAAGATATCACGATGTATTTTTTATTATTAAAATTCAAAATAATACGTATTTGAGATAATACCATAATTCAAGTAACAATAATATTTGTTGGATATTAATTGGATCATTAATTTAATATGATTAGATTAATTGGAATCCAATTAAAATTAAGACACTCTATTTTAAATAGATGTGTTATTTCCCTTGTAAGAATTAATTATGTGAATATGATTCATGATAATTAATTAGAATTTGAATATGGTATGGAGGATCACATAAGTGACATCCATGGTCTCCCGTCAAGGCAAAGGGTTCCGTCACTAGGGATTGTATGTAGGAGATGCCTGTCTGATGTGACAGCTCCTGTATGCAAGCACATCTAGATCGGGCTCTTTGCTTCTAGAAAAAGTAAGGCCGTATGCATAGTTACCCCAATATCGAGTCCTCATATTATTGAGGCAATATTGGATTGTGGATATCGAGTACTAATCTTGTTGACGGTTGGTTCAATAAACGACGGGTGAACATCACCTTAGGGGTGGTGGGCTCAGGCGTTAAAGACCGAATTGGGAATGCAAGTTGGACTAGCAAGGCGGAATGTATTCCCGCTTCTTTTAATCGGAGTTACAAGTTCTCATATTATTGGGATGTAACAAAGATAAGGAAGGAGATCCCAGATCTTGCTTGAGATAAAATGGTAAGTATATCTCTTACATTGAAAGCGATTAAGGGAATGAACTTTCATTGTTGACAAGGCAAGACAACATTGATAAAAAATTCCTAAATCAAAGTAAAGTATGTATATATAATGTATACACTTATGCAAATTTCTTATTTCAGATAATCCTTCATTAAACCCACTTAATTTTATACTCAATAATAACTAGTAATATATCATGGATTGGATCTATGATTAAGGTATTGTACTTGCAGTTGAACACATAATCTATGTGCTTGCAATGTGCAAGTTTCCTCATAATAATGAGGAATGACAATTATAATAGACAATATGACTTCTACCCTAGGGTTTGTATGTCTTTGCAGTCCTAATCGCTCATCGAATGTACTTTGTAAGTGACATGTCGATGATGATCGTAATTGTCAAATAATCCTTATAGAATTCTAAGAAGATGTCCTGGCATATATATGTGCTCACGACATTTAATCATGAATGGTGTGGTTCTCTGCATCATGCAGAATGGTGGCTCTTTAAGAGATGATGTATTCAAATTGTTTGAGTACCTACCTGTACCAAGGTTCTAAGAGTTTAAATGGATGTAGATAACGATGAGTGTCATCATTCTACTTTCTATACTCTGGTCATTCGTGAAGCTTCATAATATTCATATTATATGAATTGAATGAAGCATGTATAAATGTTGAAATGCTCTTATATTGAATCTTTTGAATTCAACATAAGAGATCTTTTGTCTTAAGGAATGGTTATTTATAGAAGAAGGGAGCGTAGTGGAAGCCTGGGTTGGACCCATGTAAGAAGGAAAGTCAAAGAGTTAACTGTACTTCTGTGACTTCCATATGATATCCAAAGAGTTGGATAAATGCCCATACTGTAATAAGACGATGTACTGATAGTGTGACTATCTTATCTACCTATGATCCTTAGAAAAGGATCCAGATGGTGCATCAGAATAATCTACATCTACATATAATCATTGAAATTGACTTTTTTATTTGATATGATCAAAGTCTAATAATTGTATCTCATTCTTCTAATAACACTTGCAATTGGTTGCATATGTATTAGAAGACTATAAAATTTGATTTTAAGGTTTTATAGTCATCCATATGGATATTGATGCAATTGTTGCAACAATCTCTATTGGATAGATTGACTTCATAATTTCAGTGGGAGAGCCCTTAGTCTTAGAGAATGTCTATATGACTTACATATTAGAATACACTCATTGATTATTTCTAAATGTTGGGAATAAACATGAATTCTGGAATATACCTATAATAAAGAGTTAAGATGGATATATTTCAGATAGTAATCAAACATCTAGTGGACTCTACTAAATTAGAAAATTAATGAATGGTTCATTAATATTTCTAATATTGAAATTAAACCTTAAAAAGATCAATAGGAGAATGAAGATTATTTGACAATGATCCGGCATCAAGCCTTGGACATTTGTCTGTTGATGTGATAAATAGACTAGTAAGAGATGAAACTTTAGATTGTCTGAAGGTTCAAATCTTACATACTTGTGAATATTGTATTCAAAAGTAAAATTTTCCAATACACCCTTGCTTGGTGTGGTGTAAGATGTCAAGGTACTCAAGATCTCATACATATTGATGTATGTGAATCATCTATATCAGAAAAAACATTATAGATATGCGATATCAATTGATGATTATTTGTTATATGAGATTACTTCTCTTCACTTAGATACCTTTAAAATGTTCAAAGATGTCACAATTTGATTTAGAACAAAAGTTTATAGGAAGATTAAATGAATGTTAGCTGCTTCCTTGAATCATCATGTTCGTTAGAAGAAGAAATGATTCCCCGAATACCTAAAATAGAAATGATCATCGAAAATGTCAAATATTTCTGGGGATCCGTTTCGGGAACGTGGAATGTCAGTCAGAGAATTTCAAATTCTATATTGGAATAGGAACTCCCCCTATATTATATATTTTGTGGCAATAAATCGAAAAAAAGCTTTGATCTAATCTAGGTAGTTAGTACCTATTAGATGAATTCATAGAATACCTTATAGAGATATGAATGTCATTTCTATCTCACTCCTCCTAATAAAACTAAACTCAATGGAGTTATAGGGATATACAATTGGATCATGTGTGACATGATTTGATCAATGATGATTCTTAGCATAATTACCTATTAGTTTCCAAGGTATATATGTAGTAGAGACTACAATATATATCCTTAATAAGGTTCCAGGCAAGTAAACTGGAAATTAGCACCTGAGAGTGCTACTTCATTAGGACAATAAAGGATGGTATTGGATACCTACTTTATGACCTTGAGATTCTTAAAATATCTCATCTTTGAGAATATGATTCTTAGATGATGAGACTCTTTAGAACCAAGATGAAAATGAAGTGAAGGAACTCATTTAATCTTGAGAAGATAATGAGACTCCTAAAATTAGAAACTAAAACGACAATTAAAGATGAAACACTAATACCTCTTCAAATAAGTTTGAAGATGAATTCAATGTGTCAGTTGAATCTGACAGTGATCTGACTTCATGTGATAAAGCTTCTGAAGATCATAGCATGGAAAGATTGATGGATCTTGAATAGAAAGAGGGAACCTGATGAGAAGGTAGAGACCTTCAAAGCACGGTTCGTAGCCATCAGTTGTACACCGAAGAGAAGACATCGCTTGCGATGAGACTTGCTCTTTAGTGACCATGCTTGAACCTATAAGAATATTGCTAACTATAGCCATGCAACTTGACTATGACATCTTCATGATGTGGGTCAAGATTGCATTCCTCTATGAATACCTCTCTGAGAATATTCACATGAAGTATCCTCGGGGCTTCAGGGTTGAGGAAAGCAAGGTGTGCAAGCTAAAGAGCTCCATCTTTGGACTCAAATAAGTTTCTTGTAGTTGGAACATAAGATTTGTTGAAATTATAAATGTTATGATTTCAGATAGAATATTGATAAACCATGTGAAGCTTAGTGGGAGTGCCATTGTGTTCATCGTGCTAAATGTAGATAATATCCTAATCATTTAGAATGATGTAAGGATGATAATAAGTGTTTTATAGACTAGCTATTCCATATCTAGAGATATAGTCTCAAGGATACCTCTTAGATCTTAGTTTATGAAGTTGTTCATAAGTAAAGAGAAGAGGGTATTGGGACCGTCACATTAATGGTACACCTTGGACATTTCCAATTTCTGGAAAATTCCAAGAAAGACATATTTCCCTAAAGATATGGTACTGACATATCTAAAGGGATAGCACCTCTAAGAGTTGAGGATGTGAATGTTAAAACTGCTTGCCCTTGTGCATCAGTTCCGAGAAGCTGGGTGTATACTAGATGAGTATAAAAAAGCCAGATGTCTGCCATGCAGTGGGAGTTGTAAACTGTTACTAATCCTACTATGGTGATAAAACGATTCATTGCAGTAATAACAATATCTTCATAGAGGACAAAACCTTTAAGATAGTGATCTCAAAGTCTTATCTTCAAGAAATTAAGACTTTATAGATAGTGATCCGAAATGTCTTAACTGTCTATACCTTAGGAGATAGAAATCTCCAGGATTAAGGGTATTCTAATAAGGATAATAGAAATTACATAGTGGTTAAATGATTATTGAGCTGTAGTGTCAATGACACTATACCTAACTATGTTGAGTATTGGTTGCATAAGATGCAACTTTTGCATTGAATGCGAGAGATGTTACTCAGAGATATGAAAGTGTCGTAAAAGGACTTGGAGTAGTCTCTTGGGAACAA
The DNA here is from genome assembly GCA_037367405.1 of Ottelia alismoides. NCBI lineage: Eukaryota > Viridiplantae > Streptophyta > Magnoliopsida > Alismatales > Hydrocharitaceae > Ottelia > Ottelia alismoides. The sequence goes on along the minus strand of JAZKJV010010931.1, from coordinate 277,158 downwards.
ATTGATTGATCAACTCACCTAGCTATTTTCTTAAATAACCTATGATTGTCACATGAGTGTTTGTTTAATGATTAGCCCATTAATGGCTCTTTGGGTTAGTGGGAGATTGTTGGACATCTGAGTCCACAACAAGCCATTATGCAATATATGTTATTGCGAATATCATTCCCTGATCTGAAATGAAGAATAACCAATTTACATAATAGGTCCATTAGTACAATTAGGGTTATGTACCATGACCATCTTGATGATCATACAGCTATTAATTCAATTATTGAAACATAGAGGTTGGTGCTTGGATGAATATCTAAAGAATGAGATTGAGGACTCATCAAGCACCATCAAATTATTGTTGAGAGATGATCTCTAGCCTGAGTAGGAGATTGCAATCCTTTCTCATTTAGGTTGATATCTGACCGACCGCTTGATGCAGGTCCTCTGCATGGGAATAGAAATTTAGAGGTATCATATTAGTTAGGTTAAAGAGTTGACTTAACGAGATCGAGATAACCAAATTCATATGATGTATGATGTCATGATAAAGGCACACATCCTTTGATCAAAGACAGATGTGTTACTATATGTCTGAATATGTACATTTGGCATACCAATAGGTTGATGACCTAATCAAGGTCTATACACCGGCACGCTGGTGTGCATATAGGGTCATGTGAGTAATACGATCTCTCAAAGGGATCATACAGGTTCATTACTGAACGGGAAGACATGATCTCACTCATGAGATATTTGGAAGAATCATATTTCGTGCACGGTCGTATCGCTTTAGAAGCTTGACTAAATTTGTAGGTTTTATATATACTTTTGGAAAAGTATATGATCAACACCTGGGTATGATATATGCTTTTGGAAAGCATATGATCGATACCGACTCCAAATGATCAAATGAGAAACTAAAAGATAAGATCCTGAAGTAGACAGTGAAAAGAGATCTAATAATTCGGGTTTATTCTGGGTCTTCCAGTGTGCAAGATGTACAGGTATTGGGAATACATGAGGGTGATGTGATCAAAAACGATTGAATAACCATGACTCTTCCATTCCTCCGGAGTTATGAAACGAGTCTGGATTTTAGTGACTTCTCTCAGTAGAGAAGTAGTATGATCTTGGTCCAAATATTGGACATTGATCTGAATGTGATTCGGATGCAGTGAGAAGATTAGATTTACGGTCTTGATTTAATCAAGCATCTATGGGAGGCCCAAGATCTGGATTTGAGATGTGATCTCAGTATCCAAGTCACTATACGTGGAACAATACAATCGCCATGTCCTTATCTCCAAGTATCTGCACAGAAAGCGCATTATCCTTGAATGAGTTCAGGATAATTTCATTGTTGAGATATGTATCAATGCATTGAGTAAATTGATAATTAAATGTAATTTAATTATCATGTTTAATATGAATTCAGTACATATTATAAAGAGAGTTATCTAAGATAATTAATTGTGATTTAATTATCAAATATGTGAATAATGTGAATGTGATTCATATTATTTGAGAACATGAGAATAGAGATCCAAGATGATTAAATGTTATTTAAGTATCATGTATATGAATGTGGATAGCACTATCCATATTTAATCATATATATTATAAATGTGATTTATGATATATAAGAGACAGCTATGGAATTTACATTTGTTAATTAAATGTTATTGTGAATTGGATTCACATTGGACATTAAATTGAAAATGTAATTCACATTTTATTTTGGGTAGTGAATGTGATTCACAAATTTCCAATGGCATGATTGCATTGTTCACAAATAAATTGAATTTATTTTTATGAAATAATTTGCAACAAAGGTTGTTGCAAATTTTGGAGAAATTAATGGGATAACGTATCGCATGGAATAAAAGGAGAAGAAGCCACCTTCCTTGCAGGGAGGGTGGACAGCCACAATTCCTACATTGAATGTGGTAGCCGTCCACTCCTTTCATGGAAGTAGGCTTACCTCTTCCCCTTTTCTCTAATTAGGATTGATTTGATATTAATCAAATTATATTCAGTATATATTTGATTTTTATTAAATTAATTGTTGTTGGTTTTGACTTGCACAAATCTTGGCCACTAAAAGAAACACAAATAAATGTGATCCATTGGATTTGTGTTGCCCATGGATTGAGATCCATGGATCATAAAAAGTAATAAATAGAAGGGAACTCCTTGCTCTTCCCATGCTAATGAGAACATAAGTCTCTATCTCTCTCTCTCTCTTTCTCACTACATGCCCTCTCTTTCTCTCTCTAATATGGTCGTCCACAATGGATGCCCTAGAGAGCGTCCATCACTGCAGCTTCGTCGTAATGTTTCCCGATCGTTTGCTCGTGGATCTTCGTCTCCTTCGGTGTTCTTCGCTCGTGAAGAAAACGTCGTATCTCGTGTGTCGAGATCAGCAGATCCGTAGCTTGGATCATCAACATGGATTGCGAGGAGCACGTGTATCATCAACACGCTCGCGAGCGTCTCCTCCGTCGGATCGGACTTGAGACAGGAGGTCTTTTCGTTTAGAGACTCAATCGCAACCACGCTTCAAGAGGTAATCCTAATACTTATTTTTGGTTTAGATGAAACGATCTGAGAAGTGTTATTGGATCATGTGGTTTCATCACATGAAAAAAAAATGAATTCTGTTGCATCGAGCTAGTAGTGCGACTAGTCGCTCCTGTGCGCATGCGATGCGATCCTCACGCTTCTGTGATGCGCTTAAGGATCTCCCCATATCCTTCAGCAACATGTAGGACAATACCTCTGTCAGAGAGCAAGTACTCAGAATGTTTGGGTACCTTTCTGAATTGGAAACCCAAGGATCTGACATGGATGCAGACATTCAAGCTGACTTCATTTTGCAGTCGCTCCCTAAGTCTTTCAACAACTTTGTTGTCACATTACACATGAGCAACGTTGATTTTACTAACGATTGGCTATTGGCTACATCAAAGTATGCTAAAAGAATAATGAGTAAGGATGGCCCTCTGACAGTACAATGGTTGCGCTAGTTAAAGGAAAGCACGGCCAGAAGCAAGGTTCTCGGAAGGGCCTAGCTTAAAAGAGAAAGAAGAAGGATCGAGGCATTGGCTCATCTTCCAATGCATCCACGATGATATTGTAGAAGAAAACTGACGTCTGTCACCACTGCAAGAAGCTGTGGCACTAGAAGCGCAATTGTCCAGAATTCTTGAAGTCTGGCAACAAAGGTAAAGCCTCTGCAGTATGAAATCTACCTTCATAATCGAAATGAGTTTTCTCATTGTATGCGAAGGAAGTTGAGTTGTTGATTATGGTGCTTCTGTGAAGTATATGGGATAATCCTCAAGCGCATCATGGAAGTGTGAGCATCGTATCGGATATGACGAAGAACGACTAGTCGGACTAGTTGTTCTACGCAGCGGAATTTCAAAATTTCATGTGATGAAAACACATTATCCAAGAATGATTCTTGGATCATTTCATCTAAAAATCCATCAAGTATATATAAATACCTCTTGTAGCGTGATTGATTGAGTCTCTACGAAAACAGACCTCCTGTCTCAAGTCCGATCTTCGGAGAAGTTGCTAGCGAGCGCGGGGATGAGTCACGTGATCCTTGCAATCTAAGAAGTTGATTCAAGCACGGTGAACTCCTGATCTCATCGCACAAGATCAAACACCTTATTCATGAGCGAATAACTCCAAAGAAGATGGAGAACTGAGGAATGTCGAGGCGGTGGCGTGGTGGCGAAGCGACGACGAGTCTTCTCCTCTAGGGTTTGGTGGGCGTCTACCAATGGAGAAGAAAGAAGGGGTGACATATGGAATGAGAGAAGAGAGCTTGATGTATCACAATTGCCTATCCATAGAGAGCAAGGGGTGCCTCTCTATTTATAGGGTTTTGGGAGTCCATGGATCACAATCCATTGGACACACTAAACCAATGGATGAGATTGATTTGTGCCTAATCCAATGGTCAAGATTGTTGTTGGTAAAAACCAACAACTAATTATTTAATTTAGATTAAATATATTTTAAAAATCAAATATAATTCAGTCCTAAATCAAATCAATCAAATATGGATACATTAGCATGGAGATTACATCTCCCTATAAAATAGGTAGCACGACTACCAATTCCATATAGGACTTTACATTCGTCCACCATAATCCATAGTGGAGGCAATCTAATGCAATCTCATGAGATTGCATATCTCTATGAAAATCTCCAATATTTTTACAATAACTTTTATTGTAAATTATTCTACAAAAATAATTCTTAATTAATTTTTATAACATTGCAATCTTACCATTGGAAATTTTTGAATCAAATTCACAACCCAAAACAAAAAATAATTTACATTTTCAATTAATTATATAATGTGAATCCAATATGAGAGAATCAATGAGAGTAGCGGTGCGGCTCAGAAAAGGCATTTCCCGACGCCCCACCTCTGTGGGGTTCTTCCCCCGCCTTGTGGTTCCGTTCGATCCAACCACTAGCTACTTAACAAAGAAAGACCGCTTCCTCATCCTATACTCAACGGAATCTTTTCTTTGCTTTTGCCTTTTGCTTTTCATGTCAGCGACCTTCTCTAACAGCAGCCAGCACCGCCAGGACATATCCAAGGATGGGGCTCACCCTGTAAATGGACTTTCCAGTGTGTGCTTAGCTTAAGGCGACCTCCCTGTCTTTTCAGAAGCTCAGTCTGTGCGTAAGTTAGTTGACTGGATAAAGCTTGATTTCAAGGAAAGGGCCTAGGAGACCCGGTGTGCCAGCAGCCGCGGTAAGACGGGGGGGGGGGGGGCAAGTGTTCTTCGGAATGACTAGGCGTCAAGGGCACATTTTCAATTAATTATACAATGTGAATCCAATTCACACCACTAATTAATTAACAAATATAAATCATAATAAGCTCTCTCTAATATATTATAAATCATATTAATAATATATTATGAATAATTCGATATTGATATCCACATTATTCTTATCCATAATAATTAAATCACATTTAATTATATTGGATAAATATATACACACATCAAGATAATTAAATTACATTTAATTATAAATCTCTTAAACTTCATATATAATTCAACTATGGAATCATTCATGAACCCTTTCAAGAATAATGCGTTTTCTCCGCAGATACTTGGAGATAAGGACATGGCTTGTATTGTTCCGCGTATAGTGACTTGGATATTGAGATCACATCTCAAATCCAGATCTCATGGACCTCCCTTAGATGCTTGAATGAATTAAGGCCGCAAACCTAATCTTCTCATTGCATATGAATCTCATTCAGTCTAATGTCCAATACTTGGACTAAGATCAGGTTACTTCTCTACTGAGAGAAGTCACTAAAATCCAGACCTATGTCATCACTCCCTCGGAATGGACGCGTCATGGTTATATAACGTTTATGATCACATCACCCTCAGGTATTCCCAACACCTGTACATCCTGTATACTGGAAGACCTATGATGAAACCCAAAGATGTAGATCATTTTTGTATTGTCTTCTTTTGGGTTTAATAATCAAGTTTCCCAGTCTTGGTCATTGGGAATCGGTATCGATCATATGCTTTCCCAAAGCATATATCATACCTTCAAATTCTTGTCATGCTTCCAAAGCATGACGATCATGCATGGAATTTGATCTGTCCCATAACCTCATGAGTGAGCTCATGTCTTCCGGTTCACATGTGAACCTGTATGATCCCTTTGAGAGATCGTATTACTCATATGTCCTTACATTTACATCATCTCGACGGTGTATAGACCTTGATTAGGTCATCAACCTATTGGTCTGCCAAATGTACACACTCAGACATATAGTAACACATCTGTCTCTGGTCAGAGGATGTGTGCCTATACTGTGACAGCCATTAACATAGGTCTTTGGTTATCTCGATCTCATTAAGTCAACCCTTTGACTCAACTAATCTGACACCTCCGAATCACTATTCCCATGCAGAGGACCTGCATCAAGTGGTCGGTCAGATATCAACCAAAAGAGAAAGGATTGCCATCTCCTACTCAGGCTGGAGATCAACACTTAATAATCATTTGATGGTGCTTGATGAATCCTCTATCTAACTCCTTAGATATTCATCCAAGCACCAGCCTCTATGATTCAATTAATGAATCAACAGTTGTATGATTATCAAGTCAGCCATGGTACATAACCCTTATTGTATGGAGGGACCTTATAGTGCATTCATTCGTTTAATGTTAGAAAGGGAGTGAAAATAATCAATAACTTTTATTGATAAATCGTAAATTACAATGACATTCATTGTAGAAATGGTTCGCCTCGGGCTCACATGGCTAACATTCTGTTCATGTATGCACTTTGTTGCATCTATTTTAGGAAACTAAGAATATCGATGAAGGGGATATAGTCATCCAGATGGAATCTGATGCCAATGTTGCAGCAGTCACCGTTGGGACCTGACGACTATCATTATCTAGTGGAAGAGTCCTAGTACTTAACGAGTGTCTTTATGTACCTAGAATAAGAAGGAATTTAATATCTGTATCTAAGCTTGTTAGAACTTGATATTCATTCCTATTATGTAATAAACATGTCATAAATAGTTATGATAAGCGTATTGTCGATGGTGTTTTACTTCTGGTTTACTCTATAAATTGTGCATTGATGAACATGTCATGAATGTTTCTACCACTAATAAAAACCCTAAAAGATCCAGGGAGGATGGAAATCATTCAAGCATGACTTGGCATTGCATGCTTGGTCATTTATCTATGGATAAGATAAATAGACTGATAAAGGATGGAACCTTAGATTTTCTAAAGGTTCAATCTTTGCCTACATGCGAACAATGTATTCGAGGTAAAATGACTAGGACGCCTTTTCGTAAGAAGGTTACTCAATGCAAAGGTACTCTTGACCTTATAAAAACTGAAGTATGCAGTCCCTTCAGTACTGCGACTCAAAATGGATGTCGATATTACTTGACATTTATTGATGACCATTCGCGATACGGGTTTATCTTCCTATTACATCATAAATTTGAAACCTTTGAAAAGTTCCAAGAGTTCAAGGCTTTGGTTGAGAATCAAACTGATAGGAAGATTAAACAGAATTGATCTGACCGAGGTGGTGAGTACCTCGTAGATGAATTCAAGGACTTCCTTAAAGAGAATGGAATTATCTCCAATCTCACTCCTCCTGGAACCCCCCAACTTAATGGTGTTGTTGAAAGACGCAACAGGACTATCATGGATATGGTTCATTCAATGATGAACAAAACACATTTACCACTTATTTTCTTGGGATAAGCAGTGGAGACTTTAATATATATCCAGAATAAGATTCATAGCCATTTTATACCGCGGACTCCTCATAATCTCTAGTATGGAACCAAACCTAGTGTTAATCACTTGAGTATTTGGGGTTGCTTGGTCCATGCAATGAATGTGGATGCAAGTGAGCTAGAATTTCTCTCTCATGAGTGTTACTTCACTAGGTATGTTAAAATGGTATTGGATACCAACTTTATGACCCTAAGACTCAGAAGGTTTTCATCTCTAGAGATGTAAAATTTTTGGAGAATGACTTCCTTAAGGGTCAAGACAAAAATAAGGCGGGGCTGCTCATCGAATCCCCTGAGGATTCTGAGCTTCCTAAACCAGAAACTGAAGAGATAAATGAAGATGAAACACCCATACCTCTTCGAAGGAGTTCGAGGGTGCATGCACCACCTGATTCCATGTGTCAGGAGAAACAAACAATGATCCTGCTTCATTTGATGAAGCACTCGCGAATCATGACACGGATAGATGGATGCTAGAAATGAAGTCAGAGAATGGCTCCATGCATAAGAATGGTGTATGGACCCCAGAGGATCCACCTAAAGGGACAAAATCCATTGGGTATAAATGGATTTTCAAGAGAAAGAGGGGACCTAATGGGAAAGTAGAGACTTTCAAGGCACGACTCGTAGCCAGAGGATACACAAATAGAGAAGACATCGACTACGATAAGACGTTCTCTCCTGTGACTATGCTTAAGTCCATCTGGACACTGCTAGTTATAGATGCATCTCTTGAATATGACATATGGAATATGGAAGTCAAGACGACTTTCCTTAATTGATACCTCGAGGAGGATATCTATATGGAGCTGCCCTAGGGCATCATAATTGAGGAAGGTAAAGTATGCAAGCTGAAGAAATCCATCTATGGGCTCAAACAAGCATCTCGTAGCTGTAACATTAGATTTGACGAAACCATAAAGAGTTATGATTTTGTCCAGAATCCTGATGAACAGTGTGTACAAGAGGATTAGTAGGAGCAGCATTGTGTTCGTCGTGCTTTACGTAGATGACATCAGTATCATAGGGAATGATATAGAGATGATGACCAATGTTAAGATTGGTTGTCCATAAGAATGATCTTGGTGAAGCACCCTACATCTTAAGTCTGAAGCTTTTCTGAAATCGATGAAAGAGGATATTGGGACTATCACAACATGGGTACATTAAGAAGATTCTTTAACGATTCCATATGGATAGTTCCAAGAAAGGTTTCCTCCACTTAAGACATGGTATTCACCTATCTATAGGGATGGCTCATCAAACTATATAGGAAAAGAAAGCCAAGGCTGGGTGCCCTTATACATCAACTCTACGAAGATTAATGTACGCCATGACTTGTACTAGGCCAGATATCTGTCCTGCAATGGGATTGGTAAGTCGTTACCAATCCTGCTATGGAGAGCAACACTAAAATGCAATGAAGAACATTTTCAAAAATCTAAGACGAGCGTAATATTACATCTTGGTCTATGGAGATGGTGATCTCCAAATTTTAGAATATACAGATTCAGATTTCCAGTCGGATATAGATGATCGAAGGTCGACACCAGGGTTTGTGTTCCTGTTGAATGGTGGTATTGTGAGATGGAGAAGCAACAAGCAGGACACAAAAGCAGATTCAACAACGGAAGCTGAATACATTGTCGTATCTGATGCTACGAAGGAGACAGTGTGGTTACGCAAGTTCATCCTATAACTTGGCATAGTTTCCCTTGACACTCCCATCACATTACTCTGTGATAACACAGGAGTCATTTCCCAGGCGAAGGAACCCAGATGGCATCAAAAGAGCAAGCACATGGAAAGGAAATACGACATCATTCGGCAGATTCAAAAGCGTGGTGATATCGTCATCACCGAGGTGGCCTCTACAGACAATGTTGCTTATCCTCTTACAAACCTTTGACACGGAAGGTTTTCAACCAGCAAGTAATGAGTATGGGTTTAAGGATTGTACCTGATCGGTTCTGAGGACTAGTGTTAGATTGTTACCCATGTGAGCCCAAGGCAAACCATTCCTACAATAAATGTTTTTATAATGTTTGATTTATCAATAAAAATTATTGGCTTTTTTCACTCCCTTTATGAGATTGAATAAATGAATGCACTATAAGGTCCCTCTATACTATTAGGGTTATGTACCATGACCATTTTAATAATCATACAGTTGTTAGTTCAGTAATAGAATCATAGAGGCTGGTGTTTTGATGAATATATAAGGAGTTAGATAGAGGACTTGTTAACCACCTTCAAATGATTATTAAGAGATGATCTCCAGCCTGAGTAGGAGATGGCAATCCTTTCTCATTAGGTTCATATTTGACTGACCTCTTGATGCAAGTCCTTTACACATGAAAAGAGTGTCGGGGGTATCAGATTAGTTAGGTCAAGGAGGTTATTTAACGAGATCGAGATAACCAAAGTCCTATATCGTATACTGTCATGATATGAGCACACATCCTCTGACCGGAAACAAATGTGTTACTATATGTCTAAGTGTGTACGTTTGGGAGACCAATAGGTTGATGAGCTAACCAAGGTCTATACACCGATGAGATGTTGTGCATATATGGGCATATGAGTGATACAATCTCAAAAGGATCATATTGGTTCACTTGTGAACTAGATGACATGAGATCACTCAAGTGGTATTGAGACCGATCAAATTCCATGCATGGTCATCGTGCTTTGGAAGCATGAAAAGAATTTGCAGGTATGAAATATGCTTTGTAAAAGCATATGTTCGAGACCAACTCCCATTGACCACGATTAAGAAACTTGTTGATAAAACCATGAAGATGACATTGTTAAATTGATCTTTATCTTCGGGTTTACGATAGGTCTTCCAATATGCTGGATGTACAGGTATTAGGAATACCTGAGGGTGAGGTGATCATAAACGATTGTATAACCATGACGCTTCCATTCCAAGGGAGTGATGAAACAAGTTTGGATTGTAGTGACTCCTCCCAGTAGAGAAGTAATCTGATCTTGGTCCAAGTGTTGGGCATTGATCTGAATGAGATTCATATGTGATGAGAAAATTAGATTTATGATTTTGATTTGATCAAGCATCTATAAGAGGTACGTGAGATCTGGATTTGAGACATAATATCAATATCCATGTAAGTATATGTAGAACATACAATCACCCTATCCTTATCTCCAAGTATCTGCTGAGAAAGCGTATTATACTTGAAAGGGTTCATGAATAATTCCATAGTTGAATTATATCCAAGCATTATTAAATGGATGATTAAATGTGATTTAGTTATCATGGATAATGTGGTTTTGATTCACATTCTTAGAATACATGAGAATGATGATCCAATATAATTAAATGTGATTTAATTATTGTGGATAAGAATAATGTGGATAGCAATATCCAAATTATTCATTATATATTATAAATGTGATTTATAATGTATTAGAGAGAGCTTACTATGATTTATATTTGTTGATTAATTATTGGTGTGAAATGTACACATTGGATGGTTAATTGAAAATGTAAATCACATTTTATTTTTGGTAGTGAATGTGATTCACATTTTTCCAATGGCTAGATTACAATATTCACAAAATAACTATGAATTATTTTTTTTTAATTATTTACAGCAATTGTTGTTGTAATCATGTAGATTTCCAATGAATAATACAATCTCACAAGATTGCATGAGATTGCATGATATTCCACCCTTCCATATTGGAAGGGTGAACGGCCACCAAATCCTATATGCAAATGGTGGCCGTCCACTCTCATATATGGAGGGTGTAATCTCTATCCTATAATCTCTATGTTTGATTGATTTAATTTTAGGATTAAGTTACATTGATTTATTAGTATATATTTAATTTAAGTTAAATTAATAGATGTTGGTTTTTGCGAATAAATTCTTGGCCATTGAAAGAAGCACAAATCGATCTCAACCATTGATTTTGTGCAGTCCATGGATTGTGATCCATGGACTCCCAAAACCCTATATAAGAAGAGACCCCCCTTTCCCTTATTGGTTACAACAATAATTAAAACACCAACAAGCTCTCTCCTCTCTCTCATTCTCACGCCCTCTCTCCCTCTCCCTTCTTTTGTGGCCGTCTACCTTAGCCCTAGAGGGAAGAAGTTGCCGTTGTCGCTTCGCCATTATGCCATCGCCTCGATTGTCATTGGTTCTCCATCTTCTATGTTGCGCCTCTCTCGCAAAGAAGACGTACGATCTCATGGGACGAGATCAGGAGTTCTCTTGCCTGGATCAACATCTTGGATTGCGAGAAGCACACTGTTCATCCATGCGCTCACATGCATCTCCTCCAAATATCAGACTTGAGACAGGAGGTCTCTTCTCTTAGAGGCTAGATCGCAACCATATTACAAGAGGTATTCCTCTTATCTATTATGTTGTTCAAGATGAAACGATACGAGAAGCATTCTTGGATCATGTGTCTTCATCGCATGAAAAATTTAAATTCTGTTGCATCGAATGACTAATGCGACTTGTAGTTCTTCATCATATACAATACCATCCTCACGCTTCCGTGATGCACTTGAGAATTATTCCATATCCTTCAACCTTTTATAAACAGTTATGGATGTGAGCACATCCTTCTTATCGTTGATTATGTGAGTCATTGGGTTGAAGCTTTTCCCGCCCAATCCACTGATAGTTGTAAAGTTTGTCTGTTTCTGATAGAGAACATCATTTCACAGTTTGGGATATCACATATTATGATATTGGACATAGGTAGTCACTTCATAAATAAAGAGGTCAAGAAATTAACGAAGGAGTACAACATCAAGCACTGAGTCACTTCTCCTCTTCATCCTCAAACCAATGACATGGTACAACTATCGAACAAAGAAATCAAGACAATCTTTCAAATCTTGTGATGTCGGACAAAGAGAAGTGGTCCCAACTTTTGGACTCTATCCTTTTGGCATGAGGGACCACCTACAAGTCTCCATTGGACATGTTGCCCTACCATATTGTGTATGGAAAATTGTGCCATCTGGTCATTGAATTAATTCTTAAATTATTACAGGTAGTGAACCGATGCAACATAGACTCACAAAAAGGTTGTCAACAATGAAAAGTGGATCTGATCAGACTCCTGGAATTTCGAGACTATGCTTGTCATAACAGCTTGATTTACAAGGAGAAGGTTAACCGGTGGCACAATCGGCACATCAAACGAAAGGCCTTCAAGACTGGACATAAAGTGTGGCTATTTGATGCAAAATTGAAGATATTCTCGGGCAAATTAATGAGTGAATGTACAAGGCCATTCAGAATGAAAGAAGTGTATGACAATAGAAGCATTCTAATAGCAGAGTTGTCATTTGACTAACAATCGTTCGTCATCAATGGTCAATTACTGAAGTCGGACCATGAGCATGACACTTTCTTGGTCGTTGTCGACTCAATTCAAGTGATATTCAATAAAGAAGCCTCCAATGCCCCTGCAACATCAAAAGATTCCGATAATGCTCCTATGAAACTATTTCATTAGTTTTCTTCTTTTCTTCTTTTCTTCTGTTATTTTCTTTTGCTCATTTTTCTTTTGTTTCTTTCTTTTATCCATCTCAGTCATCACATCTATACTTAGGATATGATTCGTCCTATGTATTGGGGGATGAGTGAGTCGTTATTCTATCATTGATCCCTTGCATGTCTCCTCTCTTGTTAATATTATGGTCTATACTTAGGGATATTTTACCCCAAGTATAGGGGGAGACAATATGAGAAACTGATCTTTTCATTCCCACCCTCAATGCTCCATGCATGTAGATACAACCTGCCATATTTAGGATTACTTCATCCTATGTATTTGGATGACAATTGATTTCTCATTCATTGATCTTTTATTCTTTAGTCGAAGTAGTATAGGCTCGTTTATACTTAGTAGGAGTTATGTCTTCTCTTTTCTCATCGATCTATGAGGGCATACCTCATTCTAAGTATAGGGGGGTCGTATATACCTTGTTTATACATTAGTCATAACTCTCAGTTTCGTATTTTCAATAAGTATGACTAAAATACAACTAATAAATTGTATAGAACATACTCGTATAAAATCCATTAAAATTCCTTCTATATATTGATTAATAAATAAGATAAAAATGTTTTGCAAAATGTTTGAAAAATGGTTTGAAAATCTATTTAAAAAATTTTCGAATGATGTTTGTAAAATGTTTTCATCCTTTGCAAAAATGTTTTGTTTGTAAAAAATTCTTTTTGTGAAGAAAATGTTTTAAAATTCTATTTACAAATAGTTTCGAAAAATGGTTGCAAAAATAGTTTGAAAAATCTATACATACCATTTGAAAAATATTTGCAAAATGATTTCCAAATTTTGTAACTCATTATAGCAAATTATTTGACAAAATTAATTTGCAAAATAAAGTTTCTAAATATTTGTAAAAATGTTTTCAAATATTTTTGAAAACTGTGTAGATAATTCATGCAAATAAAATTCTTTTATAAACCTTGTATATACAATCATTTGAATTCCTAATACCTAATTGGTGTGAATACCAAGATGCACCCCGTATAAATATCTGCACATTTCCATTTTTTTCTAGAAACTTTTGTTTTTGAAAAAATATCTTTAAACATGCAAATTTAAAAATCCCAAAAACATTTGCATAAATATTTTCAAAACTTGCATAAAAATTTGCAAAACTCTTTCAAAATACATAAAAAGTTCAAAATTAGAAAAATACATCCCAAAAATATTTCATTACATTGTACAATGAATATGCAATTTTAAGTTTGATGTTGATAATTGAACATGTTTGAATAAAATCCTAAAATTGGAGGTTGGTTGGACCTCAAATCTATATAATCACTAGAACCTTATATGAACAAGAATAGGGACACTTAAGTTGCTAGACTTATTTCTATGAAAACGCGAGACTTGGTTCAGTGTCATCCTGACTACCTAAGTAGAATATTTTGAAACACACACATGACACTTGTTGATAATGACCTAGCTTGCACAATTGCATCTTACACTTTACTCAACTCAGTTGATGTAGTAGAGGGCTGGATTTGTTGGCATGAGGCACAAACCTATGGAAACATTGGAAGTCACATATCAGAGGCCATTGTACCCCAACCCAATCCAGTGGGGACGAGGTCTAAAGTAGAATGTTGTGGGTTGTGATAATTCTTCAAAATAGGGAAAGTATAGTGACTCAAGAGAAAAAAGTCCATATGTAAATGTTGTTGTATATAGTATGCAAAAAAATATTGCAATAAAAACACAAAAAAATGGAGGTGCCTGAATGAAAAAAATACCTACCAGAATATGTATATATGTATAGCCAATAAGAGAGTTTGTGCTTCAAAGTCAGATATATGTGATCCTGTAACCGAATGACTTGGCTACACTAGTCTAGCATCGTAGGATAGGTATCTATAATGGCTACCGTCCATTCCTCTCTACACCCCTCTTCTTGAGCTGGTTATACTTGAACATAGAAGGGAATACCTTGCTTCTCAAGGACAGAGTTGTTGGATTTGGCAATTAGGGTCACCATGTTGGAGAAGACGGACTTTTACCGCTTCAGTCGAGGAGAGATACATAGCACTCATAATGTACAAGATAGCTTCATAGTCATAAGGGTTTACGTATGAGTTGACTTATTCTGACCATGCTATTCAGGAGACTTGAACATAGTATTGGGGATCTCCAAGGTTATTATTTTTTAATTCCGGGTCCAACACAAGGTTCCGACCACACCTAAAATCCAAAGGACCAACTTAAGCTTCAAACATTGATTTTGTAAAGACAAGTTTAAGGGTTAAAATCAATCCAAGTTCTTTCTTTTTCCATTCGTTATTTTCTTCTCTATACTTATAGATATAAGTGTTTGCTAGATATAAGCAAAGGCAAGTATAGGGGGTGATGAATCTCCATTTCATCACCTTTATTCTTTCATTTTGTACTTCATTTGCTAGCTACATCCAAGTAAATATCATTATTTTGCATAAATTAACATTCAGTATTGATTGTATAAATATTGTATAAAATGAATTGTTTAAAGCCAAAATTAAAGAATAAAGGAAGTAAAAGAAAAATAAATAAAATGCAAAAGGTATTTTATGACACTAACCCCTGAGACCTATGCATCATGATTGTTGGTTGACAAGGAACAAAGTAGGGGAGATAAGGGTCAAAAACACAATAAAACCCTAATTAGTTATTCATCAATAATGCCTTTTTGGGACCTATTTTATACTTTATTATTTATACCTCAAACCAATAAACTTTGTACATGAATGTTGTAGATAACAATACACATGGAAAAATACAAAAATATATTCACACCAAAATAATATACATTGTTCATTCAACACTCAAAATAAAAAACCAAAACCCAAACTTCCCAGAGCTATATCTTCTCCAAATAAACTCAAAACGCATTAAAATCACATTTAATTATATATAATTTTTTAATTGCTAATTAATGAAGTGGTTTCATTTAATTTCTTATTAAGATGCAAAAGTTAAGTTTTGGGCCCCTATTGTATAATATACTAGAATAAAATATTCATTTTATTTCCTCTTTATATTTTTCATAATTTCATATATTTTATAATTTTGTAAATATTATTTATAATATATGTACATATTTAGATAAAAAACTAAACCATAAAATAAACTACAATTAACAAGTGTATAAAATATATTGATGAACTACCTTAACTTATACTTATAAAACAAATACAAATTTTTATTTATGTGTACAATTACCAATAAAAAAATAAAATAAAAATATATATACGAATATCTAAATAATTTATAAATATATAAATTAAGTGTATAAAATAATAATATCTAAAATACAAAATAAAAATAAAATATTCAAAACATGGGTAAATATACTTGTGAATAGTAACTTGTAATGAACAACCTCATAAAAATAAATAAAATGGCAATAAAATACTAAAGAAAATAATAAACATTTTAATTTTTTAACCTACAATTAATTAATTAATTTAAAAATATTTATTCAGTTTATAAGGCATTTTCCCTTTCATTTTTCTAGTTGGTCCACGTGGACCAACCAGATTCATTCTTTTGTTGACCCATATCAACTTGGCATTTGGTGCCTCTGACCTCTGTCAGTCTCTCGAGTCACCCGCTTCTTGCCATTTCCCCTACTGATCTAAAGATCAACTCGCCTTGAGCCTGAACGAAATTAGCAGATAGTATCTCCACCATTCACGCCTGATGCTTAGATCCCATCGATGTACTCTACATTGTCCTTAATTTAATTCGCAAGATCTACCATTTTCAGCCTATGAAAATAACCTTCCAACCACCTTCCTCGATATGGTCTTTTCTCAAGCCCTTAAACCCCCCAGCCTTGGCCATGTGTGACACATGGTGACAACATGCGCTCCCCTACGGTGTTGAAGCGGAGAATGGAGGAGAGAAGGAGACCCACTACTACGCTCTGATGTCATCCTGCTCCTAGGCGTGCAAGCCAAGTTTGAGATGCGCCCTTTACATTCATAGGTAGTTTTTGTTCCTATTTTTCCATTCTGCATTTTAGTTTCAATTTTAAACGTTCTTTTATTCTGATTAGATTAACTATGTTTGCTGGATAGAGCTCCGGCCACCTCTGTCTCGCAGTACGCCTCACAGTTCCGACCCTTGTATTCACTCCATTCGGCTCCCCTATAGTTGCTCCACCCATGTGACCATTCGACTCAGTCTGATCCAGATCAGCAAATTGACGCTCTTTCCTATACCTTTGCCTTAGCGTCCCTGCCTCACTCCCATCTTCGATTATTTCATACAATAATGTCTAGAGGACTTCTCCAGAGTCCCCTCTATCTGACCATCCAGGTCTTGAGCAGAGACTAGTCCTGAGGAGGGAAATTCGACTCCAGCAGTGGTTCCAGGTTGCATGTTCATCATCAACCCTCCAGGACCCCACCGATGGGTCTTGGACGCATCTAGAGGTTCCATTGGTTGCGTACATGTCACGGGAAGCTAACGAGCTTCACAACAGCATTGATTGAGCCTTAGAGTTCGAGGAATTGCTGGAACATGGAAGAACATGCATGCATTTTTCCCTGTTCTAGGGAAATACAATAGAGTTGTCTGATGGGGCTTCTGCACCCAATTTGTGCAGCAGCTGTTAGATCTTGGCCCGTCTACACCGTCTGATCTGGGACCAGATCTAATCTGGAGCGATCATCGACGAATGGGTATGGCAGCATCTGGACCACACGATCAGATTATGTGGCCAAATCCGTCCGTTGGCATGCAAGTATTGGGTAAATTTAATATTCCTCATTATTTTTTAATATTAATTTCCAGTATTAAATTTTCTATCTCCATGTAAATAATTGTGGTTATTTTTTAAGGAGACCCTCACCTTTACATGTATTTATATTCGTGTCCATGCTTGCTAAACTCGCGTGGCACCCCACGTGAGGTGGGTATTTTACAACTATACCCCCATAATTTTTGTATTTGTAATAAGTCGATAAATATGTCTATTAAGTGTTACTTTTTATGGAACTTTGTAAAGAGGACCTCAAACTTTTTGTATATTGCATTTATGACCCTACTCGGTGCGTTTAATTTAAATAATTATGGATAAATTGCAACCTTTCCCATAGATTTTATTTAAGGGTTCTGGAATCCATGGAAACTTATTATATTTGCAAAATGGTCTGTGCTATCTTATTCATTTTTGTGTTTGTTCATCAAAGTTTTCTAATTATTGTTTATGGTCCAAAAATATTCAAAAATAAGGAAATGTAACAAGGATGCATATTCTTTCACGCTATGTAATTAATTCCGCATTTTATCTACATTTTCAATTTATTAAAAATGAAAAAGAGAATATTTTGCCCCTGTTTGACTTTGAAAATAACTAAAAATTACAAATTTTTTTTAAAAAATCCAAAAAAATATATTCTATTTATTATAATATTTTATATCTTTAGACTAAAAATCTCTAAAATAGACAAAGAAAATGATAAATTTTTTTTAAAAAGCTCCAAAATTCTATAAAAATATAAAAAATCTTAAAAAAATGCCAAAAATATAAGTTTTAGTTTGATAGATTTATTATATATTACTCTATATTAAAATTAGTTTTGAGAATTTTTGCACTTCTTTAGTATTTTTTAATCTCAAAAGAAACTCACCTATTTTTAAGTCCCTGATTTTATATAGTTTGGACTTTAAAAATTCTTAAAAATTAGCAAAAATATCTGAAAAATCACCAAAATAGTCGAAAAATATGAGACACATAAAAACATTTTATTTTGTAATTTTTGATTTTTTAGATGTATATATAATTATTAAATCATATATCTATATTTATCAACACATATTTTATATTATTACTAATTATTATAAATACCATATAAATATCTTAAAAACTAATATCTATAATAAGGACTATATTTATTAATATTTTTTAATTTTTTTATTTATTGTATTTAATATATATACACCTTATACCATATAGACATTATCTTAAATATATATATTCATATACTTTTATATATACATATCTTTTTAATAGCACATAATATCAAAATATAAAAAATGTAACACAAGAAAATTAAGAAATATATATATATATAATAAAATAATTAGTCTATTTTATTTAAAACCCACACATTACTTAATTTACTGATTGATTATACAAAATACGGATTTTTATTTATTTATTATTCATTTATAAATAATTATTTAGGACACCTTGTTTGCTCCTTGTGTTTGGTATTCTACCATACTTACATCTATACACGTTTATAGTATAGTTATAATACATTTTAACTCACACACATTTAACAATCGAAATTTTTGTGGGTTGATTGTTGATCAAAGGAACACTCGGACACGCAACGATTGCTAATTATGTTCGGTTAGCAGATCGGTGCAAAATCTACCCTGTATCATTGTTGAGTGTGTATTCTACTCAACCGAAGGCGCAAGGTGTTTTGTAGACTCTATATAGTCCTCATGTTGTAGTGAAGTTCGCGTACTCCTCCTCTTCCTTCTCGTTTATTTCCTCAACTCATGATGAAGATTTTGCAGGGGATGCCTGGCCTCATCATCCTCTGACGTCTCCCCAAGGTGACCTTCGGGAGTCCTCTCCATCTCCCTTTCCCTATCAAGCACAACCATGGTCCTTTTGTTCCTGGGTGACATGTGATTAGTACAATCAAAAGGAATGATCTCATGCCTAAATTTATAAGAATTTGAGTGATATACATGATCATGTATATGTTGTTGCTAAAACTGGTTCAAGTTGTTGGGGTTAGTCTAAACCTGAGCAGGAATGGTTGTAGAAGGGGCAATCTGCTCATTGTAAAACGGGACAAGTAGATGAGGTCAACCCACAAATCCTACATCTCATTCCTGTAGGAACGTAACTCGTCAAGAATCTACCTTTGAAAATCTGTGGAACTGGATGATGATGGTTGTTATTGTGAAGAAGGGAAAGACGAATGCGAATATTGGTCCTGATGGCAATGGTACTGTTGATGCTGAGAATGATGCCGTACAGGTGGGCCCTGTTGGCCTTGGTGGGACGTTTGTTGGAGGACGTACTATTGCTACTTCCTCTGTTCTTAGGAACGATAGGATCCAGAGCCCTAGGATGCTAGAAGAGGTGTCCGAGTAAATGATGCACATATTGTAGAAATTCAAGGGATGTTATTAAGAGAAGCGGTCCCCTAAACTACTCTGCCTGGAAGGGTCATGGATGTACCACACACCATTTATCTCCCACACCTTGGAAGACTCCTTAGTAATTGTCTCTATAGATGATGGTAGTTACTTACAAGAATGGGCAAGAGGATGGTCCTCTACCCACGACTGAAGTGGACATGACATCTGCTTCTCTTGAATGTTGTGAACACAGTACACGGGAGCAGCAGATGCAGTCACGACAGGTATCATGATCTTGTAACCTTCTCATAAATATATGTTATCTACTTCGGTAGTTTGGATAAGTTGTTGTCTAACTCATCCATCCTCATGTCGATCATCCCTACGACTGTCAATTTATCTGGAAGGATGTTCGTGTTCTAAGGATCCACTGTAGCCCTTGATAAGAATGGTATGAGGGTGTCTAATTGAGCTACTACTAAGGGAAAGAGCTAGTTGTACCATGGAAGACATGATAATTGGACTAAAGGAAAATCTGACCAATTATCCATCTTTGATTTCAAGGAGGTTACGAAAATTGAGCACGCTCAATTCAAGAAAGGAACCTAGTAACTACGGTGAACGTAAATGTGCGGAATGAACTTACACAATTCAATGCAATCCGACTCCTTTGAATATATTCACCAACTTAACCTGTGAAAGTTGTAAGAGCTCAACTTATTTTCATCTTGGCAATTTTAAATTGGTGATTCAAGAAATCTCATTAAAGCACACAACGAGTCTCCTATTACACCTAGTTGCAGTCCTACAAGGCCCTAATTAATGGAGTGATCTTCATGGGCTCTATTTTAATATCACATCCCAAAAGGAACTTATAGGAACAGACAACCAAATTTTATTTCTAAGGTCATAGGCAACAACTTTCAGCTCTCAAAATCCGTAAGAGCGGACAAGGGAGACTTAGAATGCAAACCCAGAGTTTTGGGCTCGAACCTTAGGGATTCGTCCTCACCAAATTTGTCTAGGGGTAAGTACTTGCATACAATGAGGGTTTTATGCCTATAATACAAGGTTGATTTTATTCTAAATTATTTATGTCGACTTGCATCAATTCAGCCCCAATTTTTATGTTGGTTGTCACTTGAACTTTAGGTGACCACAAGCATCACCTAACGTACAGTCCCATTTTTTCTTTTAATCGTAGGTTGGCAAAAACTGAGGGAGAAAATGAAAAACATAATGCAATCGAATAACAATGATGAATGCAGTCATTAGGAATGCTTACAGTCATTCCCAACACTCTCTATGTGAATGTAAGACTGAATTTGTAAACATTATACTATATGATGCAAGTCAAAGAAATCCGCACCTAAACATGAGTTCTATTAGCAATGAAGAATTGAATTAAATTTCGCTAGATAGAACGTAATTTATGTGCATCTCAATGAATCTCCTAAGATTTTTAGAATTGCGAATCTTATGATATCAAGTGGTGTGTATCCTAAGTTACGAAATAGATCAACCAAAATATGACCAAAGATATGTCTTTTTGGATCATAGTTCCTTGACCTAGTTCACCACTCAAGTTGAGAATCACTCTTGATATAACTATACAAATAATAAAAAATAAAGAGACCTTTTTTTACATATGCGAGAACTCAATCTAGAACCGTTGTAAAAGGGGAATATAATGAAACATTAATTAACTAACAACTTACACAGATAATCACTACAAAATAAATTACAATACGAAGCTACTAAATTGAATGAAAATCTTTTGAGGTTAATTGCTCTACGGTGTCTTCGTCTGAAGCTCCACGATTCTCACCCTTGAAGTCCTTCGAGCTTCGTCGGCTCCATGATCCCTACCACAAAATAATTAAAATGTCAAATATATCCTCGGAATAATTCAGCAATTAAAATAGATATAAATAGTAGAAAATAACAATAAGATAAAAATTAATACAATACATAATATAAGAACTTAAAAAGAATACCTAAAACTCACAAGAATAAATAAATCAATACTAAATATAATAAAATAAGGTGTTGCATCCCCGATAACAATGCCATCTGATGAATCTTCAAGTGATAATATGAATATGCTCTCGATGTAGCATGGGCCAAATGACAATCAATAGAACCGAGATTTAATCTCTATGAACAGGTCTAAGTCCTGGGTCGAACACAGGGACACAAGCAATTATTTAATAAAATTAGATGCTAGTGAATTATTTCCGTGATTTTTAGTTCCACAATCATGATCAATCAAAATACACATAGAAAGAATGTAATTTTTCAAATAATTTTTAATGCAATTTTTTAAGAAGAAATACAATAACATATTGTACTCACAAAGAAAAAATATACAAATTACGCTCCTTATTAAATAAAAGAAATGCTTATTATTTAAATTAAATTAATTGATGATAATTCAGTGTTAAATAAAGCTAATTCAACCTATGAGTAATTTATTTTAATTCAACCAGGAAGGTTGAATAGTCAAAATTAATATTCTACAAATCAATGCGATAAATGTGAACAAAATTGTTATTTAGATGCACTAAATTGAAGAGTGTGAAACAAGCTTTCCAACGACACCAAATATATTAAAATGAGAACTATAGTTCACAAGTTATTGATGAAAGAATGCTTGGGCATAATTGAAAAGAAAAATGTTTATTTTATTAAAAACAAGTCCAAAACAGAATAAAATGCAGTTACAGAAACCCATAAGATTAATTTTGCAATTTTTCCGAAGATTGGGGCAGTTATGAAGAGTTATCAGGCTTAGCTACAATTTTATCCTACGGTACATGCGCTACACATGGTCCGATCGAGGTGTAAGCGAAGGCTCGTATACACTTGGCACTCTGCTATTGTTCGGCTTAGACTCAGATGCTTCGATACTTAGGCATGAAGCGATGCTTCATACATAGGCTTAGAGTAAATGAAGGTTGTTAGGTATGATTTGGTGAATCAAATCTGATGGTTGCTATTGTGAGCATTCTTTCTTTCCTGCCTTAGAAGGTGGTGATATAGAGGAGCTCTGGCAGGTTTGATTCTTCTCCTTCGTGCATCTTCTCACAATCAAAAGGTCGTAGGACCTTCGTGAAGTTTGGATGAAGATGATGAAGCCATGGTGAATGTCAAATGAACGCTTGAATTCTCAATGAACGAAGCTACTCAAGTGGTTGGAGTCTAGATCAGACCTCAGCCAATATTCCGATCAATTAAGTTACTTTATCACCTACAGTTGTACGATAAACAAATCCCAAAAGAATGTGAATCTTATGAGATGGATTAGATGTGGAATGAGGGGATATACGTGGATGGAGAATGAACTCCTAGTCGAGTTCTTCTCTATTGAGGTGAGGATAAATGGATCGACTATCTACAATGATGGAGAAATGGAATAAGTCCACTATAAAAACGTGTTACTGGTCGATGAACACTTAGTCGATTTGATGATTTATATACGCGAGAGACAAAATAGAACACTAAGGATAAATCAGAGAAACACGAGGAACACGATGATCATTGAACTTACCTGGAATGAGACGGAGATGAAGGAGGTGATTCTTGATGAATGTTGAGTTGCTTCATGTTTTAAAGGCTTCTACAATACTCACTTGACCATCATGGTAATGGTGTAAGCTCGAGCAAATGTCAAAGACACTGCAACAAGGCTTATGATCGCCTTGGATCTCGCTCGAGAAGAAGCACTATAATCGTTATTAGAAGGCTCTCACAACTTATCATTAGAGGAACTCAAGTCTAGGTCGATCTCTCTGATGTGGCAGATGTGGTTGTCAGAGGTCGGAGGTGGAGTTTTGATGGATGGGAGTTAGACAGTTTAGGTGGTGGTCATGGTGCTTTCAACCTCCAAATGGAAGAATCATGTGAGGAGGAAGATGTGGCTAGAGGTTGGGCAAAGACGGTAGGTGATCAAAGAAGAGAAGGATGTCAGGGATTAAAGGGTTGATTGCTGGAGGAGGTTGTAAGAAATCGGTGGAGAGAGGCAGATGCGAAGGGTTGCGCGTGTTGGAAGTATAGGTTGGAGGTAGACTATGAGCTCACTGCCCTTGAGTCTGATAATCCAATAGTCTAGAGTGAGGCGGAGTGGAGTGAATAGATGGGGCCATGTGGTGCATCCAGATGGCGCCACATGGAACAATATGAATTCAGAGAAATATAAAAATATAGTATAAAATTGGAAATAAATAAAAGAAACTAGAATTAGAAAAAATTTTCTAAATACGTAGTTATTAATTTTACAAGTAATTTAAAGTATTAAATTATTTTAATTTCCTTTTATTATTTTGTGGATTTTTCTTTTATTAACTAGATTAAAATAAATATAAAATATATTATTCTATTTTTTTTAAGATTTCTAATAACTAATAATTAAAGAAAATATTAACACAATAATAAGGTAAATAATGCACAATAACTATATTTATTTATTCACAACATATACTTGGTTAATTAGGGTTAATCGTTAATTAATTTTATTGGATTTCTTTCGAAAGAGTGATAATAATCAAGAATAATGTAGATGAATCTGGGATTCATCACTTAAACCAAATTAGGTGTGTGTTTTTATATTTTTATTTGTTTAATGGTTTAATTTTATTATATTTTCGGATTTCTTGTTTTATTTAATTGGAAAATGGTTACTTGAATAATCATGGTAATGTTTATTGAATAAAAATGCTAAAAAGTAGAAATCTGTATATTAAAAGTTGTCGTGTAGAGAATTTTATTAGCTTTAAAACTAGCTATAGTGCATATTTTTATGATTTTCCTAGAATTATTTTTTTATAAGATGTTGTGCATTTTTAATTTTTCGAGTTTTTGTTTTTATATTCTTATTTGAATTTTTGGATATGTTTTAATATATAGTAATATCTATATATTTTTGTTAATTTTTTTTTTTGAATTTATTTGATTTTTATTAGATTTTCAAAGTTTGAATGTATTTTTAGGAATATTTTTTAATTTATTAAAATAAGAAAATGATTTTTTTAAAATTGTTATTATACTATATAAAGTATTCTACTAGGTATACCAATCTATTTTTATCTGATTTTTATTTCTTTATATTTTAGTTAATATGTATTTTAAAATGAATTATTTAATATTAAAAAAAGGGATTTATATATAAGTGATAGAAACTAAAAGAAGTGCATGCAATAGATGGAAAACGAAAGGGTTCCGTGCACTAAAATCACAGTCAAGCATGTGCAGTTCACGTGTCTTGTTTAGCACCTGTATTTGTTTGTAATTGAAACAAAAGTCATGGACAAAGCTTCTATTGTTACCTACTCACGTATAGAACAATGTGAGTTCACTGTTCGGTACCTATATGAAGATCATAAAGGTTTGTAGGCCCTACGCAAAACACCCAAAATATCTCTCCCTCCCCATCATCACATGCAATGCTCGTTAGGCTCCTAAGCTGTGTGGTCTAGATTCATCGATGACTTGGATTAGATGGGTTAAGCGATGTAGACGTGGCCCGCTTCTCGTCGCTCGGTGACAATCGGATTGGATAGCTGCTAACTTTGGAGATCTAACGGCTCATACTCGACCTTCTCAAGTGGTCTAATAGTAAATGGCTCAATCTGGAGAAACCTTCATTTTTCCCCAATGTACGCTTCAGGCGACGGTGCTTTACAGATGGCGAATCGATCTCTGATGTCTCCACCTATCTGATGCTCAATATGGATATACACGTGACAGTGCTTCATTCGGATGTTTAGACGGAGTTGTTAGGGTCTTGATATCCGATCAAAATTCATGCTCTTCGTCGGATCCTGGCCTACAACACGACGATGAAGGGACGCGGAGGCTACTTATGGCAGTGCAATCATTTGCCAGTGAAGATCTCGCCCTAGTCTTCTCCACCATGCTTCGATGGATTGGGAACAGAGCTCTATTACGACCCTCTATCTCATTGCAATTCAATGGAATTGAGAAGAGAAAACGGTGGATGCATATGCTCAAGGAGATTGGATTCTATTTATATAGGGAGGTCAAGGATAGCTCATCGGATGAGGAGAACAAAGGTTGTTGGATGAGCGACCAAACTGATAGGTCGTTGAAGGTGACAAAAGAGAAGGTTTTAGAAGAGGGAGGCGAAAGGGACGAAGAAGAAGAGGAGGAATATGAAGGAAATAGAATAAAAGAAATGGATTGACTAGTATCAACTCGTTTATATAAGCCAATGATATAATGCCAGGTGGTTGGAGCCTACCTCTAAAGATGAAATAAGAATGAGGATAAATAACTTAGTATAAATAATACAAAATGATATATAAATAGATTTTAAATTCAATAATAAATAATAACGTAATTTAAATTAATAAAGAAATGAGCACTATAATCAATGTAATTATTAATTTAATTACGGATTTTGATAAATGAAATAGTTTAACCTAAATAGTTAAATATTATAAATAGTATAATTTAAAAGGCATGTATTTCTTATATGCATAAATTTAATGAAATTTAATTAATTTACTTAATAATATATTATTTATTTCATATTTTATTAATTTAATATATATATTATGGACTATAAATTTATTTTTATTTTATTTTTTAATATAATTGAAATAGAAAAATAATTAACAATATACACATTATAGGCACAATATACTTATATAATAAGTATATACATTTATTTTTGGCCCTTTAATTTTTTTCAATTTTTATTTAGATTTTACAAATATATTTCAAAATAAGTAAAACATTAAAAAATGCATATATATATATAATACAACAAATAAAATAAATATGGCTAATATATGGTTGTACATATATCGTAGTATAAAAAAGATGACTTTCACATCCTAACTTTGATTTTAATGAAACCAAATTCATTTTAAATATAATTAAATTGTGAGTACAATGAAAGTGAGTCATGTGAATTTTAAACTCATGCATAGTAGATATTTAGTTTTGAATTCCCTTCTACGTTGTTTTATTTTATGTACCAAGATATATATACATTGAATAAGTTTTGTGATATTTTTATAATATAATATACATTATTATAAACAACTTTCATGATGAAAGTAAATTAATTTGGAGTGATATTTATGGTAAAAAAAATTAGGGGTGCACATGAATCAGATAAAATAAGTAATCCCATACTATTGGATTGGATGGTTGCTAACTTTGGAGATCTAATAGCTCGTACTCGACCTTCTCTAGCGACAGATCTTTACAGATGGTGAATCAATCTCTGATGGTCTCGACTGAACTGATGCTCGATATGGATATCCACATGGCAGTGATTTCTTTCAGATGTTGAGACGAAGACGGTAGAGTCTCAATCTTCCATGAAAATTCATGCTCTTCATCAGATCCTGGCCTACAACACGATGATGAAGGGACGCAGAGGCTACTCATGGCAGTGCAATCATTTGCCAGTGAAGATCTCGCCCTGGTCTTCTCTACCTTGATCGATGGACAGGTACCAGAGCTCTGTTATGACCCTCTATCTCGTTGCAATTTGAAACTCATGCATGGTAGATATTTAGTTTTGGATTCCCTTCAATGTTCTTTTATTTTGTGTAACATGAAATATATTGATGGTAAATATATATTTTATACATATATATTTATTTAGTTTTGATTTCTCTTCTACGTTCTTTTATTTTTTGTACCATGATATCTATACTTTAAATAAGTTTTATAATATTTTTATAATACAATATACATTATTATTTACAAATTTCATGAAGAAAGTAAATTAATTTGGAGTGATATTTAAATTTCTGAAAGTGACTCACTTCACATGACTCACTTTCATGAAAGTTATGAACTTTCATGACTATAAAAATATTTATATAAATAATACAACAAATAAAATAAATATGGCTAATATATGGTTGTACTGATATCATAGTATCAGAAAAAGCCCGCTTTCACATCTTTACTTTTATTTCAATGAAACCAATTTCGTTTTAAAGATAATTATATACTGAGTACAATGAAAGTTAGTCATGTCTTTTATTTTGTGTACCATGATATCTATACATTTACAACGGTGCCATATAAATTTATAACAGTTCTAGATTGCATTCTCACATATGTAAAAAAAAAGGTCTCTTTAATTTTTATTATTTATATGGTTATATCGAGACTGATTCTCAACTTGAGGGGTGAACTAAGTCAAGGCACTACGCTCCAAATAGACATATCATAGGTCATATTTTGGTTGATCTATTTCGCGTCTTAGGACACGCACCACTTGATCTCATAAGATTCACAATTGCAAAAATCTTAGGAGGTTCATTGAGATGCACGTAAATTATGTTATATCTAGCAAATTTTAATTAAATTCCACATTGCTAACGAGTCAAGCATAGACCACTAGTAGATATCAATTAGACACACCCATACCACTCTTACCTAGAGGGGGAGCAAGGGCTACAGTGGATACTTAGAACATGAACATCATTCCAGATAAATTAGCAGTCATAGGGAGGATTGATAGGAGGACGGATGAGTTGGACAACAACTTATCCAAACTACCCAATAAGATAACATATCTTTCTGAGAAGTTTACAAGATCATGATACCTACGGTGACAACATATGTTGCTCCCATGTATTGTGTTCACAACATTCAGGAGCAGTAGATGTCATGGCCACTTCAATCCTGGGTAGAGGACCATCCTCTTGCCCATTCTTGTAAGCAACTACCACAATCTATAGAGACAATTATTGAGGTGTCTTCCAAGGCATTAAGGGTACATGGTGTGGTACACCCATGACCCTGCCAGGCAGAGGAGTTTAGGGGACCTCTTCTCTTAACAACGTCCCTTGACTTTCTACAATATGTACATAATTTACTCCTACTCCTCTTCCAACATCACAGAGCTCCGGATGTTATCCTTCCCAGGAACCGAGGAAGTAACAATAGTACGTCCTCCAGCAAATGTCCTACCAAGGTCAACCACGCCCACCTGTGCAGCATCTTTCCCTACATCAGCAGTACCATTGCCATCAGGGCTAGTATTCACATTTGTCTTGTCTTTCTTCACAACAACAACCATCATCATCCAGTTCCACAGATTTTCAAAGGAAGATTCTCGACAATTTATGTTCCTACAGGAATGAGATGTAGGATTTGCGGGGTGACGTCTACTACTTTTCCCATTTGCATGATGAGCAAACCGCCCCTTCTACATCCATTCCTGCTCAGGTTTAGACTAACCCCAACAACCTGAACCGTTGTAATCAATTCACATTAAAAAATACAAATATATATAAAATATAACATATAAAATAAATATGGCTAATATATGGTTGTACGGATATCATAGTATCACTAAAAGCCGACTTTCACATCCTATCATTGATTTTAATGAAACCATTTTCGTTTTAATGATAATTATATTGTGAGTACAATGAAAGTGAGTCATTTGAATTTTAAACTCATGTATAGTAGATATTTAGTTTTGAATTTCCTTCTACGGTCATTTATTTTGTGTACCATAATATATATACATTAAATAAGTTATATGATATTTTTATAATATAATATACATTATTATAAACAACTTTCATGAAGAAAGTAATCAAATTTGGAGTGATATTGATGGTAAATAAATTAGGGGTGCATATGGACTAGATAAAATTAGTAATCTGATACTAATGGATTGGATTAGTTTGGTTTTCTCATTCTAATGGATTGGATAAAAATTTTTGAAATATGTTAAAGTATGGATTGAATCGGATCTTATCAAAATCTAATATGATCCATTCTGTTAATTCGTTAACAAACATGCACAAACGTAGATACATACATAGATAAATACATATACAAAATATCTATGTGCTCCTATTTTAAATTCTTTATAATGTCATAATCAATGTCATTCATGTCATTTTTTCCATATGAATCTTGGATACATGTCCTCTTAATACCATCCCTTCTTCTCTCTTTAAAGGCAAATGCTAAATCTCCAAAATAATAAATTGACTGTAATTTGTAAAATTATAAATTGATATTATTAATCGCTAAAATTCTTCCTTATTGCCTCTCAATCCATTTTAATGATGCCCCCTCTTGCACAACGTTATTCCTCCCCAACACAATTTTGCCATACCCCAAACCCCGTGATGTCGTCACCCGTCTCAAACAAAATATCCATTTTAATGCGACCATTCATCTTATCTTCATTAAAAGGCAATAGATTTGGGATAGTTGCATGGTACATTTGTTGGATATTTTTTATCACTTTGTTTCATAACTTTTACTTGCTCCATCTTGCAACCTTATTTTAGTAATGAATTCGGATCAATTACACACACCCATCTAATAAGAAATAAACATTATTTTAATTCCTTATTTTTTGAAATTGATATATATTTTTAGTCATATTTTCATAGAATTTGTATGTTTTGACTATGGATATAATCTTACAAATAAACTCCATTTCATGTCCATTTTAAATGAGGGCCATGATGACTATGCGAAGGATTATATTTAAGTTAGTTTTATCTTGAATACTCAATCGAGTATGAATGTTCTATGACTCTTATTTTTCAATGACATATTGTAGATGCTTGAAAGTTGTTATTGTGAGTGGGTTTTTTTGGCATAGCTTAACATTCTAAGTTAATCATGAACATCAATATCTGATCATCGAGATCACATTTTTTATTTTTCTAACTTTCCTTTATATAATTACTTGATATGTTGTATTGTTTTTATTGGAACCATTAGGTGGAAATAAATTGCAAAATATAATTATTATAATGGATTAACAGAATTATTCAACTTTCACTTGTTATGTGTTTTTTATTTTCTTTATTTATATTCATATGATCGATTTTTAAGTCATCATTCAAATGTTCAAGGGCTAGTTTGTTGTAAAGTATAGATGTGTAAATAGACTATTGGGCTGGAATTTGTAGGTAAAAAATCCGAACTAATCCGATCCAATCCGTAATCCTATGGATATGATCGGATACATTCAGATATCTGGTAGATTGGATTAAATTCGAAAAAATAAAAATCCGTAAGGGTTGGATTGGATATGGATTAACATAAAATCTGAAGCAGAACCAATCCGATCCATATACACCCCTAAAAGAATAGTTCAAGATATTTACAAAGTGAATACGACATATTGATGAACTGAATTTTGTCGAAGTCTTGTCCTTCCACAAGATGGATCAACAATCGTTAAAGAGACCTCAGACGAAACCCTAATTCAATCAACAATTAAGCCACGATATAAATTAAGTAATTAAAAGCAAAATCTATCCAGTTAAAATTTATTATAACTCTAAAATAGAAGTGTATAGTTTGCAATTATTAGATGTCGAACATAAGGAGCAAAACTGGTAGATTATGCAATGAGGTGCAAAATTTTGTGCATCTTGTCATCTATGTATTTTTGTGGGTTTTAATTTTTAATTTTTATTTTAAAATTTTTTTATATTCTTTTTTACTTTTATAATTTTATATATTTTCTTATTATATATTTCTTAGTTTTTAATTTCCTTTTATTTTTATAAATATAATATAGATTATATAATGGAATATATAATGAAAGCTAAAATCAATATAAATACTAATCAAAATTAACAAAATATATAAAATAAATTGTTTTTGGGTTTTTTCTATTATTTTAACCATTTTGTGATTTTCCGATTTTGTTAATTTTTATATATTTTTTAAGTCAAAAATATCCTAAATCGGGGATAAAATAATTATCCTGAAATGAAATGGAAACTAAAAATATCAAATAGGGTCCAAAATTTTCCAAATCAAATTTATGGATAACTATTAATATAAAGAAAATTATGAAATTGAAAATGGTATTTTTGGTGCTATTAGGAATTTTTTAGTTGTTATAAAATATTTTAGGTCTTTTTGATACACAATATTCACAATATATAAATAAAAAAATAAGTATATTCGAGATTTTTTAAAAGGATTTTATAATTTTTATGGGTTTTTAAACTAAATAGGGATATTTGTGCCATTTTTTATAAAATAAATAAATTTACAAAAAATGAAGTGAAAAAAAAAATATAATGTGGAAGTATACTCCAATAGGCACTTAATCCTATTTTTAGGAAATTTTTGGAGCAAAACACTATTTTTCATTAATGAAAACATCCACAAGATTTAATGATCTAACAGGGGCATTAATGGAATTAAAATAAAGTGTGGAGCGCTTCCTAAAATTTTATCTAAATCTTATAACATAATATCAAAAAATTTATACTAAACAAAGAAACTAAACCCATAAGGGTTTAGTTGCAAATACACCACAATTCGTCGACTGTGCTGGAGAAGGACTAAAGTGTAATAGGAAATAATCTTTGGGGTTTACATGTAAAATATACAAAAATGAACATCAACAAAGGTATGTTTATGTGCTAATAAATAAAATGCAAAAATCATTGGGTGTGAGATGCAAAATACCCAACTAAAGGGTGTGATCGAACGACTCCTTGGACGCCACTTGCCTCATTTCGATCTATGACAGATGATGATGCTTCGTAACCGATGGTCTGGATTAGATCTCCAAAAGTGATTGAACGGTGGAGGCGTGCTAGATCCGACTGTGCATGATCGAACTGGAAGGCAGAGTCGAACAGACGAATGGAAGGCGGCTTGAAAGAATAGGGAAGAACCTGGTTCTTACAAGCTTTGATAGGGTATATCTCGATACTTTGATGCTCCTCCTTGCTACTATGATGCTTGGAATGCTCCTGGAGGTGTCACTTGTCAGCTGGAGGCTCAAAATGGAATCTAGGTCCACCGGAGCTCTATCCTCACGTCGTGGAAAAAGGGAACTCCAAGTACTTCCAGCTAGGGGCAAAATCTCCTTTAGCTGGATCTTTAGTGTTCCAACTTGTATAGGAAGCAACTCAGGGTCGAGGGTAAACTACCTCGACCCTATTGAAGGGGTATGGAAGGGAAGTGGTTCAAGGAGAGAGATCTCTAGCGAGGCAAAGATGTGGATATCCGAGATCCTATTCTAGGCAGGAGTAAGTTGAATGGACAGGAGGGTTGCATAGTAGAAGCGAAGGGGAGGCGAATGAAGGTGGTTAGCAATCCTCCTAGGATAGGGTGAGATTCGTGTCACAAATCTGAAGCCACAGGGCACAAAATAAGGATAGAAACTCTTCTAGAGGTGATTAAAGAAAATTGGAGGAAAATCGAGTAGAAGCTTGTGTACAGGATACGGTGGGGTGTTGTTTGAGGCAAGATTTTGGCATAGTTGAAGATGTTCTGCCGTAGGAGAAGAGCCGATGTGGAAGTAGGGTGAATAATGGTCAACTTTAAAGAAGGAAGGTCATCCCCTCGATTGATGTATCAGGGGGGAATAGAGAAGTAGGGGAAAGAATCCATTTTGACAGGTTCTACGACCTCAGGTCAGAGTTGACCCGAGGTCAACGGATGGCGTGTCTTGATTTGGCCACATCATCCGCCAAAAGACAAAATCAAACAAAACTAAAAAAATAAATTAAAATAAATAAGTAAATGATTTTATTATTTTTAGGTTATAAAATAAAAAGTGTTTATTATTTTCTATAATATTTTATTATGATTTTTAATTATTTTTTTTAAATTATTTATTGTAAGTTAGTTTTTTTGTTTTCATTTATAGATATTTTTACGTATGTTTTATTTATTTCATTTTTATTTTGTATTTTTTAATTTATTATTTTATTTCTTAGTTTATAAAGTTATAATTAAAATTTTTATTCACAAATATATATTTATTTTATTTTTTAGATACAATATTTACACTTAAATAAATATAGGTGTATATTATATAGGTATAAGTATAGGTTTTTATATATGTATTTTAGTATATTATTTGATTTTAATGTTTTATTTATGGTTTTATTATGATTTTAATATGTATATATGTTATAAATAATATAAAATTAATAAATAATAAAGAATACATAAAATGAATATTTTATTTGGTTAAAAATATACAATATCGCACTTAACTTCAAAAAATTTGAAATCACATTAATTAAATAGCTTATTAAAATTTATATACAATTAAAGATGATTTTGATACATTTTGAGTTTTTATTTGAGACATACGGGTCTGGGAGGTTGGGATTTCGGCTTTATATTTAGTGTATAAAATGTACACTTTATATTATTTTTGTATGAACTCAGTTTTGTATTTTCTATACATTTTTATCCACATCTTTCGTGGACGAAGAACTTTTACTTGAGGTATAAAAAGTGGAAAATGAATTAAATGCCAAAAATGAATTAATGACGAATAAAGAAATGTGATTTTTAATGTATTATTGGCACCTTATCTCCCCTACTTTTTTACTTGTTGACCCAATCATCAAGATGACTAGGTCTCGGGGTTTAGGGTCATAAAATGCCTTAGGTATTTTATTCTTTTTCTTTTCTTTATTCTATAATTTTGGCATTAAAATAGTATTTTATACAATATTTATACAACAAAGAACGAATGGTAATTTGTCCAAATTAATGTTATTTACATGCATTAGCTACGATTTTTAAGGCCAAAATGATAGAATAAAGATGATGAAAAGGATACTCATCACCCCCTATACTTGCCTTTGCTAGTCCCTACCAAACACTTATGCAATATATGCAGAAAAATAAAAACAATGAAAAGAAAAATAAAGAAAGTGGGTAAAATTTAATATTCAGACTTGTCTTCATGAAATTAAAGTCTAGAGCTTAAGTCGGACCTTTGGAATTTTAGTGCGGTCAGAACCTTAATGGGAATTTGATTTGAAACACAGCAACCTTAGAGAATCCCAAAACTCTGCTCAAGTCTCCTCAAGAGCCATGTTAGAATACTTCAGCTCATAAGTAAACTCTTACGACAATGAATCTCACTTGTACAGTCTATGTGAAAGTGTCTCGCCTCAACTAAAATGATAAAGATACTGACTTCTCCACTATGACAACCCAATGATTCCCTAATCAAGCATCTCTTTCCTAGTGGAGCGGGGTATTCCCTTCTAAGTACAAAGTGACAACCAACTCAAGAGGAGGGGTAGAGAGAAGAATGGACATAGACAGTGTAGCTACCTATCGTATGACGCTTGACCAGTGTAGCCAAGTCACCCAGCTGCAGGCTCACATGATATGACTTTGAAGCTCAAGCTTGCTTATTGACTATACAAATATGTACACTCCGACTGGCATTTTATTTTTAATCGGTCATGTCCACTTTTTGGAGTTTTAGATTTTTTTGAAATACTATGTACAACATCATTTACATGAGGACTTTTTCCTCTTGAACCAGAAGACTATCCCTCATTTGAAGCATTATTGCAACCCACACTCCCCTTTCATTAGATGTCTCTGCTACTGGACAAGTTGGGGTGCACTTCCCTCCCTAGAAGAGGACAAATGTTTCCACTTGTGTGCATATCATATAGACAAATCCAATCCCCTTGATGAATCCGCATTTCATCATCTTTATTCTATCATTTTGGCATCAAAAACCCTAGCAAATGCCTGTAAATAGCCTTTTTAAATCTAGCATCTTAGCATTCATGCATGTGCATTCCATTAGTGTATAAAATACTGTAATTAAAGCCAAAATTATAGAATAAATAAAAGAAAAGAAAAAGAATAAAATATTGTAAATATTTTATGACCCAAAAAACGTGAGACCTAGGCATCTTGATGAATATGTCGACCAGGAATAAAGTACGGGGAGATAAGGGTCAAATACCTATATTTATTAATTCATTCTTTAATCATTTTGGGACCTATTTTTGGTTCCACTTTTTATACATCAAATAAAGAAACTTTGTCCATGAAAGTTGTAGAGAATTAAATAAAGAAAAATACAAAATTGATTTCACTGAAAAATAATATACAGATAAAAAGTTATGGTCTGAATAAAATTCCAAAATGCCAACTTCCCAAACCCGTATCTCATAAATGAAAACTCCAAATGCAGCACACTCACCTTTAATTGTATATAGAATGAAATAAGCTATTTAATGGCGGTGGTTTCGCATTTGGCGGAGCTACGGCTTGAAAGTTGAGTTTTGGACCCCCATTGTACAATTGTAAAGATTAGAATATTCGATTTATTCTTTATTCACTATTTTTAAATTTTTATATTTTTAAAATCTTGTAAATATTACTTATATTATACTTGTATATTATAACTAGAATAAAAGACTAAATAAAATACAAAATAAAAATAGCTACATAAAATACATAGATACAATACCTATATACATACCTATACCATACATACTTCTATTTTATTAAATATACAAAATATATCAGAAAATTAAAATTAAAATATATTTGTGTATATAAAAGTATTTTACAATTTTATAAAATAATAAATTAAAATAATAAAATTAAAATACACAAAATAAAAATAAACTATTAACTTATATAGGTAATATACTTATAAAGGGCATAAATGTAAACTTGTAAAAATACATCTCATAAAAATAATTAAAAATCGGAATAAAATACTATATAAAATAATAAATATTTTTCATTAAATAACCTAAAATTAATTACATCATTTATTATTTTTAATAGAATTTAGAAGGTTTTTATTTCAGTTTTTGTCTTTTTGCGTATGACGTGGCCCAATCAGGCCACGCCATTCGTTGACCGGGGGTCAACTCCATGACCCCAGGCCAATTGCACCCTTCTTATTGATTTTTTCCAAGCCAGGTCTTTCACCATTTGGCTTCGATTTCTTCTGCAAAGTTCTTCCCCTATGAACCATCCTACTCGCCCATTGATTTTTTCGGGCATTGGAGCGCTGCTCCTCCCGTTGCGTCTCGATTTGCGAGCCATCTCCACCATCTTTCAAAACCGACCCCTCATCTTCCTCTTCACTTTGAACCGCCTCTTGGCATTTGTTGAGACATCCGAGTGCTCTCCTGTGATCCCCGGTGACAGGGGGTGATCCCAGCATCTCGTTGAGGTGCAACACGCTTGTTAAGGCCGTGTTCCAGCCATCTCCGGCGGCCGCGCCGTCGGGAGGTTCTTCCTCGTAGCCTCGGCCACTAAGGACCATTTTCTGTTCATTTTTTTTGTAGTCTAGTTAGCTGTCATTAGTAGGTTTTATTTAGTTAGTGGTTTGCTCGATGATTCGCCATTATCAGCCCCCTCGCCGGAGCTTGCTCCGGCGAGCACCATTTTCCGCTAAAACCATCATCGAACCACCTGCTCTTGCCCTGGGCCATCTACTTGTGTTTCCTTGTTTCTCTCGTAGGTCTCAGGTGCCCAAGACCCCAACTAGGGGTCGATTTTGCTGACGCATAGACACCTGGAGCCATCCTCCTTCACCCATTACGGGGCAGTGTCCCGGCGGACTTTCCGCTATTTTGAAGCCACTGCTCGCCAGAGGAGTCCTCCAGGAGATTCTTGATGCCATCAGAGAGAAGTTGGAAGCACCGGATGTGAAGATTTTGGAGCTTACATTTCATCCGACCTGAGTTCTTCGGGTGTTCTTCCTTCGCATCCCGGAGCCGTTCGATTCCGTCCAGTTCTTGCGGTGCTTCAGCAGCCATCCGATCTGAAGAGGCCACAGCCGTCGATCTCCATCCACAGCTTCTAATCGGGGCCATTCAGAGCCCAAGGGGTATCGGTGCGTGTGGGCTTGACACGTGGTCAAGTGAAGCGCCCAACACCGTCGGATGCGCCATTGGCTGGGGACTTTTGCAAGTAAACCCCGCCTCCTTTTTGTTTTTAATATTTAATTCCAAAACTTTCCTCAGCAGGGTTTTATATTTTGTAATAATTTCAATTAGGTACCCAGACGTTTTTGTATTTACGACTCAGTCCTTGCCTAGCTCACGTGCCTAACGCGTGAGCCTTGACATTTTTGCAGGATTACCCTTTCGGTTTTGACATTTAATATCTATTCCAGGAACTATTCTATTTCAGTGTTAACTTTTGTGAAATATTGCAGGCGTGCCCCCATAGTTATAGATATTTGCAAAAACGCCCCTACCAGGCCTTAATATTTTTGCATGCTTGTAGTATTTATTTGGAGCATCATTTTAAATCGAAACATTCTCAAAAATTAAACTTAAGCTCCTGTTAACTTGTACTTTAACGCCATAATTTTAGTTTTTGATTTTATTTCATTTTCATAATTATTAAAAATCAAAAACATGCTTTTTATCTACTATCAAGCTTAGAAAATACCAAAATAATAATATAATACCTCGAAAAATTCCCTATTGTCTATTTTAACCTATTTTAGTGTCAGTCCAAAAATCCCTTAAAATCTCAAAAGAAAAACCTTAAAAATTCGAAAATACTTAAAAACTTCAAAAAAATTTAAAAAATTGTAGAAAACTCCAAAAATTATAAACTCAGTTCATGTTCTTCTATATTTTATTATCTTTATTTGAAAAATAGTGTGGAAAAATTTTGTGGCTGTTTGCTATTTTTAATTTCGATTTTCCCCCTAGCCAGTAGCTTGTCCACTGTTTTAGTTTATTTTGCTATTTAAAAATTCCAAAAACACTTTGAAAAATACCCAAAAATCACAAAAATAGTAAAAAATCTTAAAAATACCAAAAAGATTTTATTTCTGAATTTTTAGCTATTTTTGCATATTTTTATAAATATTCTATCACTCTTTTTTTTACATTATTTTTATCTTCCAATTGTTAAAAAGAAAAAAGAAAAAATATATAAAATATAAAATTATAAAAATCAGAAAATTAAAAATCAAAATACAAAATTAAAAAAAAATTAAAAACCCACAAAAAAAAAATCTTTGCTTGCATAGTGTAGACATCACTCACTTCACACACACACACATTTACTTGTGCACCTACCCTGTTTGCTCCCTGTGTTCGAACTCTCTGCATGCTTGTCCTATACAGTCTTTTATCAGAGTTAAAAATAAACTTTAACTCCACTTTTATTTCTAATTGTTGATCTATAGTGTGGGTTAATTGTTGATTTTAGTTGAGATTTTGCGTGGTCAACGCTTCGACTGAGTTCCCGCTTTGTGTGGAACTTAAGACCACCAAATTTTGGCTATATCAAATGGCGCCGTTGCCGGGGAGCAACAGCCCATAGATCAGTTTTTGCTTTGTGCTTGTGATTGGTTGTCTACTCTGTGGCTTTTCTTTTCGTTATTTTATTTTTATTTTTATTGACATACATTGTTGAATTGTCTAATCACTCTTCCTTGTTGACTTTGTGCGAGGAACCACGGATTGAGGGAGATGCTCTACCTTGGGCATCGGTGCACCCACGTGAAGGCGACAGGAGACTTCTGACCTAGCATCAAAGAAGGCAGGGAGGACTTGAGAAGACAGTCGTATTATTGAGCACTTTTTGTGTTGTATTTATTTTGTAATTTTTGAGAGAGAGAGACCTATTATTGTAATAATAGAGGTACCCCCAGACATTGGACACTTCTGAGCGTAATTTCCAGGTGTTTGTACACCAGGGGGCTCGCAGCGGTTTTCACGATTTTCTTCGCATTTTTTATTTTGTTTTTCGATTTCTATTTTATTTCTTTTGTGTGATTGAGCCCCTAGTTTTAGGATTGCTTGCGATAGACTAAGGCCAAACACTTAATATTTTGCATGCACCTATAGTCTCGTTTGGACTTAGTCAAATTTTAAATAGTTGAGTCATTGTATTTGATCCGCCGTGCCGCGAGCTCTCCCTGCCAAGTGCTTCTCCTGAACTCGATTTGTCGAGAGGAGGAGGGGTGAGCCTAGACCGGACTCTAGGGTTAAGGACTGGTGGTTAACTTGTGGTTCTTCCCGATAATAGCAATTTCTGAAACTTAGGGCGATTTCATCGGTTGCATTTGCATATAGATAGGTTTCAATTCTGCTGAGCATCCTTGCATGTAGAGTACTGGAGGCAAGGTGAGCATTTCTCTTTAGCATTCATCATTGATTTGCCGCATGCATTGCTTTTCCGACTCTCCCTCTTATTTTGCCAACCTAGATGCTTGAAGGAATTGAATCCTCGATTAGGCGCGTGCATTTCTCACTAAAAATTCAAAAAAAAATGATAATCAATAAAATTGGGACTGCTAATATTACTTGGCCCTAAAATTTACCAAAAAGAAAATTTTGTATTGGGGCGAGTAATCCCCTCATTGTCTTCGTTTTACATTGCTCGTGCACACGCTAAGGATTAGTGCCCAAATCCCATCTCAACCCCCTAAGTGTGTGTGCAATTTTGGACTTCTCACCTAACTCTAAAACAGACAAGATAAAAAGACTGAATTTTCGATCTCTACCGAGTTGAGTAGTTGAATTGAGGGTTTGCATTATTTTCATTTTTGTTTGTGAT
This sequence comes from Ottelia alismoides, assembly GCA_037367405.1. NCBI lineage: Eukaryota > Viridiplantae > Streptophyta > Magnoliopsida > Alismatales > Hydrocharitaceae > Ottelia > Ottelia alismoides. The sequence continues at coordinate 236,854 of JAZKJV010010931.1, read as the reverse complement.
TGTTTTGTGTGTGTCCTAGATCACCTCTGCGTATTTGCGCCTTTTCTTCACTCTCTTGACTTGATCGTCGTGCTCCCCCGAATCATTTCCTTTTGATTTCGAGATGGACCCCTGGAGTACTTTTTATCCGAACTTTGCGGATTCCTCGCTCGCTCCAGCCGGTCCACCTCCCTTTTATCAGGAGGATCCTCCTCCCACTTTTTCTGATTTTTGTACATACCCGCCTCAACCACAGTATCACGACTCGGACTTCTACCCACCCCCACCCCCACCGGTATATTATCCACCTCCACCTTCACATCCACCCGAGTCTGACCTGTTGGAGTCATCTCCCTCGATCTCTATGAGTGATATCTTGAATCGGATGACAAAGCGCATTGATTTGATGAATGATGATCTTGCTTTCTTAAGGAAGAATCAGATTAATGCTCCTTTCGTCGGGAATACGGCTTCACTTTTAGGTGATCATGGGAGCTTGCAATCGCCAAAAATACAAAAAAATGAGAAAAATTTAAAAATACAAAAAGAATTCTGGAGACACTTGGTTGATTCATACTGTGAGGAGAAAGTCCATTTTCCCGAGCCCTTGACCACACATCCATTCACACTTAGTCCCACACTTGACCCCAAGGATGCCGTTGTACAGACTGCTCTTGGCATCCCTCGTGTATATGCTGATTCCGACTTCCTCCCTTGTTTGGAGGAAGTCCAAAAATTCAAAAAAATGTTATATGTACCTGAAGTGGTGGCTACTATTCATGAGATTATCCGTGCCCCACTTCAGCAAGCCATGACCCAATTATCTGCTCCTCTTCCCAAGAAGAGAAAGCGGAGGAGCAGATCTGAGCGTCACATTCTGACCATGGCCACTGCCCACGCCATTACACACCGTCCCATTCCCAAGAAGAAGAACACAGCTACACCTTTCATCACTTGCACCATCTCTGACTACACTAGTGATCGCACTCTCCTGGACGACGGTGCATCTATTAGCATATTACCCTTCTCACTGGTACAGTCTCTTCACTTAGGGCCTCTCAAGAAGACCAGGATGAACGTTCAGTTTGCTGATGGATTTATCAAGAGGTCGAAGGGTATCCTTGAAAACGCCGTCATTTCTATTTAGGGCACAAATCACCATGTTGATTTTGTCGTGTTGCCCATGGAGAGCTCCAAAGGGGAGCCGTCTCCAATCATCCTGGGACGACCATTCCTCGCCTCTACGAGGTTCGTTATTGACTATGGATCAGGAGAGATTCGCTTCCGTCCTGTTAACGAAAGCGAAGTGTCGATCACCGCACGCACAGTTGACCAGAGACCTGCACCTGATGCACCCTCACCGATCATAGTTGACTCTGTGGCCTGTGACCGATCTTATGATACTAGAGATGCTTCCTTAGCGACCGTTGATGAGACCCGAAGGATCCACCGAAAGGGGAGGAAGTCGGAAAGCATAGGCCTCGCGGTTCCTCCCCTTGGTGTGTGGCGATGTGTTGGTGAAATCCAAAGCATTTATGTGATTGATCCATTTGAGCGGAGGGCAGATACCGAGACTAGACAGGACGGACCTGGTCTGACTACTTCCACTGATAAGTCTGTTTCTGGTCACTCACAAGTAAAGATGATTGAGGACGTTTATGATGTTGCCCATCATTTTGAGAGACCTCATAAGGAAACGAGTGACCTAGGTAAGACTAGATGCGACGGACTTGGTTTGACTTCTTCCACTGATGAGTCCGCTCCTGTCCATGTAGATACTGATGAGACTAAGGCCGAATTTGCTTTAGTTGCTTTTCTTCAGAAATTCGGGCCTTTTGATGAGAAAGATGATCCGGTTGAAATTATAGAGGACGAACAGAGTTCGACTACTTCCACCGATGAGTTCGTTCCTTTTGGTTTTGACTTGGATGAGACCTCGCAGGACGACACTGAGTACACTACTTTCGATGATAATGAGTTCGTCCCATTTCACTTTGATATCAGCGAGACCCACAAGGCCAGACCTGACCACACATCTTCCACTCACTCGTCTGTGCCTTCACATCCTAGGGCACCTAAGGATCTTCACGCGGTCGTCCCTGATCGGCTTCCGTCTACTATGGACCCCGATGTCGACCTGCATCACACCAGATCTATTCCTCAGCGGTCCCGCAAGAAGGTTCGCTTTCAACCTTCTTGATCATGTGTACATCCATCTCTGTTGTATATTCACTTTTGTGTGCCTCTGTTCTCTCTACCGTATTGCTCGTCCACCCATTCTCGTGTTTGCCTTACTTAGGACGTACTTTGTCCTAAGTATAGGGGGGTGGACGAGCCGAGTGTTCTTCCATCGTTCCGTGTCATCACTCCTGTCGTTGCCTATACTTAGGGCTTCTTTCACCCTAAGTATAGGGGGAGCGATGCGTACATCCTCACGATCTCTTCTTCCATCTTCATCTCTTTTCTTCTTTTCTTCTTTTCTTCTTTTCCTCTTCTATATTTTTCATCTACCGCAAAGGTGCCGCCCTTGTAGATAGTTTTTCATACTTAGGACATACTTTGTCCTAAGTATAGGGGCGTGTGCACCCCGAGATTTTTATTTATCTCGATCCTCTCCATTGTATCCTCTTCTTATCTATACTTAGGTATATCTTACCTTAAGTATAAGGTGAGACAACCCGAGTACGATCTGTTCATTCCCACCCTTGACCCTCCCTGCTTTGTGTACAGCCTGCTATACTTAGGATTATTTGATCCTAAGTATAGGGGGGACGGTCAACTTCTCATTCGTTTGTTCATCTATTCCTTTATTTATTTATTCTTTAGACTTGCCTATACTTAGTACGAGTTATGTCTTCTCTTTTCTCTCCGATCTATGAGGACATAGCTCAAGCTAAGTAAAGGGGGGTCGTATATACTACTTATATACATTAGCCATAACTCGTACTTTCGTATTTTCCTTAATAATATGGCTAATCATTCTTTAAAATTCATTAAAAATCTTCAATAAAAAGGTGTTCTGTTCCTCAAATTCTTTTGTGGATTTACTGATTAATAAATCAGGTGAAAATGTTTTTTGCAAAATGTTTGAAAAATAGTTTGAAAATCTTTGTGAACATTTATTGAAAACTATTTTGAAAATATTTTGTTACATGTTTCAACCTTTGTAAAATTGTGTGGTTTGTAAAAATTTCTTTTCTTTGTGTGAAATAAAGTGTTTGAAAAATGATTTGCAAATGGTTTGAAAAATGGTTGCAAAAATGTTTTGAAAAATCTATATATATTGTTTTAAAAACCTTTGCAAAATGATTTTCAAATGTGTGTACATGTTTGCAAAAATGTTTGTAAAAATTATATCGGACTATAGTTTTCAAATTTTTTTTGAAAAACCTGTGTCATGTAAGTTTGAGGAATATATGAACATCTCACCAAAATCCTCTATGTACTTATAAAATTGAGCACTTACCTTGTAAATTCTTAAAATCCACTTCTTGTATATATAAGAAGCACTCCCGTGTACATATTTTTAACCCTGTTCTCAGCCAAAATCTTTTTGTTTTAAAAAATCCCAAAAACATTTGCAAAATTAAAATCCAAAGACATTTGAACAATCTATTTGAAAAAATACAAAAAAAGAAAAAATGCACGCATCAACTTTTCAAAAATCCATAAAAAGTTCAAAATCTTTGAAAATTGCATCACAAAAATATTTTCTGCATTGCATTGCATAGCATTTGCATTTTTTGGATAGAGTTTGATAGTTGAACGAGTATAAGTAAAATCCGGAGATTGGAGCTTGGTTGGACCTTAAAATCTACCTAATAACAGGAACCATATAGGAACTGGGTTTGAGGTACTTCAGGTCTAGTTGACTTAATTCTTTGAGGATCACGAGACTTGGTTCAATGGATTCTTGACTGCCTAAGTAGAGTATTTCAGAGCACACGCACGACTCCTGTTGATAATGACCTAACTTGGACACCTGCACCTTTCACATGGCGCAACTCAGTTGGAGTGGTGAGGGGATTGGATTTGCCGGTATGAGACGCACACAGGTGGAAACATTTGTCCTCCTCTAGGGAGGGAAGTGCACCCCAACCCGTCCAGTGATATGGAAGTCTAAAGACAGGAGGTTGTGGGTTGCGATAAAGCTTCAAAAGAGGGATAGTCTACTGCCTCAAGAGGAAAAACTCCTTATGTAAATGCTGTTGTATATAGTATTCAAAAAAAAAGTTCAGGCATGTACAAAAATAAAAAGCCTGCAAGTATGTACAAATGTTGTAAAGTCAATAAGCAAGCTTGAGTTCCAAAGTCATATCATGTGAGCCTACAGCAGGATGACTTGACTACACTGGTCTTGCATCCCAGGATAGGTAGCTAAACTGGCTGCCATCCATTCTTCTCTTCACCCCCTCCTCTTGAGTTGGTTGCCACTTGAACTTCGAAGGGAACACCCCGCTCCTCGAGGATGGAGTTATTGGATTGCGGAATCATTGGGTTGTCGTACTAGAGAAGTCAGTCTCTTTGTCATTCTAGTTGGGGAGAGCCACCATCACTTACACTGTACGAGTCAGATTCATAGTCATAAGAGTTTGCGTATGAGTTGAAGTATTTCTGACCTGGCTATTGAGGAGACTTGGACAGAGTTTTGGGATTCTCTAGGACTGTTGAATTTCAAACACGGTTCTTACTAAGGTTCTGCCCGCACTAAAATTCCAAAGGTCCGACTTAAGCTCCAAACTTTGATTTTGTGAAGACAAGTTTGATAATTAAACCAAATCCAAGTTCTTCTTTTTCTTTTCTTTCTTTTCTCTTTGCACTTATTGCATAAGTGTTTGCTAGGGACTAGCAAAGGTAAAGTATAGGGGGATGATGAATCCACATTTCATCATCTTTATTCTATCATTTTGGCATCAAAAACCCAAGCAAATGCCTGTAAATAGCCTTAAATCTAGCATCTTAGCATTCATGCATGTGCATTCAATTAGTGTATAAAATACTGTAATTAAAGTCAAAATTATAAAATAAATAAAAGAAAAGAAAAAGAAAAAATATTGTAAATATTTTATGACCCAAAACCCCGAGACCTAGGCATCTTGATGAATAGGTCGACCAGGAATAAAGTAGGGGGAGATAAGGGTCAAATATCTATATTTATTAATTCATTCTTTAATCATTTTGGGACGTATTTTTGAATCCACTTTTTATACATAAAATAAAGAAACTTTGTACATGAAAGTTGTAGATAATTAAATAAAGAAAAATACAAATTGATTTCACTGAAAAATAATATACAGATAAAAAGTTATGGTCTGAATTAATTTCCAGAATGCCAACTTCCCAGACCCGTATCTCATAAATGAAAACTCCAAATGCAGCATATTCACCTTTAATTGTATATAGAATGAAATAAGCTATTTAATGGTGGTGGTTTTGCATTTGGCAGAGCTACGGTTTGAAAGTTGAGTTTTGGACCCCCATTGTACAGCTGTACACATTAGAATATTCTATTTATTCTTTATTCATTATTTTTGAATTTTTATATTTTTATAATATTGTAAATATTACTTATAATATACTTGTATATTAAAACTAGAATAAAAGCCTAAATAAAATACAAAATAAAAAAAGCTACATAAATTACATAGATACAATACATATATACATACCTATACCATACATACTTCTATTTTATTAAATATACAAAATATATCAGAAAATTAAAATAAAATATATTTGTGTATATAAAAGTATTTTATAATTTTAGAAAATAATAAATAAAAATAATAAAATTAAAATACACAAAATAAAAATAAACTATTAACTTATATAGGTAATATACCTATAAAAGGCATAAATGTAAACTTGTAAAAATACATCTCATAAAAATAATTAAAAATCGGAATAAAATACTATATAAAATAATAAATATTTTCATTCAATAACCTAAAATTAATTACATCATTTATTATTTTTAATAGAATTTAGAAGGTTTTTATTTCAGTTTTTGTCTTTTTGCGGATGACGTGGCCCAATCAGGCCACGCCATCCGTTGACCGGGGGTCAACTCCATGACCCCAGGCCACAGCCCGTCAGGTATATGTTTGCACCCTTCTTCTCGATTTTTTCCAAGCCAGGTCTTTCACCATTTGGCTTCGATTTCTTCTGCAAAGTTCTTCCCCTATGAACCATCCTGCTCGCCCATTGATATTTTCAGGCATTGGAGCGCTGCTCCTCCTGTTGCGTCTCGATTTGCGAGACATCTCCAACATCTTTCAAAACTGACCCCTCATCTTCCTCTTCTCTTTGAACCGCCTCTTGGCATTTGTTGAGACATCTGAGTGCTCGCCCTTGATCCCCGGTGACAGGGGGTGATCCCCGCATCTCATTGAGGTGCAACACGCTTGCTAAGGCCGTGTTCCAGCCATCTCCGGTGGCCGCGCCTCCGTGAGGTTCTTCCTCGTAGCCTCGGCCACTGAGGACCATTTTCTGTTCATTTTTTTGTAGTCTAGTTAGCTGTCATTAGTAGGTTTTATTTCGTACCTTTAGTTAGTGGTTTGCTCGACGATTCGCCATTATCAGCCCCCTCGCCAGAGCTTGCTCCGGCGAGCTCCATTTTCCGCTAAAACCATCATCGGACAACGTGCTCTTGCCCTGGGCCATCTACTTGTGTTTCCTTATTTCTCTCGCCGGTCTCAGGTGCCCAAGACCCCACATGGGGGTCGATTTTGCTGACGCATAGACACCTGGAGCCGTCCTCCTTCACCCACTGTGGGGCAACGTCCCGGCGGACTTTCCGCCATTTTGAAGCCACTGCTCTCCAGAAGAGTCCTCCAGGAGATTCTTGATGCCATCGGAGAGGAGTCGGAAGCACTAGATGTGAAGATATTGGAGCTTACATTTCATCCGACCGAGTTCTTCGGGTGTTCTTCCTTCGCATCCCGGAGCCGTTCGATTCCGCCCAGTTCTTGCGGCGCTTCAGCAGCCATCCGATCTGAAGAGGCCACAGCCATCGATCTCCATCCGCAGCTTCTAATCGGGGCCATTTAGAGCCCAAGGGGTATCGGTGCGTGTGGGCTTGACACGTGGTCAAGTGGAGTGCCCACCACCGTCGGATGCGTCAAGTAAACCCCGCCTCCTTTTTGTTTTTAATATTTAATTCCAAAACTTTCCTCAGCAGGGTTTTATTTTTTGTAATAATTTCAAATAGGTCCCCAGACGTTTTTGTATTTACGACTCAGTCCTTGCCTAGCTCACGTGCCTAGCGCGTGAGCCTTGACATTTTTGCAGGATTACCCTTGCGGTTTTGACATTTAATATGTAGTCCAGGAACTATTCTATTTCAGTGTTAACTTTGTGAAAAATTGCAGGCGTGCCCCCATATTTATTGATATTTGTAGAAACGCCCCTACCAGGCCTTAATATTTTTGCATGCTTGTAGTATTTATTTGTAGCATCATTTTAAATCGAAAAATCCTCAAAAATTAAATGTAAGCTCCTGGTAACTTGTACTTTAACGCCATAATTTTAGTTTTTGATTTTATTTCATTTTCATATTTATTAAAAATCAAAAACTTGCTTTTTATCTACTGTCTAGCTTAGAAAATACCAAAAAAATATTAAAATACCTTGAAAAATTCCAAAAAAACTCCCTATTGTCTATTTTAATCTACTTTAGTGTTAGTCAAAAAATCCCTAAAAATCTCAAAAGAAAAACCTTAAAAATTCCAAAATACTTAAAAACTTCAAAAATTTCTAAAAAATTATAAAAAACTCCAAAAATTATAAACTCAGTTCTTTGTCTTCTATATTTTTTTATCTTTATTTGAAAAATAGTGTGGAAAAAGTTTGTGGCTGTTAGCTATTTTTAATTTCAATTTTACCCCCAGCCAGTAGCTTCTCCACTGTTTTGGTTTATTTTGCTATTTAAAAATACCAAAAAAACTTTGAGAAATACCCAAAAATCACAAAAATAGTAAAAAATTTAAAAATACCAAAAAGATTTTATTTATGAATTTTTTGGCTATTTTTGCATATTTTTATAAATATTCTATCACTCTTTTTATTAAATTGTTTTTAACTTCCAATTGTGAAAAAGAAAAAGAAAAAATATATAAATTATAAAATTATAAAAATCAGAAAATAAAAAATCAAAATACAAAATTAAAAAAAAAATTAAAAACCCACAAAAAAACTTTGCTTGCATTGTGTAGACATCACTCACTTCACACACACACATTTACATGTGCACCTACCCTATTTGCTCCCTATGTTCGAACTCTCTACATACTTGCCCTATATAATCATTTGTGCAGAGTTAAAAATAAATTTTAACTCCACATTTATTTCTAATTGTTGATCTATAGTGTGGGTTAATTGTTGATTTTAGTTGAGATTTTGCGTGGTAAACGCTTCGACTGAGTTCCCGCTTTGTGTGGAACTTAAGACCACCGAATTTTGGCTATATCACCCCTCCACTTCAACATAGTTGAGCCAAGTGAAAGGTGCAAGTGTACAAGTTAGGTCATTATAAACAAGAGACATGTGTGAGATCCGAAATACTCTACTTAGGTAGTCAATAATACATTAACCAAGTCTCACGATTCTCAAATACTTAAGCCAACTAGACCTAAAGTACCTAAATTCCAGTTCCTAAAAGTTTCCTGTGATTAGGTAGATTTATGGTCCAACTAGGCTCCATTATTCGGATTTCACTCAGACTTGTTCAATTATCAAACTTGTTCAATTATCAAACTCAATATGAAAAATGTGAATGATATGCAAATGCTATGTATAATGCAATGAAAAACTTTTTGCGATGTAATTTTAGATATTTTGAACTTTTTTTTTATTTTTGTTTGCAGATTTTTAGGCAATTTTTCAAAAAGATTTTTGCAAATGTTTTTTGGTGTGGTTTTGCAAATATTTCGTCTTTTTCAAAACTAAAGATTTCTGTAAGAAAAGATCGGTATACATATTTGCACGGGGATGCATCAGTTATTTACAAGAGTTGGGGTTTTAGGATTTACAAGATATTTGTTTTTATAGATATATATACCATTGATAAATAATTTTGTTGTGATGTATGTATTCCTCAAACTTATTTGAAAGAGAAAAGGGAGTATGCACCGGCGGGTGCAGCCAACTGGCTACACCCGGCCATTTTTTTCATTGGTTTTTTTATTTTTTTCAAAAAAAACTTATGGGCATTTACTTAGTTTATTGTGTCGAATATGTGTTTCAAATTTCATGCAAAACAAACACTCCTAGCATGCCCATCTAGACATGGTCAATTTCAATAATTCTGAAACCGTTAAAATGTCATAGCCTTGATGGAGATGATAGAAATATCGAATTTAGTTGAAATTGGTATGATATCATGGTGATATATAGTGATTTAAATCCCCCTAGGTTTCATTTCAAAAACACAAAAAATCAAAGAAAAAAATGGTCGGGTGCAGCTAGTTAGCTACACCCGCTGGTGCAGCCTCCCAGTCCTCTATTTGAAAAATGATTTTATAAAAAAATTGAAAACAATAGTCCAAAATATTTTCTAAAAATATTTTTTATAAACATATACAAACATTCGAAAATCATTTTGCAAAGGCATTTTAAACAAAACATATAGATTTTTCAAAATATTTTTGCAACCATTTTCCAAACAATTTGTAAATAGTTTTTCAAAATGTTTTTATTTCACACAAAAAAAGAATTTTTATAAACAAGAAATTTTTACAAAGGTTTAAAATATTTCACAAAATATTTTCTAAGTAGTTTTCAAAATATTTTTTTAAAGAAAATTCAAACTATTTTGCAAACATTTTGCAAAAAATATTTTACCAGATTTATTATTCAGTACATATAAAAAGAATTTAAGGAATCGTAAACATTTTTTATTAGTTGATTTTATTGAACTTTATAGTATTTTATATAATAATTTAGCCATACTTATTGAAAATAGGAGTGTACTAGTTATGTCTAATGTATATACGCAGTATATATAACCCCCCTATACTTATCTTTAGCTATGCCCTCATAGATCTGAGAGAAAAAGAGAAGAGATAACTCATATTGAGTATATAAAAGCCTAAATAATAATGAATAAGAAATGAATGGGAAATGAATGAATGAGAAGTCGACCATCCCCCTATACTTAGTATTAAATAATCTGAAGTATAGCAGACTGTACACAAGGCAGGGAGGGTCGAGAGTGGGAATGAACAAATCATACTCTATATGTCTCCCCATATACTTAGGGTAAGATATCCCTAAGTATAGACAAAAAAGAGGAGACAATGGAGGAGATTAATGAATTAAAGAACTTGGGGTGCACAGCACCCTATACTTAGGACAATGTACATCCTAAGCATAGTAAACTACCAAGGGGCGACACCTTTTCTTGTAGAAAAGGAGAAACAAAAATATAAAGAAGAAAAGAGATGAAGATAAAAGAAGGGATCAAATTTAATGTATACATAACTCTCCCTATACTTTGGGTAAAAGAGCCCTGACTATAGGAAACAATAAGAGTGATGAAACGAATCGAAGAAAGAACACCCGGCTCGTCCACCCCCTATACAAAGTACAAAGTATGTCCTAAGCAAGGCAACACCTGGATATGGGATGTATGAGCGAAATGGTGGATGGATAGAGGTAAAACGAAAGTGAATGTATAAAGAGATGGATATACAAAGGATCAAGAAGGTAGAAAGTGAACCTTCTTACAAGACCGCTGAGGAATGGATCTGACAAGCTGCAAGTTGACATCAGGGTACTCAGTAGACACAAACCGATCATGGTCGACCTAGAAGATATCCTAGTGTTGTCAAACCGAAAAGCATGTACTGGTCAATAGAAGTAGTGTGGTCATGTTTGGCCGTGTGTGTCTTTCATATATCAATGTGAAAACTCTTGAACTTAGTAGTGGAAGCAGTAAGGTCAAGTTAGGCCCGACGAGTCTCAGCTAGATCAAAATAAAAAGGAACAAACTCATCTATGGAAGTAGTCAGGTCATGTTCTTCCTCTGAAGTATCAACTGGATCATCATCAACATCAAAAGGCTCGAATTCATTGATGAAAGCAATAGAATCAAATTTGGCCTCCTCAATCTCTACTATGTCTGCCCTCCACTCTAAAATATCGAGCATGTAAATGCTGCAGATGTCAGAAACACTACACCAATCACTAGAAGAGGGAAATCCAAGATCTATGCTTTTCGAGTTTTCCTACATGTAGAGGAATTCTTTGTCTCGTCATCTGTCATAAAGCAAACCTCTATGATATCAGTAGATAGGTCATAGGCCTCTAGGTCGGCTAAAGCATGGGTATTCACATAAAGTTCATGTCTCCGGCTGGTAGTAGGTGCGGAGATGACCACAACACTCTCGTCACTAGGACGGAAACAAATCTCTCCTGATCTATAATCAATAACAACTCTCGCAGAGGCGATAAAGGGTCGTCCCAAGATGATTGGAGAATGTTCCAAAGTCGTGGAGGTTTCCATGGGAACTACAATAAAGTCAACAGTATAGCTCATGCCCTGATTCCAAATGACAATGTTCTCTATAATACTCTTCTGCCTCATGATAGATCCTTAAGAAAATTAAACAATCATCCTGATGTTCATGAGAGGCCCTAAATGAAGAGACTGTACCAAAGAGAAGGGTATTATGCTAATTGAAGCTTCACCATCAAGGACAGTGTGGACACATGAATAGTCAGAAATGGTGCTACTAATGAATGGTGTAATTGTGTTCCCTTCCCATAAGAAAGGCGGTGGGTGATGGTGTGAGAAGTGGCCATGGTCATGATATGATGCTCAGATCTACTCCTTCCCTTTCTCTTCTTAGGTTGAGGAGAAGATAAATGGTTCATGACCTAGCGAACTGGGGCATCAATGATCTCATGAATAGCAACAACCAAATTATTTTTGGTCGATAATTTTTTTTGAATTTTTGAACCTCTTCCATATAAGGGAGGAGGTTGGAATCATCATCTACAAAAGGACAACGAAGAGCAGTCTATACATTGTCATCCTTGGGGTCAAAGGTGGAACGTGGAGTGAGTGAATGCTTGGTCAAAAAATCTGCCAAGTGGTCCCTTACCTCACAGTTTCAATCAACAAGGTGTCTCCCAAAATCTTTTTGTATTTTTAAAATTTGCTCATTTTTTCGTATTTTTGGCGATTGCAAGCTCTCATAAGAATCCGCAAATAAAACCATATCATGAAATGGTGAAGTAACATTGTGGCTCTTATTTATAGTTGTGTGGACATCAATCCTATGTTCATATTCTCCATCATCTAGGTCAAGTGCTCAAGAGTGGACTCCATGAGAGGTGACTCCAACAGATCAGTCTCGGGTAGGCAAGATGGTTGGAAATGTGAGAGTGGTGGTGGTGGGTAAATGTCCGAGGCTTGAAGCTATGGATGAGGCGAATATGTACAATAATAAGGATAAAAGTCCTCCTGGAAAAATGGAGGTGGACCAGCTAGAGGGCATGAGGGATCCGCAAAGTCCGGATAAAATTCACTCCAGTCACCCATCTCCGAAACAAAAGGAAAACATTCAGGAGAGCACGATGGTCAAGTGAAGAGATGTGAGAACATGGCACAAATGCATAGAGACGATTGAAGACGCACACAAATAATCACAAACAAACACACACAAAACAAAATACACCCCTCAATTCACCTACTCAACACAAATGAGGATCGAAAATGTTTGGTCTTTTTATATTGTTAATTTTAGAGTTAGGTGAGGTATATAAAATTGTACAATCACTTAGGGGCTAGGGATTTGGGCGCTATTCATTAGTGTTATTGAGCAATTTAAAACGAAGAAAATGAGGGGGTTAATCTCCCTAAAATAAGAATTGTTCTTTTTGGTTTATTTTCGTGTCGAGTAAGCTTAGCAGTCTAAATTTTATTAATTCTAACTTTTTTTGGATTTTTATTAAGAACGCACAATCAAATAAGGAATCACTTCCTTTTAGCTCCTAGGTGATCAAAATCAGAGGGAGAGAGTCAGAAAAATAATGGGAGGCGAAAATGACGATGAATGTTAGATAGAAATGCTCACCTTGCCTCCAGCTCTCTTCGTGAAGGATGCTAAGAAGAATTGAAACCTATCTGTATGCAAATGCAATCCGATGAAATTACCCTAAGCTAATGAATTGCTATTAACGTGAAGCACAAAATCTTAACTACAAAGAAATGAGACCTAAATCCGATTGTTAATGCCACTCGGTGCTCGCTACAACAGGTCCTACCAGCATGGAATGCGACATCTCTCAGCACTCGATCTCAAATCCAAAAAATTAACAATTAATTTGACTAAGTCCATGCACGAATCTATAGATACATGCTATTGTATTAGGTGGTTGACCTTAATTTATCTTCAAGCAATCCTATGCTAACTCTCAATCACGCAAAATATAGAAAAGCAAAAACTCAGAAAAAAATAAATAAAAAATGATGAAAATGATGGGAATACCAACGAGAGCCACAAGAGAACAATCCCTCAGGCAGTGGATTCGTGAGATGTGACAGTCTTAAGAGTCCTGAATTATTACAAAATAAATTATCTCTCTCCCACTTTACATTACAAATTAATGAAATAAACGCACAAAAAAATTGTCTTCAAAATTTCTCAAAGTCCTTCTTTAATGCTAGGTCAGAAAGTCACCTCAATTGGGTGCACAAGCACTCATAGAAGAGCCTCTGACGATCCACGTTCCTCACAACAAATCCAAAAAAGGAGAGTGGTTAGACAATTCAACAATTAATATTAAACAAAAGAGGAAATAAATAAAAGGAAGTGTAGACAAGAAGATATAAACAACTAAAACCAATCTTTGTGCAGTTTCTCCCCGACAACGGCACCACTTGATGAATAGGATTTTGCCAAAGTCTTGTCCATCCATAAGGCGGATCAACAGTCGTCAAAGCGACCTCGGAAGAAACCACGATTCAACCAAATTTCACCCACAATTTAAATTAAGTAATAAAAAGCAAAATTTGTGGAGTTAAAATTTATTATAATTCTACAATAGATGTGTATAGTGTGCATGTATGCAGAGGTCGAACATGGGGAGCAAAACAGGTAGATTGTGCTACGAGGTTCAAAAATGTGTGCTTCTTGTCGTCTATGTATTTTTGTGGGTCTTTAATATGATTCTTTTCATTCTTATTTTTACTTTTTTTTAATTTTCTTTACTTTTACATTTATTATATTTTTTTATATATTTTCTTTAGTTAATAATTTCTCTTTGTTTTTATAAATATAATTTAGAATATGTAAGGGTATACATACAATGTAAGCTAAAATAAATATAAATACGAATAAAAACAAAAAATAGAAAATAAATTGTTTTGAGGTTTTAATTTTTTTTTACTATTTCTGTGAGTTTTAATTATTTTTACTAATTTTAATATATTTTTAAAGTAAAAATATCTGAAATCATCGATTAAATAATTATCCTGAATTGTAATAGAAACTAAAAATACCAAATAATGGCCAAAAATTTCCAAAATATATTTTAATATATAACTAATAATAGACATAAAATTATAAAACAAAAAATGGTATTTTTTGAGTTTTTAGTATTTTTTTAGATTTTTATAAAAGATTTTGGTTTTTTTATTTTTAAGAGTTTCCTTTAAAAAAATTTTAGTGATTTTTGGCATGAAAGGTAAAAATACTTAAATAAGAAAAAGTTTTTTAGGATATATTTCGAAATGATTTTATATTTTTATGAGGTTTTAAGCTAAATATGGAATATTTGTGCTATTTTTATTTTTCATAAATTATTTAAAGAGCCTAAAAATAAAATGCAAAAAAAACAATGTGGATGTATATTCTAGTAGGCACCTAGTCCTAGTTTTGGGGAATTTTTGGAGTGCAACCACCATTTTAATTAATGAAAAACAACACAAGATTTAATTATCGGGCAGGGGCAATTAGAATAAAGTGTCAGGGGTTTCCTGCAAATTAAAACCTTATAACTTAATATCCAAAATTTTCGAGTAAATAAAAATAAACTAAACCCATATGGGTTTTGTTGCAAATACACCATCGTTACCGGATGAGCTGGACAAGGACAAAAGCGTAATATGTAATAACCTTTTGGGTTTGCATGCAAAATATACAAAAATAAACAACGATAGTTGATATTTTATGCGTTAATAAATAAAATGCAAAAATCGCATGGTGTGAGATGCAAAATACCCAACTAAAGGATGCGATCAGACGGCTCCTGGGATGTCACTTGCCACATGTCGCTCTATGAAAAGCCCATGACACTTCATGCCCGACAGTCTGTATTAGATCTCCAATGGAGATTGAACGGTGGAGGCACACTAGATCTGACGGTACACGATCGAACTCGAAGGCAGAGGTGAAGGAGCGATTAGAGTGGGGTGGAAGTCAGCCCCTACGTCGTGCTCTCGATCCTCTTAGGGTAGGGCCAAATTCCTATCACAAATCTCAAGCAACAAGGCCTAAAAGAAGGGAATAAACTCGAATAGAGGTGATTAGAAATAATCGAGGAAGATCGAGGAGAAGCTTATGTACAGGATGCCACGGGGTGAAGTTCGAGGAAAGATAACTGGCGATTTGAAGATGTTTTACTCTAGGAGAAGAGTCAGCGTGGAATTAGGTCGAATAGTGGTCTACTTCAAAGAAGGAAGGACAGCCTCTTGATTTATCTATAAAGGAGGGGGGGAATCGAGAAGTAGGGGAAAGAATATGTTCTGACCGGGTCTATGACCTAGGGTTAGAGTTAACCAGAGGTCAATGGATGTCTTAGCCTGATTGGGCCATGTCGTCAGAAAAAAGAAAAAATCATACTAAAAATAAAAAATAAATCTATAAATGATTTTATTTTCTTTAATTATAAATGAAAAAATGTTTATAATTTTCTATAGTATTTTATTACAATATTTATTTTGTTTTTTGAACTTATTTAATGTAAGTTAGTTTTTGGGTTTCATTTATAGGTATATTTACTTATGTTTTGGTAATTTTATTTTTATTTGTATTTTATATTTTATTAATTTATAAAATTATAACTTATCCTTTTTTAGACAAATATATTTTTGTTTTATTTTTATGACTTTATATATACACTTTAAAAAATATAGGTGTATATTATATATGTATAAGTATATGTATTTTATCTATGTATTTTAGTATATTATTTTAATTAAGTGTTTTATTTATGGTTTTATTCTAGTTCTAATATGTACATATATTAAAAATATTATTTACAAATTTATAAAAATATAAAATTATAAAATTAATAAGTAAAATGAATATTTTATTAGGGTAAAATATATAATAGGGGTCCAAAACCTAACTTTCACACATTAACTCCAACAACTTTGAGACCACCTTCATTAAATAGGTTACTAAAATTTAATTCAATTAAGGGTGACTTTGATACATTTTGAGTTTTATTTGAGACATATGGGTCTGGGAAGTTGGATTTGGTATTTTATTTCGTATATAAAATGTACACTATATACTATTTTAGTGTGAACTCAATTTTGTATTTTTCTATACATTCTTATCCACAATATTCATGCACAAAGTTTCTTTATTTGAGGTATAAAAAGTGGAAAATAAAATAGGTGCAAAAAATGAATTAACGATGAGTAAAGAATTGGGATTTTTAATGTATTATTGTCCCTTATCTCCTCCGTTTTTATTCCTTGCTGACCAAGTAATCAAGATGCCTAGATCTCACGGTTTATGGTCATAAATTACCTTTGGTATTTTATTCCTTTTCTTTTCTTATCTTTATTCCATAATTTTGTCATTAAAATAGTATTTTATACTATATTTATATAACAAAGAATGAATGTTAATTTGTCCAAATTAATGCTATTTACATGCATTAACTAGGGTTTTTAAGGCCAAAATGATAGAATAAAGTTGATGAAATGGGTATTCATCACATATATGTACAACTTCTTATCTATTTTTTTTAGATTTTTATAGTCTGAGATCCTATCTCATCTTACTTTATTCTCTTGTCGACCACGTCAATATTGGCCTGGTATCGAGGTTAGGATTAATATGTATATATTTACACATATATACATCCATCTTCTTTTCTTTTTCTTATTTATTCTATTAGTTTTGATGAAATATATGTTAATTATACAACGTTAACAAATGGACATGGTATGTTAATTAATGATAATAAATTAATATTTACATGTATGTTACCAAATATTTTAGCACAAATGAAAGAATAATGGACATGAATCGTGAATTCGTAAATTAACAAAGGCAAAATCCTAAAAAATACTAACTTGTATATATGTTAAATAAACTTGAAACCTAAATCGAGACTAAAATGTATAAAGATGAATGTCTCTCTCATACACTCTCCTCTAACTCATGCTCACTTTTTGATAGATGTGAAATTTGGGTTTTGGGATAGAATTGTATATTGTATATATTTACTAAATTTGAGTTATCATTTTATGTACAAATTCAACTTTTTTCGATTTATTTAGTTTTCATTTGAATTATACTCTAATACATTCACCAGAACTCAAAATCAAAAACATATAAAAACCAAAGAAAAATTCTTCCTCAGAGTATGCATATACACTTTGTACATACATCTCTATATATTTATTCTTTTATTTCTTTGTTATCAAAAATTCCAAAATAATGAGATTATCATGTAAAAACAACTCTTATATTTTATTTTTTTAAAATTTTTCTTTAATAAAAAATCCACAAAAAAACAAAACTTATAATATTGTTTTTTAATAAAAAATGAATTTTATACATATGAGGTCTTTTGATTTTTGTTTTTTCACGAGAGTTGTAGATCTCAACGAGACAAACAACTTTTTTGAAGAAAACTTTTTAATTTGAGGTCTTTATATACTTATTTTTATTTCAAGTCTTATTATTTGAAGTCATTATATATTTTATATTTATTTTCCTTTTGTTTTGGTTTTGAATTTTTTGGGCAAGACACATGGCAACCTCACAGGAGACCACATGCCATACACCCCTTTCTTATCCATGTCACTTCCTAGCCATTGGGTCGTATCTAGTCCAACATTCCAAATCCTTCCATTCCATGCCCCTTTGACTTGTTGACCCACCATCTTGGCCATTCGATCTTGGACGATCAATGGTTGGATCTCCTCCGTCCACCTCCTGCATCCCTCGACCGACCTCAGTGGCCGACACTTCTTTCCCACATCCAACCTCAATGACCCTCATCTTCAGAGCCATCACCACCGACTCTCTCTCTCTCTCTCTTGCTCTTCTTCATATCAATCAACTCACTGTCACGATCGTTATCCTAATCACTAGAGAGATCTCTACACATCGTAACGCATTACGCACAAAACTCCCAGCGATGCCATCAACACAACCCATATGTTATCGTTCCTTCCACGGAATGAGATTAAATTTAAGAGAGCTCGAGGATTGGAGCCAATGAAAACGATTGATTCCTTCACGACGAATACCTCCATGTCGAGCGAGATATAAGGCGTTCTTTGAAGGCACCATTGTCGACCCTCTAAAGGTAAAGACTAGAGTCAAGACTACTCCCCCCGACCTTCAGGCGATGACAAGCTATATGTGATCCCTTTTCCTTGCTTTCCTTTCTTTTCCATCTTCTTCGCCCTCTTCTTTTGACTTCCTAGTTTCATCCACCCCTTGTTCATCTCTACCATCTTTGTCTGATAATGCCATCCCAAAATTGTGGATCACCTCATTCCAGATCCCTACACCCTTACTTATATCTCTCTCAACCTCTCTCCAAGATGCTCCTCTTCCACTATGAATGTGTAGGAGAGCACACCCATTGATCCTTCATTTCTATACTTAATGGTAGAGGCTGAGTCATGGACTCAAAGTCCTCTTCTTCTTGTACATACTCAACGAGACCATCGACACCACATCATGCCCACGTATTCTGCTCCTACCATTCCAAATCCACCATCAACTTCGATCTCTTCCTTCACAAGTAATCAACGGTCATGAGTCGACCATCGGAGCAAAACCTTGCCGGAGGAGACGAGAAAGAAGGTACATCTCTTTGAGTTGTAGCACTGCTGATATGAGAAGGATCATTCAGATCCATTATCGGTTGCATTGCATATCTTAGTTGTTGATCGAAGACCTTCAGATGACCACAACCGCATATCCATTTACGGTAGGGAATGATCCGATCTGTACAACAAGAGGACTGTAGCTAGCTAGCTAGCACATGGTTACAAATATGCCACCAAATATGGAACATTAGGAGTTTATCGCTATTGTTGGACGATCAGAACTCTTTAAGTGCTCATCTCACATGTGGGATACTTTATATAGGAGCCATGAGAACTTCTTGAATTTAATAATAAGCATCTATATCCTGGAATAACGGTATAAAGGCTCGAGAAAATCGTGGTAATTATGGAATAGTCATTGTGCTACATTTATTTCTATTATTCTTAATTATTGAAATTTTAGTCATGCTCCTCTATATGGGTTTTTGTTTGGACACCCATATACCATTCATTTTTTGAGATCATAAATTGCATTATAGACCTCAATTATTTCTTTATATAATGAAATTAGAATGGTATTTTTACTCCAATAATTGAACTATTAAAAATTTTTGGTAGAGATTATCAAAAACTGCTTCTAAATGCATCTAAAATTCATAATAAATCATATATAGCTTGAAAAATTACTAAAAAATCACAAAATGTTGTTTAGATGTGCTCTGTTTTGTACTCTGGTTTGATAACATTTGCTTATTTATGTTCCTTAGAATAATATTTGTTGTTATTATGATAAATAATTCATAACAAGTTTATTATTTAGTAGGGTAAATTACAATTTGGGTCCCCATCTATGGGTTCGATCCCAGAATGGGTCCCGATCTTTAAATTGTAACAATTTGGGTCCCATGACCATTTAGGAAATGGAAATTTTGGGGTTCATGACGAAGATGCCCTTATTGAAAAGGGAATGGGGGTTGAGTTCCAACTTTTAAACAAGGGCATACTCGTCATTAGCCTTAAAAAGTTCCTTACATTAATGGCCCTGGGACCCAAATCGTTACAATTTAAAGATCGGGACCCATTGTGAGATCTGACCCACAGATGGGGACCCACATTGTAATTTACCCTATTTAGTATTTTTATGAAATTGAAGTAGTTTTAGATTCTATTCATTTATATGTATAGGAAAATTTTATTTTTGGAAAAAAATGTTGGTATTTAATAAAATTCAATTGGTCTAAATCACATTTTATGAAATTAATAATTCATAGAAATTTCATTTTGCATCAAGAAAATCCAGAAAATAACAGTAACCTCATTTGGCATTGTTTTGCATACAAACTAAGTTTTATTGTAGAAATCTGATGTAATACACATCATGCCATATATCATGCTTTCTATACATGATTCATAAGGGCATCCATCAATGGCCTTATTATCGTAAAAAATTTGAGGTTCCATCCCTTTTGATAGGTCAATATAATGTCCTAAGGAATCTTTCAAAGAACTTCTCGATGTATCCTTGCTTTGTCTATACTTATATGTATTTTCTATTTTTTAATAGCTTCAAACCCATGATATAAGAGGCCTCTGGAGATCTTTCATTTCAATGTTCTGGGACAACCAGATCTTAACAGTAGTCGACTTTCCAATATCACTCCTAGTGATTATGATGTTATCTACATAAAACATGGTGAACACATTTCCATTCCCACTAAGCTTCCGTGTACGCATGGTTTATCAGGATTTTAAATGGATTCATAATTCTTTACGGTTTCATCAGATTAGATGTTCCGATTATTAGAAGCTTGTTTAAGGCCATAGATGGATTTCTTCAAATTACATGCTTTTCCTTCATCAATTATGAAGCCATGGGGCTCCTCCATATTGTTGTCCTCGTTGAGTAATGCAGTCTTGACATCAATCTTCCAGATATAGAAATCAAGTTGTTGATAATAGAGGAGCGATCGATCTGAACTCGTGTCATTCGAAAAGGCAGACATACTGTCACTGATTTGACGTCAGATGAAATCCACAGTTTATATAGCAATTAACCCATAATAGATATAATTCAATTCATGGAAAAACGTGGAATTAAAATTTATTTTCTCTACAATAAAATGCATAGCAGGCAAGCATGTAGAGGTCGAACCACAAAGAGCAAAATTGTAGCCTACGGTTATCTATATACAACCAAGTCATTCATCTGTATAATTCTTTTTGTGGGTTTTCGATTTTATATAATTTTATTTTATTTTTGGTTTTATATTTTTTTAAATTTTCTGATTTGGTATTTTCTTTTTGATTTTTTATCTTTTTATATTTCTTTTTGATTTAAATATAACATAGGTATATATGTATATGTAAAATTATAATATAAGGTATACATAGATTGTACATAGATAAAAATATGCAAAATAGCCAAAATATAGTAAATAATAAATTTTGCGATTTTTATATTTTTCTATTTTTTGTTATTTTTCAAGAAGTTTTGCTAGTTTTTATGTATTTTTAAAGTTAAAAATGTCCAAAATCTGGGATTACTAAAAAAATCGAAATTGATTTGGGTTTATCCCAAAATTTCCAAATGAATTTTAATAATTAAATAATAACATGTAGATAATTATAAAATAGAAAAAAAACAACATATTTTGGTATTTTCATAGAATTTTTATTTTTTTTGTTGGATTTTAGAGATTTTTGATTTTTTTTCTTATTTTTAGAGGTTTTTGTTTTATGGACTCAATAAATATCAAAATATACCATATATAATTTTTTTAGAATTTTTAAAAAAATGTAGTTATATTTTTTTGTATTTTATAAATTAGACAAGGATTATTTAGGATTCTTTTTAATTTTAATAAATGAATAAAATGCAAAAATAATACTAATTAAAAATATAGCCGTGAAACAATATTGCATGAAGCATTTATCCCTATTTTTTCGTATTTTTAGGAGCTCAATAGGTATTTTAATAATTAGATAAAAGCTACAAAAATATATATAATGACATGGGCATTTTTGCAAATAAATTAAAGTATAGGGGGCCTAGTGAAAAAACACAAGAAATATTCAACGTTAATTAAATTTTATTGAATCCTTTAATAAATACAAAAAACAGTAGGGTTACAAACGTAAAATACCCGTCACGTGGGACTACACGTGATGCCGCCTAGGAGGGACCGAAATGCAATTATGAATTAGGGACCTCCAAGCAATTTTCACAAAAATATACAAAGTGCTTTTCAATTTATTGGACTAAATAATAAATACATAAACTATCAGGGGCATACATACAATTTTGCCACCTCAAGTGGGACGACACGTGAGGTGACGTGGACTTGACCCAAATGCAAATAAAATAAATACAGGGGGAAATTTACAAAATGTCCATTTTATTTTAAATGATGAATTTTATTTACAAGGCTAAATAATGAACACAAAAATGTTGGGGCTACATGTGCAATTTACCCCATATATGCGCGCTATCATACAGTCCCCCTCCCTTCACAAAGACACGTGGCATGTTTTGGTGAACCGATAGCCCTTCAGAGAAGGGCGTTGGGTATCACTTTTGGGATCATCATCAACGACCGAGGTGTGGTGAGGATGGATGGTTGAGATTAAAACTGGAATCGCACCCTTTATCAAATGGCTATTGCTTCGCTTGAAGAACTGGGAAGAAGGTCCATGGCACCGAACTTCGATCGTCGATTTCTCCATCCTCTGACGGTCTTCTTTGCTGGCGAGATTCTCTACACGTCTGGGGAGGTGCTCCGCAACCATAGATGTTCACCAGAAGGTCTAAGACCCCATGGAGAATCTTGGCGATGTTGGGAAAGAAGGGCGGCCTAGGAACCTTCAAGTCGACTCAATTCGAGCCAAGGATGGCTCCTTCGCGCGCGAGACCTACACAGGAAGAACGAACAGCTCGAGGGGCTCCTCCTCGACCAAATGTGAAGCTGTATACGCAAGAAAAAGGATGGGCGGAGAGAATTTAGATGAAGCGGCAGATAAAATCCTCGATTCGCAGAACCCGGGTGGTCTTGGGGGGATTGGATGTACGTGGAACGATCGGGAGGCGATGAAAATTGATATGGGGACGAAAAAAATTGCGGGAATGGTCCAAGTGCACACAGAGGAGCTCGCCGGAGCTCGACTCCGACGAACTACGCGGTGAGCGATTGTGGTTGATTTAGTTAACTAAATCCTAAACTAAATATAGGAAATTAAACCTTCAACTAAATTAAGCAAAAGGAACGAGAAAGGGACAACTCTTATACCTGGGGGACGCCCAGGGAGCATGGTCTTCGACGACGACTGTCGTGGGTGCACCCCGTCCTCCTGGAGCTCCACCTAAGTACGCGACACCTCCTCCTATCACGGGAACACGATGGGTATCCAAGGCAAGGGCTCCTAGGGCTCTAATGGTGACCAAATATAAAGAAAGAGGCGGAGGGTTTATTTATAGACTTTGCTAAGAACCCTTATGACCGGTGAAAAACGGTGATTTAGGCGTATGTACAAGTGATTAAAATGCATAGTGTGTATTTACAATGATCAATGATGAATTTTCATGAAGTGATCGTGATTGAGCGATGTAGCAACCAAGAAAAAAGGCACAAAATCTGGGAAAAGATGGACTGCGTCAAATCAGGAGTGAGGGGAGATTGTTAACCAACGGTCAACTTTTGGAGCAATGCCATTGGTCCATCCCAGTTCACTACACGACAAACATGCTGATTTTATTCAAAAATAAGTAATTTAAAATAGTAAATGGTTTTATTAATTTTTGAGTATAAAATAAAAAATGTTTATTATTTTATGTAGTATTTTATTATGATTCTTAATTTTTTGTTGGATTTTATTACAAGTTTGATTTTAATGGCTTATTTATATGTATAATTACATATATTTTATACATTTGTATTTAATTTTCTATATTTTTTTATTATTTTATTCTTTTATTTTCTTTATTTATAACTTATTTTTACAAGCATAAATATATTTTTATTTTATTTTATGATTTTATTTGTACATGTAAATGAATAGGTATGTATATTCTACTGGTATATTTATAGGTATTTTATCAAGTTTCCATATACATCTTTATATTTTATTGTGTTTTGATGATTTTTATTTTGGTTCTGTATTTTTAATAGAATATGTATACTATTTACAATATTAGAAAAATATAAAGAATAAAAGAATGGCAGAATATATTTCTCGTTTATTTATATACATATAGAAACATAGGTGTTTGCATATGCTTTCACATAGATTTATTTTATTTTTCTTTTTCTTTTTGGTTTTATTTTAATTTTAATAGGTACATGTGTAAAAAATAATATTTAGAAAATTATAAAAGCATGAATTTCTAAAAATAATAAAGAATGAATAAAATGAATATTTTAATATGTAGAATGTACAATGGGGGTTAAAAACCTAACTTTCACACAGTAACTCCAAAAAATATAATACCAGCACCATTAAACAGCTCGTGAAAAGTTATATACAATAAATGTGATTTTGATATATTTTGGTATTTTTTTGAAAGATGTGGGTCTTTGAAGTTTCGTTTCTGACATTTTATTTTGTGTATAAAATGCACAAAGTGTATTATTTTGTATAAACTCAATTTTGTATTTTTATTTACATTATTATCTACAACTTTTATGTTCAAACATTCTTTATTTGATGAATAAACAATGAAGAATAAAATAGGAGTAAAAAATGAATAATTAAAGAATGAATAAATAGGAATTTTTATTCTATTTTGGCCCTTATCTCCCCTACTTTATTCATCGTCGACCAAGTCAATTCTTGACTTGGCCTCAGGGTCTAGGGTCCTAAAATATTTTCCATATTTTCTTACTTTTTCATTTCTTCTCTTTATTCTATAATTTTGGCATTAAAACATTATTACTTACACAATAAATGTAAAAAATACCGGATGCTATTTTTTACAAATTAATGCCATTTACATGCATTAGCTAGGGTTTTAAGGCCAAAATGATATAATAAAGTTGATGAAATGGAGATTCATCATTACCCTATATTGCCTTTGCTAGTCCCTAGCAAACACTTATGCAATAAGTATAAAAAAGAATTAAGATTAACAGAAAAAGAAAAAGGAAAAGAAAGGATGAAGAGGATTGCTTTTAATTGTACCACTTGTCCTTTCTAAATCAAAGTTTGAAGCTCAAGTTAGACCTTGATGTGAAAATGTATGTGGAACCTGGTCGGGAACCATATTTAAAAAACAACAGACCTCGAGAGTCATAGAACTCGATTCAAATCACCTCAATAGCCAGGTCAGAACTAGCCTACATCATACGTAAACTGTTATGACTGTGAAGCTGACTTGTACGGTGTGAGTGATACTGGCTCTCGCCAATTGAAACGATAAAGGAACTGACTTCTCCTAAATGACAACCCAATGATTCCCCAATCCAGCTCTCTGTCCTCGAGGAGCGAGGTATTCCCTTGATGAATCCCTAATCATCACACTTTATTCTTTTATTTTAGTTGTTTATCTTATCAAAGCCTCATGTAAATAGATGTAAATACAATAAGTTAGCATTATGCATGCATTTGTTAATATTGCATTATTAGCATGCATTTGTGCAAAAATAAAAGAATAAAGACAAAAGAAAATGGAAGAAGGTATTTAGAATAAATACAGAGTAGCCCGGACAACAAGAGAAGATCAAGCGTTGACCTGATCGCCAAATAAATCAAGTAGAGAGAGATAGGGCCCACTCTATATTGTATATTTTATTTATGTGAATAAATAACTATTTTTGACAAAATAGAAAAAAAATATTCTTTTTACCTCCTTTTATATAACCCTAAAAATAAAACAAAAATAAAAAAAAAATTCTCTCCCTTGTGCAAAATACATGTATATATGTCTTATTCTCTATTTATTATATACATGTAAATAAATAATAAAAATCAAATATAAATCATTTGATACTCCAAAAATTAT
The DNA here is from genome assembly GCA_037367405.1 of Ottelia alismoides. NCBI lineage: Eukaryota > Viridiplantae > Streptophyta > Magnoliopsida > Alismatales > Hydrocharitaceae > Ottelia > Ottelia alismoides. Next base: position 210,851 of record JAZKJV010010931.1, on the reverse strand, counting down.
GTTTTAAATAAATAAAATATAGAAATTAGGGTTTTTGTGTAAAACAAAATAAAAATATTAGTACAAAATACACAGGTATATTATACGTATCTATAATACATCATAATATATAAAGATTAATTTATTTTTCAAAAAATTAAATAAAAATCACAGAAAAATATATTGAAAAATAACAAAAAATTTCCATTTTATATAATTTTTGATTTAAAATCATTTATTATTTTTTATTTAATTAGTAAGTATTTTGTATATTCGAATATTCCGATTTATCCACGGCATTTTGTTGACCCGGGTCAACGCCCTCTTCTAGAGCATGACCCGAACCGACAATCACCGCCGGGCGGTTTTCTCCTAATTTCTCCATTCAGGTCATGCATCCCCTCGCCCCGATTCTTCTCCTGTAGATTCTCCTTGGATCGAAGACCCTCGTGGATACCTAGGAAGGTACGAATCTTCCTAGGGTGGCGTGCCTTCTCCCGATTTCTCCAGCCTCCTGGGAACCTTTTAAATACCCTTCTCCACCTCCCAGGAGTGGTAGCTCGTGCCTCGCACCTACCTTCATCTCTAGACACCTTCGGTTGAGTGAGAACATCTTGAGGGTCCCTTCGAATCGAAGCTTTTACGAGCAGCCACGCTGCTCAGCGTCATCGCCGGCATGCACCACCGCGATCAGCCCCCCAGCTTTCCGCAGCTTTGTCAAGGCCATTACCTCCCCTCCCGCCTTCTCTTGAAGCTCTGGAGCTTGGCTAGGACCTTAGGTACCCACCATTTCCGTCACATTTTCCAATTTGCTCCAATCATTTCGTTCACCGCCGTCGCACGTTCATCTTCTCCGACCAGCTGGTCGGAGCCATGTTATCCACATCCATCCGCTCCGATCGAACCACTGACGCATGCTTCACCTTGCATCGGAGGCTGCTCCCCCTTAGGCTTGTCCCTTAGGTCAAGATTAAGGATCCGATGTCCTCTATCGCCTTCATCGGAGATCAAGCCTCTCCCCACCTCGTATTCTTCTATTTTCGTTCGAATAACCCTCGACCGGAGCTTCGCCCTAAGTTAGGCCTTCCTTTGCAGGTGTTCGCACTCGCTGGGAGCCACCGTTCCATGCACCAGAAGGTTCACCGAAGCAGCTCCAGGTCACCTTCACCGTCACGCACATCCAACCGTCAGCTCTCCCATCAGACCCGTTCAGTCGACGTGGAGGACCTCCATGATTGATCATGTGCCTCCCGATCAATCATCTGAGCCAAGGATGCCATACTAGGCTCTGGTGAAGTTTTCCTCAGCCCTGTTCGTCCAAATTCCTTCAACACTATCGGATTGGCATTCATCCAACAGATCCAATCTCAGGCGCCGACCATCGTAGCTTTCCAGGCCATTTGGTATGACACCTGACGCATCAGAGCGCCACGTCCCCGACATCACCTGGGGTAAATGAATAGAGTCGCACGTCCACGCGCCTTAAGCGTCCGCCACGTGCCCCCCCTGCGCGCACCGCACGCGACTGTGAGGGTATATTGCATTTCCTTCCCTGGACTTTTTATGCTTTATTTTATAGTTTGTTAAATAAAGTTGTAGTTCATACTTTTTGCATATTAGTCCCTAATGTTTCATGTATTTACAGTTTAGTCATCCACATATGAAAACACGTGCACGATCACATGCCTTATGGTGTTTTTGCATGTTCCATCTTGAACTTTTTAATGGTTACTGATTGAATGAAAAGTTTTATATATTTGCAATTATGCCCCTATACGTTAGGTAATTGACATGTACGTGTATTTCGTGGATTTTTGCACTGATAACCCTGGACTTTTTATATGTGTTATTATTTAGTCTTGAAATTTTAGCTTATTTGAAGATAGGTCCCTATAGTATGTGTGATTTTCTTTATATCAAATAATTATTTAATCCTCTCCGAAAATTCACCAAAAATTACACTAGCTCCTTCTACTTTGTAATATTTTTGGTAATTTTTGAGACGCAATTTTATTTTATTTGATATTTTATAAAATCACAAACCCATAAAAATTTTTCTATTTGTTTTATAAAATACCAAGAAAATATAAAAATACCCTCAATAATTCCACAAAAATTCGTGTGTGTTTGTTTTGGTTTATTTTAACTCCAGGGTCATTTTTGTTCCATTTTCTTCTATAAAACCCCTAAAACTCACAAAAGACCAAAAATATTATAAAAATTCTTAAAAATGCTAGAAAATTCAAAAAATGAATTCTTGTTTCTATAATTAGGTCTTTTGATATACTTATTAATAAAAATAACCAACAGGCCTTTCATGCAATTTTAGCATTTTAACTTTGCCTTTAGGTCAAGGCTGAACAATGTGCTTCTGCTTTGTGTTTATTTTATTTTTATAAAATCAAATAAAAATCAGAAAAACACCATAAAATCTTGAAAAACACTTGCATATTTTAAAAATATAAAAATATTTTTATTTCAATTTTTTTAGGAAATTTTAGTCTTAATAAAAATTGTTGAAGTTTGACTTCCTTTATCTTTTTATTCATTTTCTTATTAGGAAAATAAAAAAATTTGCAAATTAAAAACAACAAAAATATACCTTGCATTCCCTGATTGTTGACTACTTCGTAGGCTTAGCTCGTGCTCCTTGTGTTTGACCCTGGTCGCAAAGCAGGTTAAATAAATGACGGAGATCGCTACATTCGATTTCGTGCCTTGATTGTTTATTCCATGGTCTTTCTTTTTCTTGATTGATCGTGCCTTGCTATTCGGGTCGCAACGACCATAGATACTACTTAACCCGAGTGCTCCAACCAGTCATCATCCCTTCTAAGTTCAAGTGGCACCCAACTCAAGAGGAGGAGGTGAAGAAAAAAATGGACGGTAGCTGGTGTAGCTACCTATCCCGGGATGCATGACCAGTGTAGTCAAGTCATCTAGCTGCAAGCTTACATGGTATAACTTTCATGCTCAAGCTTGCTTATTTTCTATACAACATATATACATACTTAGGCATGCATTTTATTTTTATTTTCAAGTTTGTCCACTATTTTGGAGTTTTTTTTCTTCAACATACTATTTACAACAGCATTTACATAGGGAGTTTTTCCTCTTGAACCAGAAGATTATCCCTCTTTTGAAGCTTTATTGCAACCTACACTCTCCTCTCTTTAGACTTCATTGTAACATGATAAGGTTGGGGTGCACTTCTCCTAGACGAGGACGAATGTTTCCACCCGTGTGCATCTCAGACCGATAAATCCAACCCCCTCACCACTCCAACTGAGTTGAGCCAAGTTAAAGGTGCAAGTGTCCAAGTTAGGTCACAGCCAACAAATGTCATGCGTGCATCTCGAAAAGTTCTAGTCAGTCACTTGACTTGACTAGAACCCAGCCTTAAGTCTCAAAGATATAAGTCCTAATGGACCTGAAGTACCTTAAACCTAATTCCCTTAAGGTTCCAGTGCTGTTAGGTGTAGTAAGGTCCGACTAAGCTCCAATCATCGACTTTATTGAACTTCATTCAATCATCAAGCTCAATTGAAAAGAATATGAATGCTATGCAAATGTTGTGCACAATGATGCAAAGAATAATGCAAAATTTTTCAAAGAGTTTGAAAACAAAGAGAATTTTTACATAAGGAATTTTGCAAAAGAATTTTGACACAAAGTATAAAATATGTACAACTATTTACATGGGTGTGCTTCTTTTTATTTATTCACAAGAATTAAGAATTTACGGGATTTGAATGTTTATATAAAGTGATTTTATAAGTATCTGTAATTGATAAAGGATTTTATTTATATACACATTTTATCCCTATTTTAATGATGCATTTATTCCTCAAATTTATTTGGAAACAATTTTGGAAACTGTGGTACACAATAATTTTTGCATGTATTTACAACCGTTTGAAAGCAATTTTGGAAAGATTTTTCAAACGATATATTCATTTTCAAAAATAATTTTACAGAGCTTTTTCAAAATCACTTGCAAATAGGTTTTCAACTCCTTTATTTCACACAAAGAAAAGAATTTTTGCAATCAAAAACATTTTTACAAAGGTTGAAAACATTTCACAAGAAGTTTTCCAAATGGGTCACACCATTTTTCAAATGATTTTGCAAAATTATTTTCATCATGATTTATTAATCGGTATATATACAAATAAAAAAGTATATATCTTTTAATGGATATATATTTTGTAAAAGGGTTTTGGTTCTTAGAGGATTTTCAAGAGATTATTGCTCAGTTTTATACATTTATAAAGACTTTTTAGTATAGTGTGTACACTCCTCAAACATATTTGAAAATAATTTTGCAACTATTTTGAAAACTATAGTCTAACATAATTTTCACAAATAGTTTTGCAAATAGTATATATAGAATTTTCAAGATATTTTTGCAACCATTTTCCAACCATTTGCAAATCAGTTTTCAAACATTTTTATTTCACACAAAGAAAATAAATTTTTGTAATTAAAATTATTTACAAAGGTTGAACACTTTTTACAAAATATTTTCCAAACAGCTTTTAAAAGATTTTCAAAAAGAGTTTCAAACTATTTTTCAAACATTTTGCAAAAAGCATTTTTTCCTCATTTATTAATCAGAATGTAGAAAAAGAGTCTGAGGAGCTACAAACATCTTTTATTTTAACATTATTTATAGCCATAGGTATTATTTATAATAAAATACAAAAGTACGAGTTATGGCTTAAAGCATGTACATAATATATACGACCCCCCTATACAAAGCTCGAGCTATGTCCTCATAGATCAAGGTGAAAACGATAAGACATAACTCGGACCGAGTATAGAGAAGTCTAAAGAATGAAGGAATGAGGAGATAAATAAATGAACAGGAAGTTGACCGTCCCCCCTATACATAGGATCAACCAATCGTAAGTATAGCAGACTGTACACAAGGTAGGGATGGTCAAGGGTGATAAGGAATAGGTCATACTCAGGCTGTCTCCCCCTATACTTAGGGTAAGATATCCCTAAGTATAGACAAGAAGAGGATACAATGGAGTGGATCAAGAAATCGAAGGACTCTGGGTGCTCACCCCCATACCTTGGACAAAGTACATCCTAAGTATAGAAGACTGACAACAAGGGGAGACACCTTTTTGGTAGAAAAAGAAAATTGAAAAGTAAAATAAGAAAAGAAGAAAAGAGAAGAAATTAAAGGAAAAGTTTTTGAGGTGCATTGTCTGAATCTTTTGATGCTACGAGTGCCGTGGATGTATATTCAAAACGCAAAACCTGGATTGTGTCGACAACAACCTAGAAAGTATCAAGCTCAAGGTAGGGCTTCAGTAGTTGACTGTTGACGACAAATGGGTGTTTGTCGAGAGGCAGTTTTGATATGGAAATACTTCCAATGTCGCGTACTTCATGGACTTGGAATGGCCCTGTCTATTTGCTTTTTAATTTGCACGGGAATATCTTTAACTTTGCATCAAATAACCACACTTTCTGCCCAGCTTCGAAGGTCTTTCGTCTGATGTCCCGGTCATGACAGCATTTCACCTTCTCCTTGTACATCAAGGTGTTATCGTACGCATAATCTCAAAATTCCCGGAGTCTGTTCATATCATCTTTCCTTTTCTGACCACTATTATGTGAGTCCAAATTGCACATGTTGATTGCCCATGAGGATTTATGAATTAATTCTACAAGCAGATGGCATAGTTTTCCATATACAAGACTATAGGGCAACATGCCCAAGGGAGACTTGTAAGAGGTTCTTTATGCCCATAGGACGGAGTCCAAGATTTGGGACCAATTCTTTCTGTCCGGCCTCACAAGTTTATGAAGGATCGTCTTGATTTCTTTGTTCGATAATTCTGCCATGCTATTGGTTTGGGGATGATAAGGAGATGCGACTTGATGGTCGAAGCCATATTCCTTCGTTATTTTCTTGGCCTCTTTGTTCATGAACTGGCTACCCCTATCTGATATAAGAATCTTTCGAATCCCGAATCATAAATGATATTCTCTCTTAGGAATCGGCATACTGTCCGGATGTCTGTGGCTCGAGCGGGGATAGCTTCAACCCAGCGACTCACATAGTCGGCATCAAGGAGGATGTGCTCATATACCTGATTGTTAGGGAAAGGGCCCATGAAATCGATGCCCCAAGCATCGAAGATGTCTGCTATCTGAATGATCTTCAGGGGCATCGAGTCTTTTCTTGTGACTGTGCCCTTCAATCTCTGACAGTCAGTGCATCATTTGATGAAGGTTGCTGCATCCTTGGGCCATCAGACACCACACTGAATTACTTTTGCTACCGTCATATCTCAAGAGTGGTGTCCACCATATTCGAGAGAGTGACAATGCTTGAGGACACTATGATGCTCCTCCTGAGGAATGCACCTACGCCAAATGCAATCTGCCACTTCCCTGAATAAGAGGGGATCTTCCCATTGGTAGAATTGGATTGTCGACAAGAACTTGTCCTTCTGAATTTTCATCCAATCCGACGATACTACCCTCGAAACGAGGTAGTTGACAATATTAGCATACTAGGGGATTGAATCCACAACCAAACTGGATTCGTCAGGAAAGGTTTCTGTGATGGGTGCATTGTTCAGCGGAGTCTCTTGCTGCTCAATTCTGCAGAGATGATCTGCTACCACATTCTGAACTCCAGGCTTGTTCTTGATTTCCAAATCAAATTCTTGAGGAGAAGGATCCATCTGATCATTCTTGGGCTTGGCAACCTTCTTCTGTTGTAAATATCTGATAGCAGAGTGGTCTGTGAAGATGGTAAATTTCGATCCGAGCAAATAAGATCTGAACTTTTTCAAGACGAATACCACAACCAGCAACTCTTTTTCTATTACAATGGAATTTCTTTGAGATTCATATAATGTCTTGTTGGCGTAATCAATAGCCCCAGCTGCAAAGTTTGATGCATCCATCATGATCTCGAAAGGAAGAGACCAATCCGACAGCTGGAGGACTGGAGCTTGAGTGATAAGATCCTTCAGTTGATTGAACGAAAGGAGAAGCTGCTGATCAACATTAAACTCGCTCTCCTTGCATAAAAGTTATGTAAGAGGTAGGGCGATACGGCTGAAATCTCGGATGAATCTTATGTAGAAACCCGCATGCCCCATGAATGACCTCACATTCTTTACTCTATGAGGTAGCTCATGATGGGCAATGACATCCACCTTTGCAGACCGACTTCAATGCCACGTTTGGAAATCACGTGACCCAGCACAATTCACTCTATGACCATGAAGTGGTTCTTTTCCCATGATAGCACTAAATTGACTTCATGACATTGCTGAAGTACTCTGCCTAGGTGCTCAAGACAAGAATCGAAACTGTCACCAAAGATGGAGAAGTCGTCCATAAACACCTCGAGAAAACTACGCACCATCTCAGCGAAGAATGCAAGCATGCATCTATGGAATGTCGCTGGTCCGTTGCACAATCCCAAGGGTATTCATCTGAAGGCATAGGGGCCGAACGGGAAAGTGAAGGTAGTCTTCTCTTGGTCCTCAGGGGCGATTGCCACGTGGTTGTACTCGGAGTACCCATCCAGAAAGAAGAAGAACTCCTTGTCAGCTAGTCTTTCCAAAACTTAATCAATGAATGGCAAGGAAAAGTGGTCCTTCTTTGTTGATGCATTAAGATGGAGGTAATCAACACATACACACCAGGATGTCGGTACTGAGTAGATATCTCCTCTCGTCTTTCATTTGTAACTACGGTAAGCCCCGACTTCTTTGGAACTATGTGCAAGGGGCTCACCGATATTAAGTCAGAGATTGGGTAAATGAAGCCTGCGTCACAGCATTTCGTGATTTCTTTCATGACGACGTCCTGGAGATTTGGATTCAGTCTCCTTTGGAATTCGCAGGATGGCTTGAGAACTTCTTCTTGGTAAATATTGTGTGAACACAATGCCGAATTTATCTCACAGAGATCTGATACATGCCAACCAAGTGCCTTGCGATTCTTTTCTAGAACCTCGAGAAGTCGAGATTCTTGCTCCGTAGTCAGCCTGTTGCTGATGATGATCGGATACATGTTTTCTTCACATGCAAGGAAAGAATACTTCAAGACTACAGGAAGTGGCTTGAGTTCTAGTTCTGATCTAGCTAACTTGTTAGTCACAATGGAAACTATACTGGTGGTAGGATGTGCTGCTTGAATTTAAGTAGAGCTACTGCCCTCAATACTTTGTTGAGATTCTGATAATGCGCCGAACAGTTCTGGACTAGGCTCATCGTGTTCGAGTTGCAGTGAATCATTGGAGTCAAAAAGGTGCATCAGCAAATTAGATTCTGTCTCCCAATTATCATCGGAGCATGTGTCGACTGTGATTTCTAAGTCCTCCTCTAGAGAGAGGATTTCATGGGTCCATGGATAATCCAACGGAAGTGGTGTATCTCTGATTTCTACAATAAAGTTACAGTCTGATGCACGACTCTCATCAGTCACGACAATCGGCTTGCTGATCATGTCTATAATGATTCTTATGCAGCCCGAGCTAAAAGTGATCTTGCTAGACCCATAATCAACCACGTCTACTGAGGTGCTTAGGAATGGTTGACCAATGATGATAGGGGTCTGGAGTAAGGGTGCGAGGGAGTCCATATAAAGGACTACAAAGTCAACTGGCAACTACATTTCCCACACCTTTACCACAACATCTTCCAAAAGACCTCTAGGTCGCTTGATGGATCGGTCAGCAATTTGAAGGATTGTTTGTGTCTGCTTGAGCGGGCCTAGCTCAAATTCCTGTAGTAGTGACGAGGACAGAAGGTTGATGGAAGACACGCTGGCAAGAAGAGTGCGCTCGAAGACCTGATCAAAAATCTCACAACTGATAAGAGGTGCCCCTTTGTATTGCTTCTTTTGTGGGAGATTGCTGATGGCAGCTACAGTATCCATGGTGAGAATGTGCTTCTCGACCTGTCGGTGTCTTTTCTTTCGTGCTTGGTAACGCTTACTTGTACATTCTTCATTCTAACCTTTCTTTACAACTGGCATGTACTCCATGGCCTTCATCAGAGGAATCTCAACAGTGAAGTTATTAATGATATCCACAACTCTAGAATCAGATAATGCATTTATTATTTTTGCATTTTTTTGGGTTTTTCCATTGCATCAGGAAAAGGAATATGTACATTGCTGGAATCCAAATTAGAGTTCTTATTTACAATAAAACCATCGTCCACAAATTGTTGTACATCCGGACTACAAAAAAGAGTACAAGCTGGAAGCTGAGGTGCTGGTAGTGATGGACGTTCAAAAAGTAGGGCCTCCGCTCCATTGGCTGACGTGGGATCGGCTGCTGTTGGCAGGTCCTCCAAGGCTGGCGCGGCTTCACTTTGGCGACGCTCTTCTTTTTGTTCTTTTTGTTTTTGCTGATTTTTTTGTTGTTTTTGTTGATGCAGATGGTGGTGAGTTGCAGCTAGAATGGCTCCTCCGTCTTCTTCTACCTCACCCGTCCCTGTAGCTGGCACAGTTGATGCAGAAGATGACGATTTACCTGAAGCTTTATTCTCCCCTTTGTTGATGGCAGGAGGAGGCAAGGCCCAACTGCTCCTAAGAGTTACAATATTAGATAAAACAATAGTACAATCATCTAACTCTACAGGCATAAGTGAGACATTAAACTGTACCTCCTCTTTCTTCTTGATGTTGTTGGGGTTAGCTTCGACCTGCGTCAGGATGGTAGTTTTAGTGGCGGTCAGATCATCTAGTTTCCTGGTCATATCTGCTAGGCCATTGACGAGCTGGGCAAAGCAATCCAAGGTCAGGTTCACGGGATTTGCCTCAGAAGATTCAACGGACAGATCACGTTGTTGTTGCGGGTGCGGGAGCTGAGGCAACGACTGCTGGTGGTGCTGTCGTGGTGGACGAAGCTGAAATTGATTGTAGGAGGGAGGAGGGTACTGCTGATACTGCTGAGGAAGAGCAGCCGCACACGGATGGTGTGGCGGTGGCTGTCGGTACTGTGGCTATTGGTAGTGTTTATTATGCGTCCATTGGTTAGCATACTGGGGAGGCTGGTGATATTGCGGTGGCGGCTGCGATGACTTCTCAAAACGACCACCCTTTGGTTAATTGTATTGCATGTTGGCTTGTTGTTGGCCCTATGGGTGTCTGGTAGGACGATCCAACTGCGCATCGTTGCTCCATACACCGTTTACTTATTGGATCAGGGGTGGTAGTGGGAATGTTAGATCCGACTGATTGAGGAAATCTAGCTGGTAAACAATCATCTGTTGTTGCGGCTGGCCATGGTCGGGTGTCTATAGGTAATACACGTGCTGAACTGCCCGTAGTTGCTGGCTTGGATGAGGCTGATGTGGCGGTGATGGATCATACTTCTTGTCAGCTGGAGCATCTAGAGATGGTGTTGTCGACTGGACAGAGTTGATGGTGCCTACCAGCAGCTCCAACTGCTTGGTAATCTGATCCAGTTTATCAAGATTCTGAGTCCTCTTCTCGATCACAGCGAGTTTCTTAAGGTCCTGTGATCTTTTCTCAATGATGTCAACCTTCGAGAGATGGCCCCTGATGATGCTAAGGTTGGAAATCTTGTATCTCTCGGCTTCACGAGCCGATGCCATATGTACTTGCTTTTTGAGAATCTAGGGTTGCTTTTGATATGCATTGGATGAAGAGAGAGTGACCTCTCCCTCGGCCATCTCCTCGAATATCTGCCATACGACGTCTTCATCCTTGTCCAAGTGTGAGCCTGTCAAGAAGCCTTTGAATTTATACATTCAGCTCCCTGAAGAAGTGCTGGACCAAGGAAGGCATTTCTCCTGCAGATCGGAGAATCTCTCCCAAGCTTCGTGGACACTATCTTATGCACCCTGAGAGAAGTTGCTGATTCGTGCTCGCATATGATTGAGCTGACCGAGTGGGTAGAACTTGTGTAAGAGTGTGGATTTCAGCTCCTCCCAAGTCGTCCCAACCTTCCCCAGGTGATTGACCCAGTAGAGGGCCTTATCCTATTGACTGAATGGGAACGTCATCATCTTTACTATGTCCAGAGGGACATTGGGGTAATGAGTAGTACGGAAGATCTATGAAAACTGCTGGAGATGAATGTATGGCTATTCACTAGTGTTCCCATGGAAAGATGGAAGAAGAGAGAGGAATTGAGGCTTCATCTCAAAGTGAGCATGCACCGGTAGAATACGGATCCACTCGGTCATCTGGTTGTCTCAAGGGTTGTAGGTCTCTTTCAACATCGGTTTCGACCTTCCTTGTTCAGGCTCTTCCTCTTATGGATTGTCAAGGGGTCCACCACCTCCTCCTCCTTGTCTGCCTACTCCTCCTTTGGGTCTATTCATCACATCATTCAACATTTCTTGAAATGTAGTCTGTGCGAGGGCTTGCTCTGTCAGCTGATGCTGGATAGCTTGAATGGATGCCAACAATCGTGCATTGACATGATTTTGATCAGGCATATGTCCTTGCTTTAGCTGAGGGGGTTGTTGACCCATGCCCTTTCCTTGAGGAGCCATCTCAGGGTCTGAATCTGAGGCGATGAATTCTAGTTTTGGATCCAGTACTTGGTTTGTCTTATATCTGCAAGATGATTGAATCCCAATTAGACCACTTGCAATCGAATCCAGGTTGCCATGATGAATATGGAATCAAGGTCAATCCAGAGTATTGTGAATTAAAAAAAGATATGAACTATAATCGACATTCATTCGCAACGGTGAAAGTGGGACAAGAGTGGTCCTGATTTATTGGGTTTTCAAGAGGAAGGGTAGAAGACGAGGAGTCTGGAGATCGACCCGCAAGTCCGGATCAAGTTCTCGGGAATCGCCTCGAACTATTGGCGAGGTCGAGTCCATATAATCGATGTAGGTGTTGACGGGATACTTACTAAACCATCCATAGATCGCCTTCGCGAAGCAAGAGGGGAGTAGATATCAGAAGAAAGATACGGTGGTCAATGAGGAACAAATCGGAATGCAAAATAGTATAAAGGCTCGAACTGAGCGGTGGTCAAAGAGAGAAATGCACGACAAAATTTGCACTAGCACGTAGGACATGATCTTTGAACCATAATTTAGATCCATACAAACACAATACAATATTTGGTTCACCATCTCACACTACGTGAAGTCGTAAAGGTTCGGCTACTTATTATCTTTTCAGTTTTAGAGTTGTTGTTTCAGGCATATCTTATAACAAGTCCTTAGAATGCTAACCCTATAAGAGAGAGAGTACTTCCAGAAAAGTATCATGTACATGTCCTCCTCCTTTGTAACCTATAGTCTGTAGTTTTTGAGGTCCTTGTAACCTTTCCTAGATCCCTACTCAACCAAAGAAATAGAAGGAGGAAGCCGATAGGCGAAACCAATACTTCGATTCTTGCTCGGAACGGAATCACTGGTGAGCGTGCTAGAACCTACTCAGATGCAAACCGATGAGACAGACACCCCTGTGAAGACATGGCCTATATTCAGTACTTCAGGCCATGACGATGTTCAATACAAGGTGGGAACAACATCATTGTCAAGGCCCTACTAGATCAATACGATAGAAGCGCCATTACTTAGAAAATCCAGGCGATACACAAGGTAGATACATATTGGGATTTGGTCTCTATTCCTTATGGGACGTGCCTTGCTCATGGGAGGGGTTGTGGTCCCCTCCGAAGGTACCTAAAAGTAATGAGGGCTTTATGGACCCAGAATAATGATAGCCATTACAGATTTTAATTAAGGTCAAAGTTTATTTAGCAGTCCACTTGTTTTAATTTTTGGGTTTTCACTTTTTTTTTAATCTGGTTTCATAAAAGTGTGTAACATTTTTGTAGATTTTCATTTGTCCTAGGTGCTCAAAACCAGGGGGAGATAGTGGAAAAGCCATGCAAGTTGATTCAATGATTGAAATCTCACCATTGAACCTAATGATGCATGTCGAGTTAGAAGACTTACAGCGCATCTCAGCTCTCTACAAGCGGTATGCAAAATAGAAATTTTAAACCTATCTACATGACGGTGTGTAATCGACAAAATCACCCTAAACAGTAGCTGCTAGTAATCGTGAAAAACAAATTGTTAGTTATTCATAAATGAGAACAAGGTCCGGTCTTTGATACCGATCGGTGCCCGCCACAACAGGTCCTACACGCATTGTATACGACATCTATCGGACATGATCTCAGATCTGAATTACTAACATTATTAATTTTACTAGATCCATACGTAATAGACTATAGGAACATGCATTCTTATTAAGGTGTGGACCTAGTTACCGCATCAAGCAGTCTAAATCAAGGGGCTTCATGCACACAAAACAAAGTAAAATAGACGAGGACCCCAAGTGAACTGACACGTGGGCACTTGACCTCATTGTGAAGAGTAGAGTCCAAGTTTTATTACATGCAAAAATTCTCTCTCTCACCATAAAATTACAAAATTGTTTTTTTTTTCAAACCTAATTCCTCCTTTTGCTTCCTCGGTGCTCTCTCCAGTTGGACAAAAAGAGAAGACCAGCCTCCTCCAGGCATGGTTGCATCGGCTTCCAAGGAAACCATTCTCGCATGGTGGGCCCAACGCATCAAAGTAGCAAAAACAAGGCATTAGCTTTTTTAATCAAATGATCGAACCAATGAATATCTACATCAATAATGAATATTTATAGAAATAATCAAAGATATAATTGCCAATAAATTAATAAATATTCACAACAATAAATCGGATAAATCATTATACAAAAATAACTGGTAAAATAGGCAACGCTCATTACTCCCCGGCAACGGCGCTATCTGATAACAGAGGAGAGATCGATCTGAAGTCGTGTCAATCCACAAGGCAGACAGACAGTCGCTGATTTGACCTCGAATGAAATTCGCGGTTATGCAACAAGTAATACACAATAGAAACAATTCAATTCATGGCAAAACGTGGAATTAAAATGTTTTTCTCTACAATAAAATGCATAGTAGGCAAGCATGTAGAGGTCGAACCACAAGGAGCAAAATGGTAGCCTATGGTTATCTATGTACAACCAAGCCATTCATTTGTATAATTCTTTTTGTGGGTTTTTTACTTTATATTTTTTTATTTTATTTTTCGTTTTATATTTTTTTTAATTTTCTGATTTTGTATTTCCTTTTTGGATTTTTATCTTTTTATATTTCATTTTGATTTAAATATAACATAGTTATATATGTATATGTAAAAATGCAATATAAGGTATATAGATACTACATAGATAAATTTATGTAAAAATAGCCAAAATATATTAAATAATATATTTTTGCTATTTTTAAATTTATCAATTTTTTTGTTGTTTTTCAGGAATTTTTGCTAGTTTTATGTATTTTTAAAGTAAAAAATATCCCAAACATGGGATTAATAAATAAAACGAAATTGATTTGGGTTTTAAAAATAATAAATAAGTCCCTAAATTACCCAAATGAATTTTAATAGATATACAATAACATATAAATAATTATAAAACAGAAAAAACATATTTTGTATATTTTTATAGAATTGTTATATTTTTTGGTTGGAATTTGGATCTTTCTGATTATTTTAATTTTCTTTTTCTTATTTTTAGGGGTTTTTGTTTTTAGACTCAATAAATATCAAAATATACCATATATAATATTTTTTTTGGAAATTTTAAAAAGTTTTTATATTTGTTGGTATCTTATAAATTCGAAAGGGATTATTTAGTCTCCTTTTTAATTTTAGTAAATGGATAAAATGCAAAAAAATGCTAATTTAAAATATAGGAGTGAAACTACATAGCATAAAGCATTTATCCCTATTTTTTTCGTATTTTTAGGTGTTCAATTGTTTTTTTAATAATTAGATAAAGGCTACAAATATTACTTGACAGGGGCATTTTTGCAAATAAAATAAAGTATAGGGTCCCTAGTGCAAAAACACTAGAAATATTCAATGTTAACTAAATTTTATTGAATCCTTTAATAAATATAAAAATCGCCAGGGTTACAAACGTAAAATACGTGGGACTATACGTGACGCCGCTTGGGATGGACCAAAATACAATTATGAAAAAGTTCAAGGGCCTCCAAGCAATTTTCACAAAAATATACAACGTACTTTTCATATTATTAGACTAAACAATATATACAGAAACTATCAGGGGCTTACATGCAATTTTTCCACCTCAAATGGGACGGCACGTGAGGTGATCTAGACTGGACACAAAAGTAAATAAAATAAATACACAGGGTCATTTTCAAAATGTCCATTTTGTTTTAAACGGTGAACTTTTTTTACAGGGCTAAATAATAAACACAAAAATGTTAGGGTTAGATGTGCAATTTACCCCATATATGCGCGCTATCGAACGGTCCTCCTCCCTTCACTTAAATACGTGGCACGTTCTGGTGAGCCGATACCCCTTTGGAGATGGCCGTTCTGGATTAGGTCTGTGATCTTCATCAATGACCGAGATGTGGCAAGGATGGATGGTTGAGATTAAAATTGGAGCCACGCCCTTGATGGGACGGCTGCTACCTCACTCCAAGAATAGGGAAGAAGGTCCTTGCCTCAGAGATTCGATCATCGATTTCTCCATTCTCCAGCAGTCTTCTTCACTGATGAGATACTCTACACATCCAGGAAGGTTCACCGAAGCCGCAGGTGTGCACCAAAAGGTCCAAGACCCCATGGAGATGCTTGGCGAGCTCAAGAAAGAAGGGGGGCCTGGGAACCTTTAAGTCAACTCGATTCGAGCCCAGGAGGGCTCCTTCACGTGTGAGACTTGCACAAGAAGAACGAACGGCTCGAGGTGCTCCTCCTTAACCAAATGTGAAGCTGGATATGTAAGAAAAAGGTGGGCAGAGAGGATTCCAGCAAAGCGGTGGAGGAAATCCTTGATTCTCAGAACTCGAGCGGTCCTGGGGGATTAGATGTACGTGGAACGATCGGGAGGCGGTGAAGATTGATATGGAGACGAAAAGAACGATGGGGATGGTCCAAGTGCGCACAGAGGAGCTCGCTGGAGCTCGACTCTGACTACTGGGTGAGCGATTATGGTTGATTTACTTTACTAAAACCCAAACCAAAGAACGGAAATTAAACCTATGACTAAATTAAGCAAAAGGAACGAGAAAGGGACAACTCTTATACCTGGGGGATGCCCAAGGAGCAGGGTCACCAGCGACAGCGGCTATAGGTGCACCCCGGCCTCGTGGAACTCCACCTAAGTACACAACAACTCCTCCTGTCACGAGAAGATGATTGGGATCCAAGGCGAAGGCCCCTAGGGCTTTAATGGTGACCAAATTTGAAGAAAGAGGCGGAGAGTATTATTTATATACTTTGCTAAACACTCTTATTGACCGGTGAAAAATAGTGATTTAGGCCTATGTACATGCGATTGAAATGCATAGCGTGCATGTACAATGATCAATGAAGAATTTTCATGAAGGAAGTGATCGCGATTGAGCGATGTAGCAGCCGAGAAAAAAGGCACAAAATATGGGAAAAGATGGGATGCGCCAAATAAGGCGTGGGGGAGACTATTGACCGGTGGTCAACTTTTGGAGCCGCTGCCATTGGTCCATCTCAGCTCACTACACGACGAACTGGCTGATTTTATTCAAAAATAATTAATTTAAAATAATAAACGATTTATTAATATTTGAGGGTAAAATAAAAATTGTGCATTATTTAAAGTTGTATTTTATTATGATTTTAATTTATTTTTGGTGTATTTTATTACAAGTTTATTTTTAATGGCTTATTTATATGTATAATTACATATAATTTGTATATTTTTATTTTTATTTTATATATTTTATTTTATTATTTTATTTTTTTATTTTAATTATTTATAACTTATTTTTGTGAATATAAATATATTTTTTTTTTATTTTTATGATGTTATTTGTACACTTAACTAAATAGGTATGTATATTCTACCGATGTATTTATAGGTATTATACCAAGGTTCCATATACATCTTTTTATTTTATTCTGTTTTGATGATTTTTATTTTGGTTCTGTATTTTTAATAAAATATGTATATGATTTACACTTTCTCAAAAAATGTATATTATTTACAATATTATAAAAACATAAAGAATAAAAGAATGAAGGAATATATTTCCCTTTCATTTATATACATATAGAAACATATGTGTTTTGTCTATGCTTTCACATAGATTTATTTTATTTTTCATTATCTTTTTGGTTTTATTTTAATTTTAGTATGTACATGTATTGTAAATAATATTTACAAAATTATAAAAATATGAATTTCTAAAAATATTAAAGAATGAATAAAATACACATTTTAATTGGTAGAATGTACAATAGGGGTCAAAAACCTAACTTTCATACACAAAAAAAAAGCCAGAAACTAAACTTCACAGATCCATATCTTTCAAATAAAAACTCGAAAATGATATGTTTTGAGTTTTATTTGAAAGATATGGATCTGTGAAGTTTAGTTTCTGGCTTTTTATTTTGTGTATAAAATGTACACAGTGTATTATTTTTGTACAAACTTAATTTTGTATTTTTATTTTCATTATTATCTACAACTTTTATGTTCAAAGTTTCTTTATTTGATAAATAAATAATGAAGAATAAAATAGTAGTCTAAAATACGTAATTAATGAATGAATAAGTAGGAATTTTTATTCTATTTTTGGCCATTATCTCCCCCTACTTTATTCCTTGTCAACCAAGTCAATCCTTGACTTGGTCTCAGGGATTAGGGTCATAAAATATTTTCAATATTTTCTTTCTTTTTCTTTTCTTCTCTTTATTCTGTAATTTTGGCATAAAAAATAGTATTATTTACATAGTAATATTGGATGCTATAAGTAAAAGTTAACGCCATTTACATGCATTAGCTAGGGTTTTTAAGGCCAAAATGATATAATAAAGGTGATGAAATGGAGATTCGTCAGTTTTGCAGTTATAACTAGCAATATGGTGATGAATTTAAGCATGGTTACATGAGATAATTAATAAATACATGATTTATTATTATTATTATTATTTATTATCCTTATTACATAAAATATTGAATAATATGTAAAGCTGATAAACAAACATTAACATTTAACTTCATGTACATAACTAACCCTCGTTAATGTATATAAATTTCTCTTTTCATGTTCTTAGTTTTTTGTATTTTATTAAATACCAAAAATCACGTAAAAATAGATAAATAGTTTATATATTTATTTCGAATTAAATACAAATAAAAATACAAAAAATGTCATAAGAGTTTAAAACATGTATTTTTAATTCCTTAAAAATACTTATTTTTTTACTATGTATATTTAACCTACTTTGATTGTGTATTCAACATGAAACCGGTAGGTCTCAAAAGATCTACAATTTCAAGTTTAGTACATTTTGAATTGAGGCTCGTACATATTTGCTTTGCAATTTTCTTTCTTTTCTTATTTCTCTTGTTTTCATTGGATCACACGGCTCTCACTGGGATGCCCACATGGCCCACCTCTTCTTTAGCCACGACACCCCTTCCTCAACTGGACGATTTTCTTGATCGATCCCATATGGGCTGCACATCAGCTCCCTTACCACAACCCTCTGATCTAGTCAATCAGGTCGATTACCACCGTCCCTTCGCGCCCCATCCTCGATCATTGGATCTCTAGATCCAACGATCGTTGTTTTGTATTCATCTACAATAGCTACCAACCACCCATGATGACCTCATCATTATGCCTTCTTCTCCCATTTATCTCTGCCACCCAAGACCTCCTATCCACTATATAACCCTGTTTTGACATGAATTATTTACACCCTCTCATGCGAGACCATTAGACTTCACGTACCACCTTCTAGGGCAAATAGATGACGATTACAAACTCCCTGGTCATCATCCTATAACTGTAATCCACCTCTAAGAAACCTCCATATCCAGCTTCAATCCTGATCGTTCACAAATACAAGAATGATCCCCTTAGCTCTCTTCCCCTCCCTGTGATAGGGGGAAGGTGAATTGAGAAGCAAAATGGGGGAATAGCTCTGGTTAGACCCATTGTCTCTTTGACCATAACAACACTCTCGCTCGAGGCCATTTGAGCTTCCTAGTTGCTTGACAAAGTGAAGCGAAGATCAGAACACCATCAGGTGCTCAACACTAGCCCATCCTTTCGCCAGTGACACTCTTTAATCCTAGGTTACCATTTCTTTATGCTTTTGTCATGCTTTCTCTGAATTATATAGACACATACACTAAACCTCGCCCTCAAGTGAACCTCTCCATGCCTTCGTCAGATTCCCTTGATACATGAATAACCCTCAGATCACCACCTCCTTCAGTCAGAGCATCGTACACACCAGGCCTTCTTCTCCGACCTTCTTGGAGATGAAACCACTATGGTCCTCCCCTTTCTTCACCGGTAGGACCTCTGGCCATCTCCGACATGCTAGACACGCTTTGACACTTTCTCCCTCACCAATCTTGCAGGTATACCCCTTCAACGATCAGACATCAGGCATAGATCCATTCTAGAGCTCTGCCTCTAGTATGCATTCGTTGACGGCCTTGTCCAGAGGGTTCTGCCATTCCTCAGGATCGCAAGCTTCATCGCAAGCCTCCTAAGATGGTTCCAGCATCATAATCAACTGCTATGGAGAATGGAGGAGCACTTGCATCCGCGTCAAAGCTCTGTCTCCATTTCTACAGAGAGGAGGAGCACATAAGAGCTACAAGTGTCATTAGATGGCACCATCCAATGTCCATCCAATGACTATGGACCATCCACGTTGCCTACACAGAAGTGCGATGGGTCCGAGACTTTCCTGAGTCTCCTCGGGCCCCCATGTGGTCCGAGGCACCAATAGTAGCATGATCTTCTTCTGATCCTCCACCCACGTGCATGACACGTGTTGGCCTAGGATGTTTACAGTAAAGCTATATGTTGTTCTTTAAATTACATTTAGATCTAGAATACATCAGCCTCACGTGGCACGCCTAAGAATTTTGCACAGGGGCCCTTCCTGAAAGCTAAGATTTGGGCCTTACCACATCACAGAGGCATGAAGATTGTATCAAATGCGATCTTAGGGAACTGGTCATACGAGTTGCAACAAGTTACAGAATTTAGAAAATTTTAAATAGGTAAAATAACATTATTTGAGAAAACTTCTCAAATCATTTCATCAAGACCATAAACGAGTCCAAGAAATACCTCTTGAAGCTTGATTTTGATCATATGTCTCTAAGCGAAGATATCTCTGGTCTCATGTCTGACCCGATGAAGGATGCACTTGTGGGCTCATGGATGAGATGTATAGTTCACGCAATCGGAGTTAATGATCCAAGGTTGTAATCTCCTGATTTCGTCCATGAAATATTGATCCTCCTTCACGAGAAGAAGCACCAAAGAATGTAGAGATACACAAGTTTTTGATCCGACAACATAATGACATTGCGACGATAGTGAGATCTCTCAACAAAATATGTGGATGGCTACGGTATTTGGACAGAGAGAGGCTTGGACGTATGGTAGAGAATTATAGGGAGGGTGAGAGTTATTTCTCTTCCAGTTATTATAAAAGAGAGATAAGTATTGCCTCTCTTTTATAACATATTGGATGTCCATGGATATCAATCCATGTGCACATATAATTAATTGTTTAGATTATTTTGCGCTTTCAATCATTGGCCATGTTCCTTTTGCTTAAAGTTGCACAACAAATAGTTTATTTAAAAATAAATTAAATATATTGAAGAGCAATCAATATAATTCAATTTAAATTAAATTAATAAATATAGAATTACCAGGAAGTAGAGCAAGTTTCCTTCCATACCTTGGGAGGACGACCGCCAAGTTTTAGGACTCAAGGTGGTCATCGAATCCTTGAATGATAAGGAGGCTTTCTCATTTCAATTATGTTTAAATCTCATATCTCATCATATATTCCACTTATGCAACAACTTTTGTTGCAAATTTATTCGCTATAGTAATTCCAAATTATTGTGATAATTTAAATCATGCCATTGCAAATTATGAATCATATTCGTACATCCAATATAAAATGTAATTGCATTTACAATTAATTGTTCAATGTGAACCCAATTCACCGCAACATTTAATTTGTAAATACTACTTAAACTATAATCAACATATTATAAATCACATTTATTATATTTATGACTATTAAGGATAGTGATATCCAAATTAATCATATATTTGATAACTAAATCATATTTAATTATCTTAAGTTATTGTTCACATGTGTACAAATAATGCAAATCATATTCATAGTATTCATGATAGTTAAATAACATTTAATCATCAATTACCCAATGCTTATATACATTATCAACAATAGTGTTATTCTTGAACTCTTTAAAAAATAATGTGCTTTCTCCAAGGATATATGGAAATAAAGGCAGAACGTCTATACATTCCATGTATAGTGACTTCGATATTGAGATGATATCTCATATTCGAATCAAGGGGACCTCTCAAAGATATTTGAATACAAAATATAAATCTAATCTTCTCATTGCATCCGAATCACATTTTCAGTTAAAATGTCCAACATTTGGACTAAGATTGGATAACTAATATACTGAGAGGAATCACTAAAATCCAAACCCGTTTCATCACTCCCTCGAAATGGAATGTCATGGTTATACAATCGTTTACGATCACACCACCCTCGAATATTTCTAATCCACATACATCCTGCATACTGGAAGACCTAAAATAAACCTGAAGTTTTATATCACATTGAAACTGCCTTATTCAAGTTTTATCTTTAAGTTTCTCATTTGGTCTTTGGGTATTGGTGTTCATCGTATGTTTCCTAAAAACATATATCATACCTACAAATTCTTGTCATGCTTCCAAAGCAAGCCGAACATGCATGGAATTTGATCGGTCCCAATACCTCATGAGTGAGCTCATGACATTCGGTTCAGTAGTGAACCTGTATAATCCCATCGAGAGATCGTATTACTCATATGCCCTTGTATGCACACTAGCTCGTCGGTGTATAGACCTTGATTAGGTCATTAACCTAATGGTCTTCCTAATGTACATATTTAGACATATATTAATACATCGGTCTCTGATCAGAGGATGTGTTCCTATATCATGAAAACATACGACATAGGTCATGTTTATATCGGTCTTGTTATGTCAACTCTTTGATCAAACTTAACTGACACCTTCGAATCTCTATTCCTTGCATAGGACGTATGTCTAGAGGTCAGAAAAATATCAACCTCTCGAGAGGGATTGCCATCTTTTTCTCAGGATGGAGATCCTTTCTTAACAATCATTTAACAATGCTTAATGAGTCCTCAATCTAAATCTTTAGACATCATCCAATCACTAACATCTATGATTCAACCATTGAATAAACATCTATGTGATTATTAAGATGCCATGGTACATAATCCTAATTTTACTAAGGGACCTTATAAGTGCATTCATTAATTTAATATCGGATAAGGAGTGAAAAATTAAGCAATAACCTTTATTGATATATCGAAGATTACAATAATATTTATTGTAGGAATGGTTCGCCCTGAGCTCACATGGATAACAATCTCCCACTAGACCTCAGAACCATTCAGGTGCAATCTTTAAACCAATGATCAGTACATGCTGGTCAGAAACCTTTTTGGGTATATCTTTGGTAAGGGGATCGACCACATTATCGGTAGAGGCCACCTTGGTGATGATTATCACAAGCGATATTTACTTTTAACGTGTTTGCTCTTTTGATGCCACATGGGTTCCTTCGCCTAAGTTATGGCTCCCATGTTATCGCAAAGCAGTGTGTTGGGAGTATTAGAGGAAACTACGCCAAGTTTCATGATGAACTTGGGTAACTACACTGCCTCCTTTGTAGCATCCGATATGGCAATGTATCCAGCTGCTGTTATTGAATCAATCATAGTGTCCTACCTCTTTCTTCTTAAGCTCACAACACCACCGACTAAAAGAACACAAACCCTGAAGTTGACTTGCAACCATCTCTATCATATTCGAAGTTTGAATCTGTGTATACTAAGACTAGGAGATCACCATCTCCATAAACCAAGTTGTAATCTTACATCTGTCTTAGATATTTAACGGTGTTCTTCACTACATTCCAGTGTTGTTCTCCATAGTAGGATTGGTAATGGCTTACCACTCCTAATACATGGCAGATATGTCACCTTGTGCACATCATGGCTTACATTAGGCTTTTGTACAACTTATACATAAGGCAATCCAGTCATGGCTTTCTTATCCTCAACACTTTGCGGAGCCATCCCTTTAGATAGGTGAACAAAATCTCATAACGGAAGGAAACATTTCTTGTAATTCTCCATACGGAATCTTTCCAATATCTCCTTAATGTACCCATGTTGTGACAATCCCAAAATCCTCTTTTTTATATTTCTGGACAGCTTCAGACCCAATATATAAAAGGATTTTCCTAGATCCTTCATCTCAAAGGTATGTGACAACCAAATCTTTGCACTAGTCATCATCCTTGTATCATTCCCAATGATAAGGAGTTATCATCTATGTAAAGCATAATGAACACAATGGATCTCCCAATAAGCTTCTTGTACTCACATTCTTCAGTAGCATATTGAATGAAAATCATAACTCTTTATGCTTTTATCAAATCTAATTTTCTATCTATGAGAAGCTTGTTTGGGGCCATAGATGGATTTCTTCTGCTTGCATACTTTTCGTTTCTCGGTTATGAAGCAGTGGAGATGCTCTCCTCGAGGTATCCATTGAGGAATGCAGTCTTGACATCCATCTGCAATGTGTCATAATCAAGATATGAAACTATAACTAGCAGTGCCCTGATTGATTTAAGCATATCTACAAGAGAGAATGTCTCATCGTAGTTTATTACTTCTCTTTATGTGTAGCCCTTGGTTACGAGTCGTGCCATAAAGGCCTCTACCTTGCCATGAGGTCATCTCTTTCTCTTGGAGATCGACTTACACTCAATGGGTATACCCCTCTAGGTAGATCCTCTATGGTCCATACACCGTTCTTGTACATGGAGTCTATTTCAGACATCATTGCTAACATGCATTGATAAATCTCCATTTTATCACCTTTATTTTTTCTTTTGGCCTTAAATCCCTTGCTAAATGCATGTATATATCATTAATTTGTAGAAAATAACACTCAATAATTGATATACAAATGTTGTATAAAATATTGTATTTAATAAATAATAAAAGACTAAAATAAAGAAAAGAAAAAGAAATAAAGTGTCAAAGAAACCGCATGACCCTAGACCCTGGGACCCTATCATCATGATTACTTGGTCGAGAAGGAATAAAGTAGAGGGAGATAGGGAATATCAATTGTTAAGAAAATAACCTAAAAACCCTAATTTTATATCACAGTAACTGCCTTTTATGACCTATTTTATTCTTTATTATACATAAAATAATAAAACTCCTATGTGATAGTTGTACATGACAAAAAATAAAATAAAATTGATTTCATTCAAAAATAATGCACAGTATGTCTGGGACACATCAAATAAAAAGCCACTGAGAAAATTTCCCAAACCTGGTCCTTTTTTCGTTTTATTCAGAATCGAACAAACTCACCTTTATTGTCCATAAGCTTAAAATATCTATTTAATGAAGGTGGTTTCATTTACTTTGGAGTTAAGATGCAAAAGTTGATTTTTGGGCCCTCATTGTGCATCATATATGTATATAATATTCAATTTACTTATTCTTTATAGTTTCCACTTTCTTTTATTTTTAAATATTTTAAATATTATACAAAAAACATTTACATAATAAAAAATAAAATAAATCATAAAAAATGAAATAAAATAAATAAAGTTATCGAATATATATAGGTAACATATACCTATAATATACCTACATAATATGTATAAATAATTATTTAAGTTAACAAATAATATAGAAAAATACAATAAAATATCAACATATATATCTAAATAAGTTATCAATATATAAAATACTTGTATGAATTAGTAAATTTTAAATGAAAAACTAAAATATACCAAAGACATGTATTTTTACTTATAATTATATATGTAAAAATTAATACCTAAAAATCACCTTGTAAAAATAAATAAAAATCATAATTAAGTTTTACAAAAAATAATAAACATTTTTAATGTTTTAAATTTTATTTAATTAATGCATTTATTATTTTATTTCCAATTATTTATTTTCCCCTTATTTTTTCCTCTTTTGTGCGACGTGGACCAATGAGCAGCAAGTCTATGTTGACCTCGTTTAACTCCTCGCCCCTCAAAGGCCTGTGACTATCAGAAGAGGACCCCTTCTTTTTCCCAATTTTCACGACCGCTCCTTTCACTGATTCGACTCGATTCCTTCTTAACTTTTCTTCCTCGATCAATGCTCTTACACACCCTCATGATTTCTCGATCACATGACATTTGAATTGAGTGCAATCTGTACATAAGTCTATTCTCAAAACGATTTTTGATTTTGATCCTTTCTATCTCACATGAACCCTTAAATCTACCCAAAATAAAGTCAATATGGTGACAATGTTCTCATACAATGATTTGCAGCGTGCATGAGGTTGAGAGGACATGATCCAAGCCCTCGTCAGACCTCTCGGCAGAGCTTCGTGTGCTCCCCTTTCTCTGAGCATGTACGATCTCTTTTCTTGCATTTTTAGGTAGATTATAAATCCTGCAACATAGTGTAGCTTTTATTTGATGCGTTTTACGAGTATTTATGCTTAGACCCAAAGATTTCTGTTCGTTAGAGCAGTTGGCTCCGACCACCATTCCGTCATTTCGCAAATATTCCGACCCTTGAGACCATCCCATTTTCTTCCCCTTCCATTTCTCCATGTTTTACCCCGCTTATATCATGTAGACTCCCCCAGGAGTGAGTCACCAAGGTTCCCTCTTCCACCTTCATCAAAACCTCTCCTCCACGATCCACTACTTGCCATTTCCACCCAATAAAAGGGCTAAATCCATCGCGCTCATTCCCTTGTGATTCCCGTGCAGGTTGGGCGCAAAAGTGACCCGTTGGAGTCGATTTCACTAGGGAGCATAAGAGCTCCAACTCGACTATGCTCCCATGACGCTCCAGACCTCCATTTATGGGATCTAGAATCATTTCACCAGTAGCTACGGAACATCCATAGGAATTGATTGAGCATCCCAGCAACGTAAGAACTCGCCGGAAACGTCTAGAAGCTAAGATCCAAGTTCGGATTGGAGCTATTCTTCCCTTGTTCATCTAGACCCTTTCATTGCCATTCCATGAAGAACGAGGCTCCATGTGTATAGGTGACGTCCGATTGATCACCCCAAGTGATGTAAAATCAGAGGGCAAGATCTAGTCTCCGCCCTCCATCACTGAACTGTCATCGGGTACCCAAAAGCCACCACGTGTATCATTGAATCCATTGACACCATCCATTGGGGAGTAGTTGGGGAAAATTGCACATCCGAATCACCACGTCTTTGTAATTACTTTTTACCATTTAAACAATCCCCCGTTGTTTTTTTTTGAAATATGTGCAATTTGAACCCTCATTTATTTTTTTACGCTTAGGTCCTCTGTTAGGTCGCCTCACATACCCATACACATGTGGTGCTTGACAATTTTGTGCCTAAGCCCCTCCAACTTGTTTTATTTAGTTTTAGTATTGTAATTTTATGTCAAGTGAAATATTTTGTTGAAAATTGCAAGCTGTACCCTGAACATTCTAGTAATTTCAAAAGTACCCCTCCTAGTGCATATTTAAAATCAAAATATTTGGGTATTTTGCACGATTTACCCTAGATTTTTCTCAGGTGTTCTTAAATTCGTAGAAACTTTATTTAAAATGCACTGAAGTCCCTTGCGGTATTGTATTTTCTTTTTGTTGACTTAATTTTTATTCAATGTCTCTGATGTTGTACAAATTCTAGAAAAATAGGTCGTTGCCTTAAATATCATTCTAACACACATATTTTTATTATGAAATTTCCTTTGTGATTTTCTAAAAATTCTAGAAACATTATATAGTTGCCTTAAATATCAATTTTATGATTTTCTTTGTATTTTAATGTATAATATTCATGTTGAGGGATTTATTATTTGAGATGTAAATTTAATTAAATAAAATAAGTCCCAAAAGGAAATTATTGGGCAAATTAAATTACGGTCTTGTATGTGATTTTTGTTCCCTTTCTTTTCCCTATCTCGCCCTACTTTATTCATTGTCTCCATGTCATCATGATGTCTGGGTCTCGAGGTATAAGGTCACTCAGTGTCTTCGACACTTCATTCTTTTTCTTTTATTTCCTTTATTCTTTTATTTTAGAATTAAATACATAAATAATACAATATTTTATATAATATTTTTTAATTTTCAGAGTGTTTATTTTGTCAAATTAATGATATGTACATGCATTTAGCAATGTATTTAAGGCCAAAATGAAAGAATAAAGGTTATGATGTGAGGATTCATCACCCCCTATACTTTCCTTTGCTTGTCCTTAGCAAACACTTATGCCGATAAGTGCAGAAAAGAAAATAAAAAAAGATGGATTGATTTTAACTTTTAAACATGTCCTCATAAAATCAAAGTTTGGAGCTTTGTTGGACCTTTGGATTTTTAGTTTGGTTGGAACCTTATTGGGAACCAGATATGAAACAAAACTACCTCTAAGATCCATAAAACTCTACCCAATCCTCCACAAAATTCAGATCAAAGCTAGTCGACGTCATAAACACTCCCTTGTGACTATGAGTCTTTCTTGTACTTTGTCAGTGGTATGTAACTCCTATTCGCTGAAGCGGTAAAAGTCAGGCTTTTCGAACATGGTGACCCTAATTCCCCAATTTGATAACTCTTTCCTCTATAAGAGGAGTATTCCTTTCTAAGTTCAAGTGCAACCGTCTCAAGAAGAGGAGGTGGAGAAGAGAATGGACAGTAGCCAGTGTAGCTACCTATCTTGGGATGCTTGACCAATGTAACCAAGTCATCCGTCGGCAGGATCACATGTATCATTGACCTTGAAGCTCAAGCTCACTTATTCAATACATACATTCTCCGATGGGAATCAATTGTTCTTTGATTTTTTCCTATATATTTTTGTGGTGTTTCTTATTTTTACATTTTTTGAATACTATACAACATGATATACATTAGGACTTTTTCCTCTAGAGCCAGTAGACTATCCCTCTTTTGAAGAATTATTACAACCCACAACATTATGTCATCAGACCTCATGGCTACTGGATGTGGTTGGGGTACAATGGCCACATAATCATTATTCATATGTTCTCATATGCTTGTGTCTCATGCCAATAAATCCAACCATCTACAATTTCAACTTTGTTGAGAAAAGTGTAAGGTACAGGTGTGCAAGTTAGGTCACTGTCGACAATATTCATGCATGTGTTTCGAATATTGTACTTAGACAGTCAAGATGACACTGCACCTAGTCTCATGGTCTCAAAGAATTAAGTCTATCAGAGTTGAAGTGCCTCAATTCCAAATTATATGAGATCCCTATTATTAAGTGGATTAAGGTCCAACCAAGTTCCAATCGTCAGATTTTGTTTAGACTTGTTCAATTGGCAATATCAATCTAAAAAGTGCGAATGTTATGAACAATGCAAGAAATATTTTTTTGAAGCAATTTTCTGATTTTATACTCTTTATGGATATTCGAGAAAGTTCTACAAATTCTATGTAATTTTTGGAAAAAATTGAAATTTTTACATGTTTTGAATTTGCAATTTTTTAGTGATTTTTGAAAAATAAAAGAGTTAGTAAAAGATCTACGTGCACATATTCACACAAGAGTGCTTCTGTATTTACAAAAAATAGATGAAGCATTTACACTAGGTATTTACAGGTTTTTATACAGAGTTTTTAAAGAATTTTTATTTATTTGAAATATGTACATGATTCTCAAAATAATTTGAAAACGTTTTACAAACATTTCAAAAACTTTAATTTGAAAATAGTTTGAAAAATCATTTTACAAAAAAATTTACAAAATTTGGAAAACATTTTGCAAAGGTTTTTTTTTAAAAATAGTATATATATTCTTCTCAAAGTATTTTTACAACCATTTTCCAAATCATTTCCAAATAGATTTTTAAAATATTTTATTCAAACAAAGAAAATAAATTTTTACAAAGAAAAATTTTTTACGAAGGTTTGAAAATAGTTTACAAAATATTTTCAAACTTTTTTACAAAATATTTTTCAAAGAACATTCCAAACCCTTTTTCAAGCATTTTGCAAGATATGTTGAACTGGTTTATTTATCATAGTTACAAAGAATTGGATCTGTGCTTTATGTTTTATTACTTAGCCATATTATTAAAAATATGAAAGCATGATTTATGGTTAAAGTATATACAATGTATATAAAACCCCCTATACTTAGCTTGAGCTATGTCCTCATAGATCAAAGAGAAAAGGACGACGTAACTCGTACTAAGTATAGGAAAGATTGTACTACAACGACTCAATAAAGAATGAGAAGTTGACCGTCACCCCTATACATAGTATCAATTAATCCTAAGTACAACAAACTATTCAGGGAAGGTTAAGGGTGGGAATGAACAAATAAAATCATCGACTCGGCCTATCACCCCTATACTTGGGGTAAAATATCCCAAGGTATAGATAGAGTACCAAGAGTTGAGGATACATGAGAGTGATCAAAGAATCAACAACAGAATACACTCGTCATTTTGTACTTAGGATGAAGTATTTCCTAAGTATATCGATGATGAATGGGATGAGTGAACTTTTTGATAGAATGAAGGAATAGAATTCAAAAAGAATAAATGAAGAAAAAAAGAAAAGAAGAAAATGATTAAATAGTAAAAAATGTTTTTGGACTCCTTGTCTGTTGTTGCTAATTCTATGACTTCAAATTCATCAAGGTAGGCCACCTCTATAGAATAAACAATGGACAAGAAAGTATGATGCTAGAGATAAGGCTTCAGTAGTTGTTTGTTGATCATGAATGGATGTGCGTCAGCTGATAAACATGATATCACAATGCCTTCATTTTTGCGCACAAGCTTTACTATAAATGTCCTGGTCCATTTGCTCTTCAACTTCCCTAGGAATAATTTCAACTTTGTATGAAATAACCAAACCTTCTGAAATGGTTTGAAATTCATTTGGCAGATATGTTTGTCCAGCCACTTATTTACTTTCTCCTTATTTATCATGCTATTGACATATACATAGTCACATAATTCAAGTAATTGATTCAGATCTAGCTTTCTATTCTTATCGTCCTTCTTTGAATCGAAATTACAGGCATTAATTGCCTATAATGAATTATTTCCACAAGCATATGGAAAGTCTTGCCATAGACTAATCGGTATGGATACATTCCAAAAGGTGACTTATATGCGATCTGATAGGACTAAAGAATCGAGTCCAGTTGTTGAGACCAGTTCTTCTTCCTGAGACGTATAAGATTCTGAAGAATAGTCTTGATCTACCTATTTAAACATTCTTCCACGCCTATTTAAACATTTAAAAACGTATAAGATTATGAAGAATAGTCTTGAAAAGCAACTCTATGTTCAATGCAATATTCCAGTATCAACTTCTTCACTTGTTAGTTAATTAAATGTCTACCATCTCTTGATATTATTCTAGGAATATTGAACCTTAAAATGATATTCTCTTTCGGAAACTGGCAGACGATGCGATTCTCGGTAGCTCGAGTTGGGATAGCCTCCACCCAATGACTTATATAGTCGACAGTAAGCAGAATACGCTCAAATCTTTGACTGTTGGGAAATGGGCGCATGGAGTCAACTCGCGTTTGTCAAACACGTCTGAAATTTAAATGTATTTTGGGGGAATTTTATCTCTCATTCCAATAGTTCCACCCAATTTCTAACAGTCAATACAACGTTTCACAAAATCTTCTACATATTTCAAATAGTTGCCACTAAAGGCTGCACTGGAGTGCTTTCGATGTCGTTCTTTTCTAGAATGGTGCACTTTAGTTTCTCAATTATGGCAATTGTTCGAGGACACTGTGAACTTCCTCGTGAGGAATGCACCTCCTCCAGATGCAATCTACCCCCTTACGAAAGAGATAAGGATCCTCCCACTTATAGAAATGAATATCTGACAAAAACATGTCAACTTTCAACTTCGAACATTCTTGTGGAGTGATGAAACTCAGTTCATTGCATTAATTAGCAGATAATAACCCCCTATCTTAGACTAATGTCAATAAAAAACCATATAAATCGTTTTATATATCGAGCATTTGAATAAAGTAAAAAAAATAACAAAACTAAAAATCATAGTGTCTTTATACCCTTAAAAACACTGACAAAAATATTTCTCCCTTCCTTTGACATGTACGTGTTTTTGCAAACTTGTAGATCTCATCGAGATCTACAACTTTCATTTTTTTTAGTTTTTCCTAATTCAGCTTTTTTCTCCTCCTTTTACGTGCATCTTTTTCTGAATAACCTGATTTGGTCACGTCGTTCTTTCCGGTTAAGCCACGCGACCCGTTTCTTTGCGCACCACATGCTCTCCATCCACCACTGTCTGATCCCCTTTTTCCCTTCAATCTCGATCGCTGGTCCGTACCTCAGCCTCACCCTTCGATTCATTCCCAGATCAAATCTCGTCCCTTTGCTTCCGCTCGCCTCTCATCATGCCACGTATCATCCTCAATCGCCGCCCAATTTTCTCCAAAGCATTAAATCATGGGCGCTTGTTCCCACTGCATTCCTTGCCCTCCAATCCAACTCTAGAAGGCATTTAGACCATCTGCCTCCGTCCGCATATCCTGGCGACACCTTGCATTATCTTTAGCCTTTGGTCATCCCTCCATCGATCTAATCCCAACTGCACTTTAATGTCAGTCCATCCCTCGACCGTTGGATTGCGAGATCCAACGAACAAGAGATTTTCTTCTTCCTCCGACTGACCTTCTCCCCCTTGTTGTCCTCCTTGTGCACCATTCACCCCTTCCCATTATCACAACCTTCTCGACACTCCCCTCGTCTCGTTGATCATGCCTAGTCAAAGACATATCCTCCATCTTCCTCATGGGTACCCACTCGCCCATGATCCCCTCAACCTCGTTCTAAATGGTTACCGCTACTCACGTTGGCCACCACTGATCTCCCAAACTTCCTCTTCAAATACTCCCTCTCCAGCCACTGAATTCTTTGTCCACTTGTATGTGGGATTGGGCCCAGCTCCTCTCCGCCTCCTTGTGACAGGGGGAGGTCAGATTGAGGTCACGAAGACGACTCATTCTCAGATGTCAACGCCTAGCCATGGTAGGCCAGGTCTTTGGTGCTTCCTCGCTGGCGAGCTGCTCCGCGTGGCTGACGGGGTCCAGCGACAACAAGGGTCTCTTCTAGAGGCCTGAGCATAAACCCTTCATACGTCATTTCCCTAGGTCAGTTCCTTGAACTCCGTTTATGGCTTTTCCTTGTTTTTCATATAATTAATTAGGTCCCTCCATTCACTGTCACCTCCCATTGATTATCTCTCGAGTTTTTCCTGCCTTCCTTCATCCACCCACACATCTCCACTGCCCTTCTCCCTCCTCTGCAACCCCAGACCACTCTGCCTCAAACTTCTCTGTTTCGTCAAAGAAGACGACAAGGCTACCTCCTTCTTCACCCTACAAGGCCGCCCATTCCATCCACCTAACCTCATTTATTATCTCTTTGACTATAGAATTAACCTTGTAGGTACCATCTACCTCAATATCCAGAGCATCGTCGGAGCCCATTTCGTGAGCACCGCCTCCGGTGTACATATGCAAACACTCTCTCCAGATAGCTCAGCTGCTTCACTGTTCTTCGATGATGATCTCCAACCATCCTGGAGCAGCCAAAGACCTCCATAGAGCCTGAGAGTCAGTGGCCGAGCTACAGCCGCATCGTCGGAGATCTGATCCCGCCACTAGCCGCAAACGAGGAAGGGTGTACAATTATCGTTGGATGGCACCCTCTCGGTGCTCATCCAACGATTTGGAGTGAGCCACATTGCCTCCCAGTGCTCGTACAGTTGCCGTCAGATCTTTGTGATTGGGTGGTCGACAAGCGTCCACGTGTCAACCCCCGAACGTCAGCACCGAACCAATAGGTTCAGACCAACCGAGCATTAACAGCTGCATCTCCACGTGATGCATGGCTCGAGCCACACTTGAACCTCTATCTGAACCTACATCGACCGCCGAACCTCACCCCAATTGCCTAGTTACATGAGGGCAGGGTATTTTGCGACGAAACCCTGGAAACTTCTTCAAATGGTTAACAGATCCTACTATCACGTAATTAACGCATGCGCCTGGGACTAATTACATTTAAGCCCCTCTGGTTTCTAATAATTCAAAATTAGTCACCACACATGTGTGAAAAGTATAGGGAAGCCCTCGCTCATTAGTGTAATTACATATAGGTCATCCCAGGGACTTGTTTGTATTATATTTCCAATTAATTTCTAAGTTTTTCTTGCGTCTATGTCCTTAGATGTTTTTATAAATTTTTTGAGCATCCAAGCTCCGTTTTAGTCGATTTTGGTCTCGTTTCAAAGCTTGTTTCATTGTCTTTATAATGGCACAAATTGTTTTCTATTTTGACACTCTTGACATTGCGGCTTCATTTTAATAATTATGGTGACCCTTATGTATTGCTTTTCATGCCTTGCATAATTCATCGATGGTATTTGCTTCACGATTCGAACATGAAATTGATTTATGTTTAATGGCTCAAATATTTGGTCTAATTAGGTCATCTTTGCATCGTCACTTTGTCACATGTAAAAAATTCAAATAAAAATTGCATGTCTACATTGTCTGCATTGTGTTTTTGTGTGCATCATAGACCTATGATGTTTTTAATTTCACACTTAATCTAAGTAATGAAAGTCTAGATAATCACTTAAGAGGCTCGTGCATGAGTTCGACCTTGGTCTTGCCCAAGTAAAATAAAATCAATCGCTTTGATTTAGTTGATGATATCTTTTCTAAGCGGTTTTTGACGGATCCCATTTCGCCCGACCGCAAAAAACAGATTTGTTTTAATTGTTGAGTCGGTTAAATTAAGTGGGTAAAATCCAGGCCCGTCAAATGGCATTGCCGTCGGGGACACATCTCATCCTTTGTTTTTAGATTTTTGTTATTTGATTAAGTGATTGTTTCTAATTTGTAGATCAGCTTGTTCATGTATTATGCATGTTTTTTAAAATTCCTTGTTTTGTATCTAAAGCGTGCTTTTTTGTGGCAGGGACAATCAATGAGACGAGGAGCAGGAGTTTCTGTTGCGAGGAGCCGCAAAAGCCTTGTTGGAGAAATTGAAGAAAATTCTTGCATTTTATTTTTTTCATTGTAATAATCATCTTTACAGCAGTCTTCGTTCGAAGACTCACGATTGTAAATGAACGATGGTTTCTGTGGTTGTGTGGAGATCGCCCCACTTAGTTGTCGACCTAGGTTCAGACACGCGACTCTCCAAGTTATTTTCACATCATTAATTTTTGTTTTTGATCATAGGTAGGACACATCTTAAATTTAGACGCACGTAAACATCTCTTCACTTAGCCAAAAATTAAATCTTTTCTTCCCTGCTAATAGAAGCATGTTAGGTGCGGTTTTTAATCAACTTGTATACATTCAGTTTTGGTTTTAATTCAGTCATATTTTTCATGAAGTTTGCTCAAGGAACTACGAGTTTTCTCTCTTAGCATAGATCATGATTTTATCTACTACATTGGCATTATCTCGACCTCCTTTCCTGGCTTGATAACCTAGGATTAGTGGAAATTGGGAATGCACAATAGACCGTGATTGGTTGATTTACGTTCGCATTAAAATAGTTATAACCTTAAGTTAATTCATGGGACTGATAATGCAAGTTGACAAATAAAAATGGAGTAAAAATAATGTTTTGGAAGAGCAACACCCTTCTTACGTAGGATGTTTTGTTTTGACATCTTATTAATCGTTGCATAAATTATAATGATTTTCTCACAAATAAAAATGACAAGATAAATAACCAACATCTGTTTGTTTCATGTGTGAGTTGGTGAATCTAGGGTATTTCATAGTTCATTGAGCCTTGTCTGATTCGACATCCTCCCCAAGACCTTAGGTGCTCCATTCATCTCCGTAGATTCAAATCGCTCATTTGTACATCCATCCTAACCTCTTCATTCCCATCAGGTCTCCCCAACAACATTTATCCATCTCCTTACATAGGCTACTCTCAGCCTAAGTATAGGGGGGACCTGAGTCCCCGTAAATCTCGTACTCATTTATCCTTCTTCTTGATACTTAGGTTATTTCTACCCTAAGTATAGGGGGCGTTCTCCTCAGCTCCTGTATATCTTCCTATACATTAAAATGAGATATGGCTTTGTGTAACTTAGTGCTATGAGGACATGCTAAATTTTGAGTATAGTGGGGTATACCGTATATACAATATATATGTACTTTAGCCATAGCAATATTTTGAAAACTTTTTGAAAAAATTTAAACTTTTTGGGCTAGAGTATATTCTTATGAACAAAGTCGACAAAATGTTTTCAAAGATTTATAAAATCTTCTATACTATGTTACAATATTTTTGAGGAAAATATTTTGAAAAGTGGTTTGAAAAATGGGTTTCTACTTGTTTTGAAAATCGTTTGCAAAATATTTGTAAAAATCTATATATATATGTGACATTGTTTGGAAAATGTTTTCCAAACTTGATTTTGATACAGGAAAATGAGTCTAACATGTGTTTTAACTTTATTCCAAAATCCATAAAAATGAGAAAAAGTTAAAAATCCTTTAGGAGATAAATTGACTACAAAACTGAAATAAGTAGCTGCTTTCAGTGAGGGTCTCCCTTGGCAGAGTAGGTGGTTTAGAGGACATCGTTTAAGTCTCCATCCTCAAGCAACGGGTACTGTTCTGCGACATATACTTACACCTATACTAGCTAAAAGTAGATGCAACTACTCATTTGAGTTTTGGCGGTCATTAGGCCTTTTAAAATCTTCATAAAAAATTGATGAAAGAGTTAGTTTAATCCCTGATACTTTCACTTTCACACATGATCGGTAATGATCGAGAACACTTGGTTTAAGAGGTATTGAGATTTTAGGTTAATCAGCCTTAGTCATCGGGGTCTTCGACTTAATTATCCACATCTCCATAGTTTGCCAGATTTGCGTGTTATATTG
Source organism: Ottelia alismoides (assembly GCA_037367405.1). Lineage (NCBI taxonomy): Eukaryota > Viridiplantae > Streptophyta > Magnoliopsida > Alismatales > Hydrocharitaceae > Ottelia > Ottelia alismoides. The sequence continues at coordinate 174,688 of JAZKJV010010931.1, read as the reverse complement.
CATGCTTAGCCTCTACCTTAAGAATATCATCAACACTTCACATGCACGACTGCGGTTATGATGAGAGGAGTTGATGTTTCAATTGAGGAACTGGGATGAGGGATTCAAGTCTGGACTTTATCTAATGATGCTCGAGTATGACATAAAATCATTGAAGGCTTTATGAAACATGAGTGTATGCATTTTTAGGGAGTGTGAGAACTTGGTTCTTGTACTAATCTCTTGATACTTACCTATGTGCCAAGTTGTGACAAAATAAAAAAATGTTTATCAGTGTGCACCAACTCTTGGTAAAAGCAGTGGAGCTAGCCAAAAAACAAAGTAGAGAAATATCAATGTTGAAAGAAAAGGTCTCATTCCACAATGTCAATTATCAAAGAGCTTCCACCAAAGGCGAGCACTCCCAACCATTACAAAGTGTCCACTTGGACAACCACTATAAGGACCAAAAGTCGGGCTTGCACCAAAAAAGGACTCCGTATCGTAAATGCTACGAGTCTGTGTGTAGAAGGTATAATAGATACTCAAAAAAGGCACACCTCAGTGTATTCCCAGGAAAACAAGTGCATACGACTCCAACTTCTCTTGACGGATGCACTGATAAACACTAAAAATATGCGTTGAGTAATAAGGCACTTGAGAGGATCCTTGTTCCAAAGAGAGGAAGAGAAGAAATGACACAATCCTAGACCCTCAATCAACTGGCCTTCCACCTACACTTCTAAGTCTGACAACTAAAGAGGCAGTGGATTGGACGCAACACTTGATTTATTCCCTAGAGTTGAGGATTGGGTTCTTAGGATAATTTCTTGGACTGGGACCTTGGGTGACGTTGTGACTCTACTCTCGTGATCATGGTCAACACTTAATTCATATCCTTAGTGTATATGTATCAAAGAGAGAGTCCATAAAATTAGAGAAATTGGATATCTTATGATTGAGACTAGGTTGAACTTATAAAATTTTGGATCTATGAAATTAGGCATTCTTGAACGGATCAAGTCTTGTATGCACATGCACAATCGAGGGTTAATCTAGCTCATTCATTTTTTATTTAAATGCAAGGGGATGAGCATAGTTTATGTATAGGGGGTGGTAAAACTCAGTTTCGTTATATTAATTAACAAATATTAACCCCCTAGCTAAGACTAATGTTAGTAAAAACCAAATAAATCATTGTATATATCTGAGCTTTTGAATAAACTAAAAATACAAAAAAACAACAAAACTAAAAATCCTGGTGTTTTTATACCCTTAAAAACACTCACAAAAATAATTCTCCCTACCTTTGACCTCGTATGCGTTTTTGGTCAATGAAACTTGTAGATATCATTGAGATCTACAACTTTCATGTTTTGAGTTTTTCCAAATTCGACCTTTTTCTCCTCCTTTTTCTTGCATCTTTGTCTGAATTACCTGATTGGGCCACATGGATCTTTCTGGTTGAGCCACGTGGCCCGCTTCTTTGAGCGACATGCGCCATCCATCCGCCACCGTCTGATCGCCTTCTTCCCCTTCAATCTCGGTCGCTAGTCTGTGCCTCATCCTCAGCTCTCTGATTCATTCCCAGATCAAATCTCGTCCCTTCGCTTCCGCCCGCCTCTCATTATGCCACATATCATCCTCCATCGGTGCCCGATCTTCTCCAAAGCATTAAATCATGGCCTCTTGTTCCCAGTACATTCCCTGCCCTCCGATCCAACTCTAGAAGGCATTTGGACCGTCCGCCTCCGCCTGCATATCCTGGCGATATGTGGCATTATCCTCATCCCTCGATCATCCCTCCAACGATCTAATCCGAGACACACTTTAACGCCCATCCCTCAACCGTTGGATCGCGATATCCAACAACCAAGAGATTATATCCTTCCTCCGGCTGACCTTCTTCCCCACATTCTCCACCTTGCACACCATTCACCCCTTCCCACTATCACCACCTTCTCGACACTACCATTGTCTTGCTTATTGTGCCTAGTCAAGGACCTATCCTCCATCTTCCTCCCGGGTACCCATTCGCCCCACGATCCCCTCAACCTCCATCAGAATCATTCCCGCTATTTAAGTCGGCCACCACTTGATCTCCCAAACATCCCCTTCAAATACACCTCTCCAACCACCATATTCTTTGTCCACTTGCATGTGGGATTGGGCCCATCTCCTCTCTGCCTCCCCGTGACAGCGGGGGTCAGATTGAGGTCGCGAAGATGACTCAATATCCGTTGTCGACCCCAGGCCATGGTAGGCCAGGTCTCTGGCGCTCGCTCACTCATGAGCTGCTCCGCTTGGCTGACGGGGTCCAACGACAACTAGGGCCAGTTCTAGAAGCCCGAGCACAAGCCCTTCGTCTGCCATATCTCTAGGTAAGTTCCTTAGTCTCTGTTATGCTTTTTACTTGTTTTATCTTAATTAATTAGGTTCGTCCATTTACTATCAGCTTCTTTTGATCATCTCTCGAGTTTAGTGTGCCTTCCCCCATCCATGTGCTCATCTTCACTACCCTTCTCGCTCCTATGCAACCCTGACCGCTCCGCCTCAAGCTTCTCTCTTTCGCCGGAGAAGACGATAAGGTTTCTTCCTTATTCACCCTACAAGGCCTCCAATTCTATCCACCTCACCTCATTTATTATTGTTTCAGCTATAGAACTAACCTTGCAAGTACCACCACCTCAATAGCCAGAGCATCGCCGGAGCCCATTTCGTTAGCACCGCCTCCGATGTATAGATGCAACCACTCTCCTCCAGATAGATCAGCTGCTTCGCCGTGCTTCGACGATGATCTCCAACTATCCAGGAGTAGCTAGAGACCTCTATAGAGCATGAGAGGCGGTGGCGGAGCTGCAGCAGCATTGGTGGAGATCTGATCCAGCCGCCGGCCGCAGATGAGTAAGGACGTACAATTACCGTTGTATGGCACCCTCCTGGTGCCCATCTAATGGTTCGGAGTGAGCCACGTTGCCTCCCAACCCTCGTATAGTTGCCGTCTGATCTTTATGATTGGATGATCCACAGGCGTCCACGTGTCAGCCCCCGACGTCAGCACCGAACCTCTAGGTTCAGACCAACCGAGCCTCAATAGATGCATCTTCAAGTGATGCGTGGCCCGAGCCACCGCCAAGCCTCTGTTCAAACCTGCATCGACCGTCTTACCTCACCCCACATGGCTGGTCACGTGAGGGTGGGGAATTTTGCAGGGAGGCCTCGGAGACTTCTTCAAATGGCGAAAGATCATGCTATCACGTGATTAACGCATGCACCTAGGATTAATTGCATTTAAGCCCCTCCAGTTTCTAAAAATTCCAACTTAATCCCGGCGTATGGGTGAAAATTACTTATTGTATTTACATATAAATCCTCCTATTATATTTCCTATATATTCCTATTTTTTTCTTCTGTTTATGCCCTTGGATGTTTTTTTGAATATCTTGAGCATTTGAGCTCTGTTTTAGTCGATTTTGGTCTCGTTTCGAAGCTCGTTTCATTGTCTTTATGATGGCACTAATTGTTTTCTATTTTGACACTCTTAGCTTTGAGGCTTCATTTTACTAATTTTGGTGTCCCTCATGTATTGCTTTTCATGCCTTGCATTAATTTATTTGATGGAACTTGCTTCATGACTCGAACTTGAAATTGATTATTGTTTAATAGCTCAAAATTTTATGTAATTTGGTCATCTTTGCATCATCATCACGTCGCATGTAAAAAATCAAATAAAGTTGTATATCTGCATTGTCTGCATTGCGTCTTTGTGTGCTTCAATGACTTATGATATTTTTAATTTCACACTTAATCTAATTAATGAAAATCTAGATAATTACTTAAGAGTCTCGTGTCCCTATGTTTGACCTTGGGCATGACCAAGTAAAATAAATCGACCACTTTGATTTAGTCGATGATTTTTGTTTTCTAAGAGGTTTTTGATGGATCCCATTTTGCCCGACTACAGCGAACACATCTGTTTTAATCATTAATTCGGTTAAATTAAGAGGGTAAAATCCAAGCCCTTCATGGAGTTCTATTGGAAATAAGATAGTTCACAATATCGATGAACCAATGGAGCGAGGTGGCTAGTAAAATTGCCTCATCCGGGTAAGTTTCTGTAATAGGTATCAAGCTCTTCTCAGGAATGTCTAGCTCTAGTGGTTTTGAAAGATGATGTTCGACCACATTTTTAACTCCATGGTTATCGCATATTTCAAGATCGAATTCATGTTGTAGAAGGATCCATCTAATTATCCTTGGATTGGCATCCTTCTTGGGTGCAAGTACTCGATAATAGAGTGGTCTGTGTAAATTATTACCATTGATCCACGTAAGTGAGATTTGAATTTCTCTATGGAAAATACAACTGGTAGCAGCTCTTTATCTGTGACAGTGTACTTTTTCTGAGTTTCATCTAATGTCCTACTAGTATAATGAATAAAAAATGGTAGACTGCGACTTCTCTATCCCAAGACCGATCTAAGGGCATAATCTAATGCGTTTGTCTAGATCTCAAATGGTAGAGACCAATCTGGTAGTTGAAGGACTGGGGCCTGGGTGATAAGATCTTTCAGCTGATTAAAGCCATGGATTACTCTAGCATCTACAATGAAATTTACCTCCTTGCCCAGAATCCTAGTCAACGATGGGGTAATTTTGTTGAATCTTTAATAAATCTTCGTTAGAATCTCACATGTCCAAGGAATGATAGAACTTGCTTCAAGTTTGTAGGTGGGTCATGTTTGGAAATGACTTTCACATTCCCAGGATCAACATACATGCCATGTTTAGAGATGACATTGTCTAACACAATACCTTCAGCCACCACGAAGTGATTCTTCTCCGATGAGAGCACCAAGTTCACTTCGTAGCATCTTTTAAGAACTCAGTCTAGATATGTCAAGCACTGATCAAAGTTGTCTCAATAGATCGAGAAGTCTTCCATGAAAACCTCCAGAAGATTGCCAACCATATCTATGAATACAATCCACGTGCATCGCTGAAATGTCACCAGAGTGTTTCAAAATCTGAACGATATTGTATGGAAGCATGTGTCCCAAATGGACAGGTGAAGGTGGTCTTTTCTTGGTTTTCATTAATAATTTCAACTATCTTATAACTAGAGTATTTATCCATGAAGAAGAAGCATTCCTTCGTCGCCAGTCTTTCGAATACATGGTCAATGAAGAGGAGCGGAAAGTGATCCTTCTTGTTCTCTAGATTCAGGCGTCTGTAATCCTCAAACACATGCTAGGAAGTTGGAACTCTTGTTGCGATCTCCTCTCCTTTTTCATTTTACATGATGGTGATCCATGATTTCATTGGCACAATGTGTGGGGGACTCACCCATATTGAGTCATATATGGGATATATGAATCCTTAATCACACCATCTAGTTATTTCATTCATCTGAACGTCCCAGAGATTGGGTTTTAATCTGTGCTAAAATACTCGGGACAATTTGTTGTCCCCTTCAAGAAAGATGTGATGGCAACAAGATGATAGGTTAATCCCATGGAGATCAGAAATTTTCTAGCCTATCACCATGTACCTTCTTTCGAGAACATCGAGCAGACAAAATTCTCGTTCTTGTGTTAGTTGTGAATTTATGATGACTGGGAACATGTTCTGCACACCCACAAGGAAGGCATGTTTCATATTTGCTGGAAGTTGTTTGAGCTCGGGTGGGGTCTGAATCAATTATGTAGTGACTTCAGCAACTGTGCATGGTGACGATGTCAGATCTTTCAAATGTAATGTGTCCAGCATTGGCAATTCAAGCTCTGAATTCTGTGTTGAACATAATTCTTCAATGATTGTATATTGTTCACAAAAAAATTCAATGATTTATTCTTGTTCTGTAATGGACAGGGGGTTAAAAATAAATTCTTTAGGTAGATCAACAAAGATCTCGTCATCAAAGACATCCAAGAACTTAATTGTGTTGTCCACTCCTCCCTCTGTGGATATGAATTCATGTTTCTTGATATCATCCATAAACAAATTTGTGCCTCAGATCTCAGTGAGGAAGTCACAGTCTTCTGTTCGCTGCTCTGTTGGATCACTCTCGTCTGTTGCAGGTTCTAATGATTTTGGCACATGGATCATCTCGATAGGCACCTTGTTGTTGCTGAAATGAGAGGTCATCAGTGTAGTACCATAGACCACCATTGCTTTTGATATTCAAAGGAGCGACCATTCAAGTATTATCGGGGTATGTACTAGAGGAGCTGAGGAGTCCATGTCTAGTACAGTGAAATCCATAGGGAATTATATTCCTTGAATGGTGATTATGACATCCTCTAGAAAGCCCCGGGGCTGCTTGATGGATGTATTTGCAAATTGCATGATCATTCTAGTAGATTTGAGTGGTCCCAAGCAAATTTCTTTTAGTGGTGAAGTGGACATCAAGTTGATTGACTATCATCTATCAAGAAAGGTTTGATCGAACTCTTGGTCTAATATCTAGCATCTAACAAGAGGGGCTCCCACGTCTTTCTTTTTTCTGGGTGATTACTGAATGCATTCACTCTAGCCCTAGTCGAAATGTGCTTCGTATTCCTTTATCTGGCTCGACGCAGCTATATTTTTGAAGTACATGCTTCCTTTAGTCCTTTTTTATATTCAGCATGTACTTGATGTCCATAAGATGAGGAAATTCAAGAACAAAATTTTGAATAATCTCTACCACGTCAGGGTTGGACAAGGCAATTTTCAAATTTCTAATTTTCTCAATGCGTATGGAAATGGAATATTTATAGAAATAAAAGAATAAATAGTGTTCTTATTTACATCAAAACCAATACCCACATCTGGCTATACAAATGGATGACCAAAAGGAATATGGTCATACAAAAGAGGTGAGCATCCCAAAAATGCAAGTGGGGCTTCATCGTATGGCACGTGATCAACTGTTTGGGCATTCTTCTTCATTCCTGGCACGGTATCATTTCAGTTATTGCTTTCTATTTTATAATTTGATTTCGTTGATTTTTGGCTTTTTCTTTATGGCACTGCTCCTCTGTCCTCTTCTTCCTCACCCGACACTACTGTTGGATTGGCTGATGCAGAAGATGACGATGGTTTGCCAATAGAAGCTTTATTCTACCCCTTCACAGTGGAAGATGGTTGCAGAGTCCTACCGCTCCTCAGAGTGACAACATAGGATAAAAATATATCAAGCATATCTGACTCTTTGGGGTTGGATGGAACAATACAGACTACAAGCTCTTTCTTCATGAAATTATTGGCATTGACCTCCACCTGTGATGGAATGAGGGATTTGACAGCAATGAGGTCATCAAGCTTCTGGCTCATTTATGTGAGGATCTTCACAAATTGAGACAAGTAGTTCATGGCAAGGTCCACATGAGCTACTTCAGATGGTTGAACGTGTTGTCCACGCTGATATTGCATAGGGTGTAGAGGCTATGGGTAGGAATGCTGAGAATTATAGTGAGGAGAACGGTCGTATTGATGATGCTAAGGAGTTTGATGTCTATATGGAACAATCAAGTACCGCTGATATGGATGATGCTAGCGGTATTGTCGATGTTGGTACTTACTCCATCTCCAATTGCCCTGATACGATGAAGACTACTGATGTTGATTCTAGACAAATCTCCCTCCTTGATTTCAAGGGAATGGATAGTTTACTGAGGACTGACCATGTTGATGTCCCTCAGGACAGGCTGGTTATGCATCATTGCTCCATATGCCATTTAACTCCTGAATGAGAGGTGGAGGTGGAGAACATAGATCGTGAAGGATCTGTAGCTCGGGTTGGCAGACAACCAGCTGTTGTTATGGTTGTTGAGGCGATGCCAGCTTGGGGCCTGCTTGTAGTATATGTGTTGGACCGCCAGTAGCACTGGACTCTGCTGAGGTGTTTGAGGTGATCAAGGCTCCTTTGTCTTAGTAGGAGTCGTTGGTGATGGAGAAACTGGCTTCCATGAACTCATTGTACTCACCAACAACTTCCGCTGCTTGGTGATCTAATCCATTTTGTCCAGATTATGTGTCCTCTATTTCATCATAACAAGTTTTTTGAGGTATTGTGATTGTTTCTCAATTATGTCCACCTTGTCATGTCGCTCCCAATTATGCTCAAGTTGGATCGCTAATGAATCTCCATTTCATCACTATTATTCTATCATTTTGGCCTTAAGAACCCTAGTTAATACATGTAACTAACATTATTATGTACGTATTAACAATCTCTATTTATCATATTTATTATATATAAAATACAATTCTTAATGCCAAAATTATAGAATAATGGAAAGAAAAGAAAAATAATGAAGTGCCTAAGGCATTTTATGACTCAAAACCCCAAGACCATGTCAAGAATTGATTTAGTCGACGAGGAATAAAGTCGGGTTCAGTAAGGCCCAAATACAATAAAAGACATAATCTTTTATTCATCAATACAGTATTTTTGGGACCTTATTTATTCTTTATTATTGTTCATCAAATCAATAAATTTTGTATATGAATGTTACATATAATAATACATAGAAAAATACAAAATTCCATTTACAAACAAATAATATACAATGTACAAACTAATTTTGTATACTCAAAATAAGAATGCAAAATATCAACTTCCCGTACCCATATCACCTAAATAAAACTCAAAAGTATCAAAATCACCTATAATTCTATATAACTTTTAATAATCTATTCAATGAAGTTGGTTTCATATTTTTTGGACCTAAGGTGTGATAGTTAGGTTTTGGATCCCTATTGAATTGTATCCAAAATAAAATATTATTTATATTTATTCCTTATTATTTTTATGATTTCATATTATTTATAATTCTATATATATTTTTCATAACACTAGTACATAATTAACATAAAAGAAAACAACCAAATAGAAAACAAAATAATTAAGTGAATAAAAGTATATAGGTAAAATACCTATACTTACACCTGCATATAAATAAAAGTGAAAATCATTCTTTTGTTCTTTATTTTATTATATATTTATCAGATTAAATATTAATTATAATTTATTATAAAATATAAAAATAAAATAAAACCAAAAAAATACTCTAAAATAAATAATATATCTAAATACATAGATACATATACATATGATTATACCTATATAACATATACTTATATTTATTTAAATATACAATTAGAAAAATACAATAAAGAGATATTTGTGTACATAAAAATAAGTTATAAATATAAAATATAAGATAATAATGTAATAAAATCAAATATACAAAAATAAAAATAAAATATGCAAAACATATATGAATAAAAATATAAATATACCCTTAAAAAGTAACTTGTAATAAATAAACTCTATAAAAACCATAATAAAATACTACTTAAAATAATATTTTTTATTTTATAATAAAAAATAATAAAATCATTTACTAATTTTAATTAATTATTGTCTAATAAAATGGCTTATTTTGTCTCTTAGTGCCTTATTTGGACCAATCAGAAGGCAATGATTGTTGACCCAAGTCAACTACCCTGTCTTCTTTTCTACTTTGTCAGGAACATCGTTTCCCCTCTTTTCCTCCATATTTACTGCTCAATCCATTAATATTTTTCATTATTTCTTCAAGCCACGATCAACGTCCACCATCGACGATTCTTGCAAACTTCATAGATCTCATGTACATAGACGATGTTCTTCCTAATTCATCGAGCAATAAGGGAGCTCATACATGTGTATAAATAAGAACATCCATCCTCATCTCCCGTTTTATCACTTTTCTGAGTCCGAAAGCACCTAAACCTCAGCCTAGCTCGTACCCTAGTGACAGTGGGAGATCCCCGGAGGTTTGGAGAGGCTCGCGGAGGAGGGTGGTGCACTCACTACGAGCTTCGGCCGCCCTGCTCCCTGGTCGTCCAGCCAAGAAAAAGAACTATGCCCTTTATGATTCTAGGTAGATTTTTCCCCGTATTCTGTTGTATGCGTTTAATTTTGTTTTTTATCGAATGATTTAGCATTAACTAGGGCAATTCCCTCATCTAATCTCTTGATCTTCGTCCATGTTTTCTCCATAACCTACACCCATTCCGACACTCCTTTCCACCTCACCATCTTCCCCTACCGCTTCTTTGACATTCCCCACACTTCATCCACCCAGATCATCTCATGATCTAGAGATATGTTCTCCCTCTTCTGCCACCTCATCAGAGTACCCCCATTAACTCCATTTCCCACTTATTCAACGCCTAATCAGGTTGAGGTAGTTTTTCATCAACCTGTGAGTTTATTTGTGCTGGTCCCACGCTAGAAGAACCCCATCTGGGGTGGCTTTGAAGGTCCAGAACAACTCCATGTTTAGTCGATCTCCATTGCTTGTTTCACGATCCCTGTACCTGTTTGAGGTCGCCAATCAATACGGAGCCTTCCCATGATCGTTGCGAGAAATTTTGCTGTGGGACTGGTGGTCGGAGCACCACGAGAGAGAAGATCGAGCTTGTCCAGGGGAAGTCTTCTTCCCAATTCTTCCAGATTCATCAAGCATCGTCCGATCGTGCACCGTTCTTCCAAGCGTACAAGTGATGTCGGATAAATCAATGCCACGATCGTGCTATCTCCTTCCAACATCTAAGCGTGGACGTCAGATGTGAACTGGTATCAGCCGTACAGATGGTGACACATGTATAAGTGAAGTTCATCCCACTGTCCATATCCAAGTGTGTTGGGGTAAATTGCATATCGTCCAATAACATTTTTGGTATTTATTTATTAGTCTTATAAATAAAATATGTATTTTAATTAATTTAGACATTTTTCATAAAAATACCATGTATTTGTTTCATATTACTTTTAGGTCTAGTCCAGCTCAGCTTACGTGTCGTCTCATGTGAGTTGGGTAAATTACATGTATACCCCTATGGTTTTTTGTATTTATATTTAGTCCGATAAAATTTAATATATGTTGTATATTTTTAGGAAATTTATTTACATGCCCCTGACATTTTTTTATTTGCAAAAATGCCCTTCCCGGTTCATGTATTTTTAGTTCTTGAATTTCATTAATTATAAATAGAAAATGTGCTTTAAAAAATATGCAAAATAAGATTATACGCCGACTAAATGTATTTTCACACTTTATTTTTGTTTTATATATTAGGCAATTTGTTATTTATTAAAAATCAAATGTGCATGATTTTGTCCCTGCACAACTTAAAAATTAAAAAAAACATATTTGAAAAATTCCCACAAAACAATATGTTTTATTTTAGCATTTTCTATCTCCAGACCAAATATCCCTAAAAATATAAAATTAAAAGGCATAAAAATTTAAAAACTCCAACATCCAACAAAAAAATATAAAAACCACAAAAATTCCAAAAATATTTATTTTTATTTTTTATTTTTCTTTATAATATGTTGTACATATTAAAATTGACATAGGATTTTTTGGATTTTATTTGTTATTTTTAATCTTCAAGTCAATTCAACCTATTCATTATTTCCTTGATTTGGGATATTTTTGACTCTAAAACTCCGTAAAAATAAAAAAAATCCAGAAAATTCACAAAAAACATTAGAACATTAAGTAAAATCCAAAAACATGTTATTTTGTAATTTTTATTTTTAATTGTATTTATAATTACTTTATCTTATATTAGTTATATACTCTTATATATTATATATATTTAATAGAAAAGGAATTAAAAATCAAAAAAATAATAAGAAAATTAAATAATTAAAAAAATATAAAATGAAAATTGAAAAAATATATAAAATATAAAACCCATAAAAACAATAAAAATAAACAAGAGAAAACAGCAAAAAATTGAGCTTAATTGCCCAATCTAGCATTTGCTCCCTGAGTTCGAACTCTATACACACTTAATTTCTAAACACCTTAGGATTGTTGAGTTATAATAAATTTTTACTCCACATATTTTTGCTATTCATTGCTATTATTTTATTGTGGGTTAACTATTGATTGGGGTTTCGTCTAAGGTCGCTTCGATGACTGTTGATCCGCCTTATGGATTGACAAGACTTTGACAAAATCCTAGTTATCATGCGCTCTTCCCTTTCCGATTCATGAGATGATGCCATATGAACTAGCTTATGATATTGTATGACTGATGCTGACATGCATTGGACAATAATAAGGCAGCCTCTCCTTCGGTCATTTCTGAAAAAATCGGTTAAGTGATGTCCTCATCCTTATTGAAATGTAACCCGCCAACATCAACGAGCTTCTAGATCTAATTAATTAGTCAACCAAAGAAGTGTTGGACCAGAGTGGTCCGAGGGATATCATGATGGGGGCATTTCACTTGTAAATTTGTAAAACGCTCCCAAGATTCACGAATAGACTTGTGCGTGGCTTAGTAGAAGTTGGCTATTCTGGCTCGCATTTGTTTGAGATTACCAAGAGGAAAGAATTTGTGTAGAAAGGCATAATTGAGCTGCTCCAATGTCGTGATGACCTTTCCCATATTGTTAATCCAATGGAGCACCTTGTCTTGAATGATGGATGGAAACATTATCATCTTGACTAAGCCTAATAGTATCTTAGGGTAGTGTGTCCGCAGATGCAAGCAAATTATTGTAGGTGGATATAAAGTTCCACATTCGTATTCCCATGGAAGATGGCAGGAACTGCCAAGAGTTGAGTCTTCATCTCGAAATGTCATGGAGCTATGGTATCTGAATCCACTTGGTCATCTGGCATGCGCCAGTGTTGTATGTCTCCTTGAGAGTCAGCTTGGGTTGCTCTCCTCATGTCTCATCTGTCGGACCTCCACTGGCTCAATATACTCTCACTTCCTCTTCTTCTCCTCTTCTATGGTTATCTCTCCATCTCCTAAAATCATTAAGCATATCTTGGATGGTGACTTGGGCTAATGCCATGTTAGTGAGCCGCTGCTGAATTGCTTGTATAGAAGCAAGTAGCTGAGCATTCACTGCATTTTGGTTTGGATGTCCCTACTCTGGCTGTGGAGGATGTTATAGGTGTTGCTGTTCCTTCACTTTTCCAATTAGAGACATTTCTAAATCTGAATCTGACCAAATCTTTGGCTCTAGATCGAGCTCTTGATCTACCAATGGAAGATGCCTCGATCAGTCTAAAAAGAAGCACCATATGTAGATAATCCTTTATGTTATGGCCAACACAGGATTTCATTAAGTATGGAGAGTATATGGTGTGAAATCAATTTCCATCCAAAAATGACAAAGTTCAAACAAGAGTGATCCCACAATATTGAAGAAGGAGAGGAGTATGAAAAGCGGTTTGCAAAGTTCGAACCATGATCTTGGGAATCACCCTGAATTTTTGGAGATGTCGGTTGCATGGAATATATATGGTTGTCGATGGAGTCCCGACTAAGGCATCCATGAGTCATAATCTCTAGGATTATTATGGAGATCGAGAATGGATGAGTGATACAATGATAAACTTGAAATATGAGGAGTTCAAAATATTAGAATGGCTGAAAGTGACCAAGTGTCATATAGGAATGAAAACATGGAAAGATAAATGGCATAAAATGTAGGGATATTTACACCCATAACCCTGAGTAACTTCGTAATTACCTCAAAAACCCTCAATAATCACGATTACATCCAAAACCTTGAATACATACTCCGTTTTACACCCATAACCTTCTATTAGTTTTCTTCATTAACTCAACCATATAAGTGAGTTAATCTAGCTGATACGCGATCCAACGGCTGCGATTGATCAAAAGTTAATAAGAAAAAAAAAACGTGCAGTTTGCGGGGATTTCAGGACGGATCGGAGAGTGGGGCTCTTCCAGGGAGGGGTTGACCATGGTGAGGTGGGTTTTTCAGGCGAGATTGGAGGCTTTGATGAAGGTTCCCACGTAGAGAGAGGACGGGCTTCCAAGAAGGAGAAAGTGGCTCACAGGGAGGGGTTGAACATGCAGGCACACGTGGGAGGGTGGGTCAAAGATGGTGCAGAGGCGGGGGGAGGGGGCGGGCTTGCAACTGCGGGGGTGCCGGGGCAGGGGGCGGGGTTGCAGCTACATGGGGTGGAGGGGAGGGGGTCGAAGAGGGTGCAACACGAGGGGAGTGGGGTGAGCTTGCATGGGGGTGGGATGAAGACGGTGCGACGTGAGGGGAGAGGGGCTTGTAGGCGGTGGGTCGAAGAGGGTGCGGAGGAGTCTCTTGCAACTGCGGGGGTGCAGGGGAGGGCTTGCGGGTGTGGGGGGAGGGGGGAGTCGAAGAGGGTGCGGCGTGAGGGGAGAGGGGCGAGCTTGCAGGTGGTGGGTCGAAGAAAGTGTGGAGGCACCGCTTGTAGCTGCGGGGGTACGGGGGGAGGGCTTATAGGTGCGGGGTGTCGGGGTGGGAAGGGGGGTCGAATAGGGTGCGACGCGAGGGGGAAGGGGCGAGCTTGCAACTGTGTGGGCGTGGGGAGAGGGGCGAGCTTGCAGGGGGTGGATCGAAGATGGTGCGGAGGCACCGCTTGCAGCTGCGGGGGTACGGGGGAAGGGCTTATAGGTGCGGGGTGTTGGGGTAGGGGAGGGGGGTCGAAGAGGGTGCGACACAAGGGGGAGGGGCGAGCTTGTAGATGTGCGGGTGTGGGGAGGGCTGGGATTGCCGGCGAGGGGGTGCGTGGGTGCTCAAGCTTGCGGGAGGGGGAGGGTTGCATGGTGGAGGCTTACGCGCAAGCGGGTGGAGGCGCGTGCAGCGAGCGGGGGGGGGGGGGGGGGGGGGTGGGGGGGTGGGGGGGAGACAGAGCACGCATGCGGGTGAGGCGTAGGCACGAAGGCAGGGGTAGGACTGAAGGGTGGAGGCATGCGCAGTGAGGTGGGGAGGGGCGAGCTTGCAGCTATGCGAGCGTGGGGAGGGTTGAGATTGTTGGCGAGGGGGAGCGTGGGTGCTCGAGCTTGCGGGAGGGGGAGGGTTGCAGGGTGCAGGGGAGAGCCGGAGCTCGCATGCGGGTGAGGCATAAGCACGGAGGCAGGGGGAGGACTGCAGGGCAGAGGCACGCGCAGTGAGGTGGGGAGGGGCGAGCTTGCAACTGTGCGAGAGTGGGGAGGGCTGGGATTGTCAGCGAGGGGGCTAGTGGGTGCTCGAGCTTGCAGGAGGGGGAGGGTTGCAGGGTGGAGGGGAGAGCCGGAGCCTGCATGCGGGTGAGGCGTAGGCACGGAGGCAGGGGGAGGACTGCAGGGCGGAGGCATGCGTAGTGTGGTGGGGAGGGCTGCAGGGCCGAGGTACATGGAGTGGGGAGGGACAGAGCTCGCATGCGGGAGGGGGGTGGAGGCACGTGGCGGAGGAGGCAGCTTGCCAGGGGCAAGCTGGGGTTCCTGGGCCTTGCGTTGGACATCATTTTTTTTATATACAAAATGGTATCATGTTATAAATACGATGTCTTTGGAAGGATAAAATGGTCAACATAAAATTTTTTCCGTCAAAGTTAACGGAGAAATATGATGGAACTTGACACAGGGTTATGTCATGTAAAGGTTAAATATTAATCGGGGTTTTAGATGAAATTCATGATTATTGAGGGTTCGTGGGGTAATTACGAAGTTACTCAGGGTTATTGGTGTAAATATCCCTACAATGTATGGGCTGATCTTTGACTTTAATCTAAATCAAACAAACAACATGTAAGCTTTAGGTTCTCCAACTGAATACAAGTGAAGCCGTAAGTGTTTGGCTATCTTGTCTTTTAAATTTTTTTTTGTTTTTAGGCAAATCTTTTAACAAGTCCTTGGCAGGGCTACCCGAATAGAAGTGCATACTAATAGGAAAGTTTCCCATACTTGTTCCACCTCCTTTGTAACATGTGTTATACACACTTAGAGGACCTTGATCTCATGCCTAGGTGGCTACTCAACAAAAGAATAGAGAAAAGAATCAAATAGTTGAAACCGATACTTCCCTCGAAGTGTGACCTATGCTCAATACTTTACACCAAGCGGATGCTCCACACAAGGCAGGAACACCGTCATCGACAATCAACAAGGTTCTAGTCACCTACGAACGATAGAAGTGCCAATACCTCATTGTCCCAAGCGATAATCAAGGCTGCCACACATCGGGTTTTGGGCTCTAATCCTTATGGGTCGTGCCTCACTCAGTCAAAAAGGTACATGAAAATAATGTGGGATTTATGAGCCCAAAATAATGATTCCCATTAAGATTTCTAATAAAGGTCAAAGTGATATTTTGTGTCCCCCATGTTTTAATTTTTTTTTCAAATTTTTGAGTATTTTTCTATGCAAAGTACCGAATGATTTTTTTCATATTTTCTTTTTGATCTTAAGTGATATAAACACTAGGGGAGATAGCATAAAAGTTGTGCAAGTGGATACTAGAGTGGAAATCTCACTCTCGTACAAAGTGATGCATGCAATGTAAGAAGACTTACAATGCCTCCCAGCTCTCTCTAAACGATATGCAAGACATAAATATAAATATATATACTATATGAGCGATTTGCAAAAGCATGAAATCAACCTAAACATGAACTGCTCTTAGTCATGAAGAAAAAATGCTAATTACTCAAAAAATAGAAACTAAGTGTTTGATCTCAGAGACTTCTTGGTGCTCTCCACAATGGGTCCTGCAAGCATTGTTTCGAGTCTCTCACGACGCACAGTTCCAAATTCAAGTAATTAGCAATTAATTTTTGACTAGATCCAAGCGTATATAACTATAGGCACCTGTGTCTAATTAAGATGTGGAACTAATTTACCAATGCAAGCAATCGTAGTTCTAGGGGCTCAATCACATAAATTAAAGAAAAGAATGGCAGAATGTCCAAAACATGAGAAACAAATAAAATAAAGCATGAAAACAACGGGAAAACTGATGAAGCCCCCAAGTGAACAGACACCTGGCCAATGGACTTCGTGAAGTAGAAGTATCAAAAATGTCCAAATTATTACAACTTAATTAAACAAAAATAAAATAAAAACTCCCCTCAAAAAAATAAAAAGAAAAATGCTAAAAGAGCTGCCTCTTCTCCTCTCTCTATCTCCTTCTTGCTCTCTCCAATCGGCACACAAGCGAGGTGCCATTCTCTTCGTTGGTCTGGTGCGTCCATCTCCTAATAAGTAGTTGTCACCACATAGTTTCCCACAAGAAAAGCAACAAAGAAATATGGAACATAAGGTGACCTCACTCATGATCCGACTAAATTCAACAATCAACCCACAATCGATAGAATAATCAAGCAATGCAAGCAAAATGTGGATCAAATTTTATCATAAACACAACAAACATGTGTGTATAGTGAACAAGTAGAGTACGGTGTTGAACTTGGGGATGAAGTCCAGGTAGGACTATTATTATTTATTGCTAAATAATAATGTGTATATATATACTAAGCTGCACAGTTTTTACTCACTCAATGTTTTGTGGGTTTTTAATTTTCAATTTTTTATTTGCATTATTTTTTTTTTAATTTTGTAATTTGTGATTTATTTTTATATTTTCCATTTTTTAATTTCCTTTTTCTATTAATTATATAATATAGGTATATATATAAATGAATGAAATATTTTATATAATATAGGGTAAATATGTATAATATATATAATAAATATATAAAAATTAGAAAATACAAACACAAATAGTACTTTTTTTAAAGGATTTTAAACTATCTTTAAAGGTTTTATAACAAATAATAACAATAATTATATATAATCATATATAGGTATATAATACAATATAGGGTATTATAATTCTAAATATAAATAGAAATGGTCCAAAATTTAAAAACTAAATATTTTCTGTGTTTAAAAAACATTCCTCTATTATTGGTAACTTTTTTTGGTGATTTTTACTAATTTGGTTGTATTTTTAGAATGCAAAATATCCCAAATCAGGGACCTTCTAATTAGGCTGAATTGTTTTATATTTAAAAAAATAAAAAATGGGTCAAACATTCTCGAAACGTTTTTTATAATATATAGTACTATGCAAATATAAAAATATAGGATAGAAAACTAATTATTTAGAAGAGTTTGAAAATAGTTTGCATTTTTTTGGATAGAAAGGATTTGTAATTTTTAGGGTTTTCTATTCATATTTTTTTGTAATTTTTGGTCTATAATGATAATATAAGATAATGAACTATATGTAATTTTTTGGAATTTTTCAGAAAGGATCTATATTTTTTTTGTATTTTTTAATGCAAAATTAAAATAAATGCTCTCTTTTGTTTTTTAATAATAAAAATGCGTGAAAAATGCCAAATGAAATTTAAGCATGAATGAGCACTTAATCATTCACCTCCATCTATTTTTTCATGAATTTTGTAGCACAGTTGTTTTTTTAGAAAATAGAAAAGCTATAGTAAATATAACTCAAGCAGGCAGGGGCATTTATGCAATATAAATTGATGGCAAAGAGGCACATGCAAAAATACAAGAACTTTTGAACGTGAATTTGATTTTTATTTTTGAAATTGCTAATACAAAACCCAGAGGAGTACACAAGCAATTTTCCCAACTCACATGGGGGCCACGTGAGCTGAGCTTGCTAGGGACCTACATGTAAATCATAAAATATACAAAAGCTTTGACGTAATTTTTCCATAACGTTTTGAACTTACAAAAATGTTTACAACACTATTTACGAAATACAAAGAGGTCAATGGGGTTTCAAGCGAATTTCCCACTTAAACCCAATTGATCTGACCGTTGTATGCACCGCGCGTCTGATCTGAGGGTCTTCAATGTGTACTACTTCGATTTAAATGGACGACCCATATTAAATAAAGATTGTGTTCTTAGTCTGATGATCGAGAGGTGCTTACAAAGAAAATGAGATGAAATCGCCTCGAACGTGTTTGATTCTCATCATTCTCCATTGTCTGATGGTGATTTTTCGATCTGACGACTGCCAAATTTCGTAGGGAAAACTCCGCAGGTGCTCGTTGTCTCTGATGAACTCGAGGAGGCTTTGATAACAATGTAGATGCCCTTCGGTCTTTGGGTTACCTGGAGATATTCTAGGTCTATGTTCTCACTCCATATTGCTCGCCAAAAGATGAGACCTTCACTAAAAAGACTAGTGGCAAGCAATGGAATGGGTGGAGATGGTGAAGCTCCGACAAAGTGCAGAGAAGTTGAGCTTTAGATTCCTAGATAAACTATGGATCTAGGTTGGAAGATGGGGGAAAAGATGCAAAATGTGGAATGGAACAATGTGGGATGAAAAGGAAGGCAATGCACGATCGGGAACAAAGCAATTTTAGCATGGAGCTCAAGTTCGAGTGAATTATAGATTTTCAATTATAGTTAATCCTAACGATTAAATGAGAAATTAAAATTCAAAAATTATTCTAGAACCTACGATTTACCTGGAAAGAAAGAAGAAATGGCCTCAACTTGGTCAGAGGCCAAGGTGACAGAACGATCGGCGGTGGTTGTATTGCCTTTGGAAGCTCTCTTCCTCATTGTAGGGCAGCTGCCTTGGACTCCTATCACCATCCTAAGATGTTGAGGTTGCTCTAAGGCACTAACAATACTCTAGGAAGGATCAAATATCAAAAAGGTGGACATGGAAAAGGTTTTATTGATGGTGAACGGCGAGTTAGAAGGAGAGATGGCATGGGAGGGATGAAGGGTTGTTGAGCAAGGGATGGTCAGCGAAGGTAAGGGTCGTGCGAGGAGCAGAATGGACGGAGCTCGAGGTACAAGGATGTCATGGATGAGGTATGGAAAATGGGAGAAATTCACCTTCTCGTGACTCTGACAGGGAGGCTAGGGTTGCTAGGTCAGTTGACCGGAGGTCAACCATCGGGGTTTCTAATTGGTCTGCGTGGACCAACAAGAAGAAGGGAACCCAAAATTTATATTTAAAATCGTTTAAAAATATAAAAGTAATTATTTAGTTATTGGCGATGAAAAATGGTTATAATTTTAGGGAGTACTAAGTGCATATTTATATTTATTTTTAGGACAATACTTATTACAGATTGTCATTTACATGTATAAGTATATGTAAAATACATGTATTTTGTGTCTTTGTAATTTTAATTTGTATCCTACATTTAATTATTTTGTGTAGGTATTTTATATATTTTTAATTTATTTACATATATTCTGTATTTTTGTTTTATCTTTCTAATTGTAGTTATATACTTAATTATTTTGTACATATTCTTTATAGGTATATTTCATGTATGTATTAAAGTAATTTATTGATTTTTATTAAATTTTGATTTTTTTAATTATGGACATGTATTTCAAATGCTATTTACGATTTTATAAAAGAAAGAAATTGAAAAATATAAAGAATAAATATACTAACTATTATATACAGGTATACTACACAATGGGGGCCCGAAATAAAACATTTGCATGATTACTCTAAATTTGATGAAACCACCTTCATTAGACAACTTATTAATTTAGATACAATTAAAGGTGATTATTTTTCTATTTTAATACAATATAGAGAAGATACAGGTCTGTAAAGTTTTCTATGCAGCCTTTTGTTTTATGTCCAGGGCACATTATGTATTATTTTTCTAAGAAATTAACTTTATATTTTTTTATTGTGGTTTAATGTATAATATTCGTGTTAAGGGTTTTATTATTTTATGTGTAAAAATAATTAAAAAAATAGGTCCCAAAGAGCAATTATAAGGAAAATTAAATTAGGGTATAGCGTGTAACTTTTGTACAATTTCTCTGCCTTATCTCCTACTACTTTATTCCATTTTGACCAAGTCATCACGATGACTGGATCTCGGGGACTAGAGTAAATCTTTCTTTTTGACACTTTATTATTTATCTTTTCTTTCCTTTATTCTGTTGGACATGTGAGCCGACAACTAGTCATTATGAAATAATGTTTTTGCAATTTCATTCCTTGATGTGAAATGAAGAATAACTAATATGCATAATCGGTCCATTAGTACAATTAGGATTATGTACCACAACCATCGTAATAATCATACAACTGCTGATTCAAATGCTCAATCATAGAGGTTGGTACTCGAATGATGTTTAAAGATGTAGATAGAGGACTCATCAAGCACCATCAAGTCATTCTGAAGAGAAGATCTCCAGCCTGAGAAGAAGATGGCAATTCTTCGCTAAAGGCTAATATCTAACCGACCTCTTAATGTACATCCTCTACATAGGAAGAGATAGTGTTAGATAAGTTAAATCAGAGAGCTGACTTATATAGGCCAAAACCCAAGACCTATGTCATATACTAACAGGATATACACATGCATCCTCTGACTACAGACAGATGTGTTATTATATGTTTGAGTATGTACATTTGGCATATTGATAGGTTGATGATATAATAAACATCCTTACACCAATGAGTTGGTGTGCATACAAGGGCATATGAGTAATACGATCTCTCAAAAAGGATCATATAGGTTCATTACTGAACCAGGAAGACATGAGCACACTCATGTGATATTGTGATCAAATTCTGAGTACGATCATCTCGCTTTGGAAGCCTGACTGAATTTTTAGGTTTGATATATGCTTTTGGAAAGTGTATGATCAATACCGCGGTATTATATATTCTTTGGTAAAGTAAATCATCGATACCAAATCCAAATGATTAAATGAGAAACTTAATGACAAAACCTTGAAAGAGATAGTGTAAATTGATCTAAATCGTCACATTTATTATAGGTCTTCCAGTATACAGGATGTATGTGTATTAAGGAATACTATAGGATAATGCGGTCGTAAATGATTGTATAACCGTGATGCTTCCATTTTGATGGAATAATGAAATAGGTTTGAATTTTGTTGACTCCTCTAAGTAGAGAAGAAATGGCCAAATGTTGGACATTGAGATGAATACGATTCAGATGCAATGAGGAGATTAGATTGACGACTTTGATTTAATCAAGCATTTTTGTGATGTTCCTTTGATCTAGATTTCAGATATGATCTAAATATCCAAGTCACAAAACATGGAAGATATAATTGCCATGCCCTTATCTCCAACTATCAATGGAGAAAGTGTATTATTCAATAATTTAATCTAACCAAGCTATCAAGTACCCATTAGATGAACTAAAGGAATAACTTATAGAGAAATGAATAACCTGGCATCTGGGGACCTTTATGTAATTCATGACGTAACGAGGTTGAAATCTGAAATTTACCCACGTATCATGTGTCGCACACATGCACACTTATGATGGGGGCTCTTTTGCAATTTTTAAAACTTGTAGGGGATCAGATGCAAGTTATTCTTTGGGCACATGCATCTCACGTGACTCGGGAGGTTGGGGGGTGGATCAGGAGGCTCGGAGCTGAGCCTCTATGTCGCAGTTGGAGGTTCTTCTGAGGGCCTGAGGTAAAAGCACAGTGTCCGAAGCCTGCTTGGCGGTGAGAGGAGGCTCGACGGAGGTTCGTAGGGTCCGAGGCAGAGGAGCGGAATCGAGTCAAAGGTTAAGATGTCCAAACATTTACGTGGTGGTGAGAGGAGGTCCGGAAGGCCCAAGCCTCGAGGCTGGGGCTGGGGCTCAGGGAGGGATGCGTGGCACTTTGGCAACCGTTGGATCAAGGCATGGGTCCGATCCAACAACTATTGGAGGCATTGGGGGGCAGCGACGCTCGTCTACTGAGGAGCACAAAGTACGTATGAGATGAGGTAGAGCGTCAAGGTTCAGAGGCAGTGGAGGTAGCTGGGCCTCCATCAAGGCATAGACCGTAGCCGTGGTGGAGGCATGGACGTGAGGCTGTGGGGAGCTGGGGCTCCATCAAAGGCAGGCTGTCAAGTAGAGAAGAGATCATCCAGTTGATGAATCCATGATTCATTAACTTTTCTGTCGCATTTTATATTAGAACCCTTAACAAATACATGTAAATATACATTAATTTCCATCTTTTATAAAAACTTCATTCATGAATAAATATTCACTTTTAAGTATCAAAATCATGTAAATAAATAAAGAACAAAGAAAAGAAAATAAGGCAGATTGTAGATATGTATATATGCACAATATGACTTATAAATATAAATATAAATATAAGGTATATTTATAACCTAACCCCCGAGACCAAGTCAGCATGGATTGGTCGACAAAATCAATAAGTAGGGGGAGATAAGGAAAGAAAACCATAAAAATAAATTAAGACACACTTCACACATTGTTCATTATTTATCAAATAAATATATAACTTCATTGATTTTTAATTAATTCATATGTACATATTATTCACAAACTTTTTTCCTAATTATTGGTAAAAATATATATAAAAATATAAAAATATTCTCTTGTACTTATAGCAAGAAATCCTCCTATTAGTTTGTCAGATTCTCAACTTCCAAACATCATAACTTCCTCATACGAACTCCAATTTCACTATACTCACCTTTAAAGTTCATAAAATAATATTATCTAATTAATAGAGGTGGTTTCATTGAATTCGGTGTCCGTTTACAAAAAGTGGTTTTGGGACCAATTGACAATAGGGTTTCTGGGCTATTTATTTTATGTAGACCACATTATTTATACTTTTTTTAATTTTATAATTTATAATTATTTTCAGGATCTTGTAATTTAACCTTGATTTATTTCATATTTTTTGGAGCTTATTTATTATTTTAATAAAATCCAAAACCCTAATTTATAGATAAAAATGAACTGAATAACTTATACCTATATTTATTAATATATGTAAACTAATTTATTAAAATCCCTAAAAATTCACACATCCCTTGTTTATTATTATAATATTTAAAAAATTACAAAATTAATTTTTAATTATTTATTTATTAAATTAAAAATCTAAAACCTATTTATCTATACCTATTTATTGATATAATATTTATATCTCGAATAATATTTATTGTTTATAAAAACTTAATATTCTATAAATTAGATAATTTAATTATATACATTTCTTCTTTTTATACCTATTTGAAATAAAGTTATTTAATATTTATTATATATTTATAAGCTATTTACACATCTGGCCTACCAGGTGTTGACACGTGTCAGCACCTGGTGCTTCTTCTCCAAGAAGCCGATATTGAAGTTTGTTCCAACCAGTCTTCTTCACCAATGTTTCCCACACGTTCTATAATCTTTTGACTCGATCCAAGCCATTGAATCTCCTCTCCTAACAACCAAGATACTCGGCACCATTAGATTTAACATGGAGATCACAAAGCATCTCTATAAATATCCTCAAAGTTCGTAAATTATAACTCTCTCTCTCATATCCACCTGAAGCTCAACTTTCAATGGTCGACCCCTCTCTTCTTGGCCTCGCTCCGCTCGCCCAGGAGGTGACAACTACGATCGAAGGTGCCCGCGTGGGAGAAGGCTCACCGGGGAGGAGTTCCAAGGCGTTCACTCCGTCATGCATTGCCGCCTTGCGCGCATTCAGCTCCGGCAAAGATCGACAGTGGAAGCTGACACTAGAGGTAACACACCTATGCTTCACAGATCTATTCATCCATTTTCGTAGAATTTTTTTCTCGATCCCCGTGCCTCCATTAGTGTGGTTAAGCTCGTCATTAGGACGCTTAATCTTCCATCATAGTCGCCCAATCTTTAAATCATTTTAATTCATTCACAAATCGAATCAAAATTTCATTTCCATTCTTGAAACAATTCTCACATCCACTTTATATGCCTGGAAATGCCATTTTTATCCTGCAAGAACTAATAATTTGGCTGATTTCTCCACAAATCGCGCACGCACATGTATTCTTTGCAGGATCCTCTTGAATCTGGAGCAAATTCAAAGCATCTGGAGCTTTGATCATCATGAAAATCGCTACTTAAAGAAGGTGTAACAACCTGAAAGTCTGCTCCAAAACAAACAGACTGCCACCTTCATCAAGCTTTCGTCGCCACTCTCAATCGTCTCCGACCGACGTCCACGTCAGGAGAGGTCGAGGGGTAGAGGAGATACCCCTCTGGCCCTGCCGGAGGCCCAAGTATGACGCCAAACGGCGGTGAAAAATCGAGTAAGGGACCATCTTCGTCAACCACGCAACCGCCTGAAGAAAAGCCAAGAACGGCCATAGTACAGTTTGGCGACACGTGTCCTGCAGTAGACGGCCCCGATTGCGCTGCACGTTCTAATCCTGGCCGTTAAAGCCGAAGCGGTGTGAAATTTGCAGACTAAACCCAAAAGGCTTCCAGAATTACAGCGTGCTCCAAAGTTATCCAGATATTGCATTTAGGTCCCCGCGTAGGGACCTAAATGTAATAATTCACATTTTCTTTACAAATCAGCCCCTAGTAGAAGACTAAACTACAAACTTTTATTAGTTTTTCTTACTAATCATCCCCTCTACTGTAAGGCGACTTTGGATGTATTTTTGGCATAATTTTTCGTAGTTTTCTGGGGTAGTTACACAACTACCCCCACAAGTTTTTTTAGAAATTTTTGTGTGTTTTCGTCGCTTTTTCATCGTGTTTTTATTTTTCAAAATTCGCTTCCGTTTTGCTTTGTTCTTCTGAGTGTTCATCGAGCTCGTTGCTCGTCCATTTTACCTACTATATAATATCATGTATACTTCACATATTCTTCACATATTATATTGTAGGTAAATTATTTGAAAAATGTCACTTTGAAAAATAAATAAAAATTGGAAAAATGTAAAATCAAATAAAAATTTAAAATAAAAAAATTTCATAAAAAAATCGTCGTGTTTCCTCGATCGCTTTAAGAAGAGATAAAATAATCAGAAAATTATATTTTCACATAAAAAATCGAAGTATACTATTTTGCCTCCTTGTGTTCGACCTAGGCACATTTACCTGGCTAAATAAATAGTGTAAGGTTTTTCTAAAAACCGATCTTTGTTTTATCGATTAGGACCTCTTTGCGGTTTTCTACACCGACAACCCAAATACTTAAAACTGCAATCCGATCTTTAGCTCGCATCAAAATGGCGCCGTTGCCGGGGAACATTTTCGTAACCGTGCAGGGTCTGCAATTCCCAGTGGACTTTGCAGTCCTGGACATGGACTGCCCTACATAGTTACACCTTACCCCAATCATTCTTGGGAGACCTTTCTTAGAGACCGCAAAGGCTCTCTTCGACTATGATACATGGAAGGTATCTTTTCGCGCCGAGGGCGAGAAGGAACGAATAGAGATGGTGAGAGATCAAACACATCCAGTGATGCATCTTCTGATTTCTTGAGTTCTTTAGCCACCTGCGATTACATGGATGAGGTCCGTCTTGACGACCTTGAAAGGTATCGTGTAGAGCCCTAAGATTTCCTAGTAGAGGATGGGTCCGAGACCACAGTTGGTGATTCTTCAGAAGGTACTTTATATTTTAGTCTGGATGACGTGAAGTAAAGGGATCATACTTCTGAGGAGTTTAGTGCAGACATTTTAGACATATGGAATTTACACAATTTCTCCACTTCGGATGATCTAGAGATAGAATTTTATTTGGATGATTTCTTTTCCTCTGGTCACTCTGAGAATGATCATAGTAGCGAGTCGGATGATGTTTTGAACATCTTCTGTAGTCCGACTCTAGAGCACATTGAGATGGTGGATAACCGGATTTCCGACAAATCCACAATTATTACAGATCCAAATACATATATGGATGAGTTTTTAGCAGAGCCAGAATCTACCGTACCAGAACTAAATACCTTGCCACCAAATATGAAGTATGCTTTCCTTGTGGGTCCACATCGACAATTTCCAGTCATTATCAGTTCATCTTTGATTGATGAACAAGAATCTCGTCTGATGGAGGTTCTTGAATGAAACCGAAAGGCTATTGGGTGGACTGTATCCGATATTCACGGGATTAATCCTGCTTTGTGTTCGCATCATATATATATCTTGATCATGACAGCAAACCTTCCAGAGAATTTCAACGTAGGCTGAATCCGGTTTTACGAGAGGTTGTCATGAAAGAGATTAAAAAATGGTGTTACGCATGGTTCATTTATCCCATCTCACACTCAGAATGGGTTAGCCCATTACATCTTGTCCCAAAGAAATCGGGAATTCAGATGGTTAAGAATGAGAGTGGAGAGTCCAAAAAGAGTAACCACGTCATGGCAGGTGTGTGTTGATTACAGAAAATTGATCGCCGTGACAAAGAAGGACCACTTCCCATTGCCTTTTATAGACCAGGTCATAGAACGGTTAACAAGGAAGGAGTACTTCTGTTTCCTTGATGGTTACTCCCTATACAACCAGGTAACAATTGCTCCTATAGACCAGGAGAAAACCACCTTCACATATCCGTTCGGTACGTATGCCTTTAGACTGATGCCCTTTGGATTGTGCAACGCTTCTGCTACATTCCAGAGGTGTATGCTTGCTATTTTTGCGGACATGGTCAGTGATTTTCATCGAGGTTTTTATGGATGATTTTTCGGTCTATGGTGAGTCCTTTGACGATTGTTTAGCGCACCTAGACCAGGTTCTTCAGAAATGTTGTGAGGTATATCTCGTTCTGTCTTCGGAAAAGAGCCATTTTATGGTTACACACAGGATCGTGTTGGGGCACGTCATCTCCCAGCGAGGTATGGAGGTTGACCCTGCCAAGTTGGATTTCATCAAGCGCCTCGAACTACCATCCAACATTAAGCAGTTACGGTCATTTCTGGGGCATGTCGGTTTTTACCGATGGTTTATTCAGGATTTCTCTAAGATTGCCCAACCGTTAACTGAATTATTAGGCAAAGACATCGAGTTCTTGTTAGATGATAAATGTTTTGATGTCTTCCTCACATTAATGGAGATGATTATCAGTGCTCCTGTCCTACAGCCGCCTGATTGGTCTCTACTCTTCGAGATCTTGATGGATGCTTCAGATTTTGCGGTTGGGGTTGTATTTGGACAGTGGAGGAAGGGACTTCCTGTTGCCATCCACTATGCCAGCAGAACTTTTGATGATGCTCAACGTAATTACACAGTGACAGAAAAGGAGATGTTGGCAGTAGTGTTTGCATTAGATAAATTCAGATCTTATCTTCTTGGCTCCAAAATCACAGTTTATACAGATCATTTAGCTATCCGATTTTTGATGGAAAAGAAGGATACCAAGGCATGCCTTCTTCGATGGATTCTTTTACTTCAGGAATTCGATTTGGATATTACAGACAAACCGGGAGTAAAGAATGTGGTAGCTTATCACATCTCCTGATTACTGACAGAACATCCTTCGGATGAGTACACGCCAGAGATTGCAGAGAGATTTCCCGATGAGAGCATCTTTGCAGTTACCGAGCTTCCATGGTATGCTGATATAGTGAATTTTCTGGTTACGCAGAAAAGTCCTCAGGGTTGGCCAAGGAATCGAGTTGATAGACTAGTTTCAGAGGCACGACATTACCATTGGTAGGATCCGATTCTTTTTCGTGAAGTACCATATTGAGTTTACAGGCGTTGTATTCCTCAGGAGGAATATATTAGTGTCCTCACTTTGTGAAATTCTCTAGAGGCAGGGGGACATAACTTAGGGAAA
Organism: Ottelia alismoides; assembly: GCA_037367405.1. NCBI lineage: Eukaryota > Viridiplantae > Streptophyta > Magnoliopsida > Alismatales > Hydrocharitaceae > Ottelia > Ottelia alismoides. The sequence goes on along the minus strand of JAZKJV010010931.1, from coordinate 146,325 downwards.
AGGACAACGCAGAAGGTACTTCAGAGCGGATTATGGTGGCCAACTCTTACTAGAGATGCTTGTACATTCGTGAAGAGTTTCCCGGATTGTCAGAGAGCAGTAGGGACAGTCAGTGCTAGAGATGCAATGCCGATGCAACCCGCAATTTTTTACGAGATCTTTGATGCATGGGGCATAGATTTCATGGGACCGTTCCCTTCCAGCAGCGGCTTTGAGTACATTCATCTCGCTGTCGATTATGTTAGTAGATGGGTGGAGGCTATACCCCTACGAACCGCAAATAGTGAGATAGTTTGCAAGTTCCTAAGGGAACACATTATTTCACGGTTCAGGATTCCATGTATACTTATATCAGATGGGGGTAGACATTTCATTAATAAGGAGGTCAAAATGCTAGTGAAGCAATATGGAATTGATCACATAGTAGCTTCTCCTTATCACCCACAGACGAACGGCATGACTGAAGTTTCAAATTGGGAGGTGAAATCAATTCTACAGGAATTGGTACGACCAGATAGAAAGAACTGGTCGCAGCTTCTAGATCCGGTTCTTTGGGCATATTGTACTGCATATAAAACTCCCTTAGGTACTTCACCATTTAGATTGGTTTATGGAAAAGCCGTGCCATTTGCCCTTAGAGATAATGCACAAATCTGAGTGGGCTATTTGAGAAATTTTACTTGATGAATAGAAAGCAGGAGCTAAGAGAAAGATAGATCTGAATGAGCTGGTAGGAATTCGAAATCAGGCATACGAGAACACTCTCATTTGTAAGAACAAAGTAAAGAAATGGCACGATAGACATATTCGGCACAAGATCTTCATCCCTGGGCAGAAAATCTGGTTGTTCAATGCAAGATTGAGAATTTTTCCTGGCAAATTGAAAAGCAAGTGGGAAGGACCTTACATAGTCAGAACGGTGCACTACAATGGAAGTATAGCAATATCCGATATGTCATCTGGTGCAGAACCGTTCGTGGTTAACATGCAGATGCTGAAGCACTTCGTCGAGATTACTGATCATCTGGACCGTATTGAAGTGATCTATTTTGTACATCAATCATAATCATTCTTTCACTTCATCTCATCCTGTACGAAGACTTTTGAGCCATTCGATTTCTGGAGATCCGTAACACTTGTATATTCTTCGTAGACCACAATCGTCTCCCTTTTTGCTCGTCTTCTTTGCTTAGGATACCAGATCCTAAGTATAGGGGGGGTTCGATTGTTCGTTGATTGACATTTTATATTTTTTTCTGATTCTTTTGTATATCCTTTCTTTTTCACAAATCATTGGTCTACGATTTTTGGCTACACTCTTTTCTATACTTAGGATGCCTTATCCTATGTATAGGGGGATCGAGTGATTTCGATGATTTCATCTTTTTTATTTCTTTTGTTCCTTCGTTGTATATTCTTTGTACTCAGTCACCTCATTTTTGCTCTTCCATTATACTTACGATGACCTGATCGTAAGTATAGGGGGGGTTGACTAACTTGTACTCTCTATTCTTTTTCACCAACTTTTAATTAGCACGAGTTATGTCCTCCTTTTTCTCTTTTGACGCTATGAGGACATAACACAAGCTAAGTAGAGGGGGTGCGTATATATTGTATATATACTTTTGTCCATAACTCGTTCTTTTATGTATTTTCTATATTTATAAAATCTATAAAAAGTGGGTAAGGGTTAATATAAAATCTATTTATACATTTATTTACTACTTATAAAATCCTTGTAAATAAGTGAAATATGTCTAAACTTGTATTTAAAATCTATAATTAAAATATGTATTTAAAATTTGTATTTAAATTTTGTATAATAATTATTTAAAATCCTATTTATTAAAATGTGTATAAAAATCATTTAGTCCTTGTAAAATTCCCTGTAGATAAAATCTATAAAATACATTAGATATTTAACTCAAATAAAATATATCTTGTAAAATTCATGTACAAAAACTTGTTTATAAAAATCAGAAAATCCATAAAAAATTATAGAGTCCTAAAAGTCATAAAAATGACAAAAGCCTTAAAATCCATAAAAATGAGTAAAATTCAAAAAATATACTTCACAAAAACATCGTTGCATTCGCATTTTTCAGAATAAGTTTGATTTCTGAAACTAAGGATTGAGTCTTTTCTAAAGGATGGAGCTTGATTATGGCCTTTAGCTTTCGTTGTAAGGAGCCTAGTTAGGATATGGAATTTAGACTCTTCAGGTCTTATGACTTAAAATCTTTGGGTTCCATAAGTCTATATTCGAGAAATCAAGTCATATGTGCTAAGTAGACCATTTGGTGTCATCCGTACAATACAACTCTACACCAGTGAACCAATCTTGAACACATGCACTATACACTTAGCTCAACTTGTATGGAGTTGTGAAGGAAAGTACATCTTGGTAGTGCGTTTTTATCCTTGTCTTAGCGGCATTGACGTCTAAAGACGGGAGAGATTGGGGTTGCGATAGTCGTTTCGGATGAGGGAAGGATCTGCTGACACAATTTTTCTAAGACCTCAAAAAAGGGACGGACAAAAAGATGCTATATCCGTTAAGGCACAAAGAGATGAATGCAGTGCAAGCAAATTACAAAGCCAAATCAATGAAGAAGCTACCAAATACAAATAAGACCACAATGGTCCAAGCTTCCACCAATGCACATCTTAGTGGAGACTTAGCTACACCAGTTGAGCTTCACAAGGAGATGCGACTACACTGTTCGCACTCCACTTCTTTTCTCATTCTTCTACTTTCTCTCTACGCTCGATTGGGGACATAGCACGAACTGAGCTCAGAAGAGAATACCTCCCTCCCTGAGGAAAGAGTAGCTAGATGAGGAAGCAATAGAAGTGTATAGCCGGGATGGACAATTTCTTTATTTCTCTAATAAGGAAGAGCTAAATCAATTCACACACTGTACAAATTGACTTCAAGGATGATAGAGTTTGTGATATGAATGAGTCTGAACTAGCTGATGAAGTGATCTTGAATAAGGATTTGTGGAACTTGAGGACTGTTGACAATAAAATCGTAATCCTAGTTAAGGCTCCGACAAAATGCTTGTTTCAGGCCCGATCGAGCTCTCTCCTTTGTATGTTCTCATGAATTGGTTTAGGAAAACAAATTCATTCTAACTTTCTTTCTTTTTCACTTACTTTTTCAAATAAGTGTTTGCTAAGGGCCTAGCAAAGTTTAAGTATAGGGGGTTGATGAATCCATCATTCATTAACTTTTCTGTCGCACTTTGTCTTAAAACCCTTAACAAATACATTTAAATATACATTAATTTCCAACTTTTATAAAAACTCCATTCATGAATAAATATTCACATTTAAGCATCAAAATCATGTAAATAAATAAAGAACAAAGAAAAGAAAATAAGGCAGATTGGAGATATGTATATATGTACAATATGACTTATAAATATAAATATAACTGTAAGGTATATTTATAACCTAACCCCCAAGACCAAGTCAACATTGATTGATCGAGAAAATCAATAAGTAGGGGGAGATATGAGAAGAAAATCATAAAATAAGTTAAGACACACTTCACACATTGTTCACTATTTATCAAATAAATACAAAAATTCATTGATTTTTAATTAATTCATATGTACATATTTTTCACCAAACTATTTTCCTAATTATTGCTAAAAATGTATATAAAAATATAAAAATAAGTTAAAAATATTCACTTGTACTTATACTAAGAAATCCCACTATTAATTTGTCAAATTCTCAACTTCCGAACATCATAACTTCCTCATACGAACTCCAATTTCACTCTACACACCTTTAAAGTTCATAAAATAATATTATCTAATTAATAGAGGTGGTTTCATTGAATTCGGAGTCCGTTTGCAAAAAGTTTGTTTTGGGACCAAATGATAATAGGGTTTCTAGGCTATTTATTTTATGTAGACCACATTTTTTATACTTTTATTAATTTTATAATTTCTAATTATTTTCATGATCTTGTAATTTAACCTTGATTTATTTCATATGTTTTGGAGCTTATTTAGTATTTTAGTAAAATCGAAAACCCTAATTTATAGATAAAAATGAACTGGATAACTTATACATATATTTATTAATATAGGTAAACTAATTTACTGAAATCCCTAAAAATTCACACAACCCTTATTTATTTTTCTAATAATTAAAAAATTGCAAAAATAATTTATATTTTTTTATTTATTAAATTAAAATCCAAAACTTATTTATCTATACCTATTTATTAATATAATGTTTAAATCTCGAATAATATTTATTATTTATAAAAACTAATTATTCTATAAATTATATAATTTAATTATCTACATTTCTTGTTTTTATACCTGTTCAAAATAACATTATTTAATATTTATTATATAATTTACAAGCTATTTACACATCTGGCCTACCAGGTGCTGACACGTGTCACCACCTGGTGCTTCTTCTCCAAGAAGCCGGTACTGAAGTCTGATCCAATCGGTCTTCTTTACCAAATTTTCCCACACGTTCTATAATCTTTTCACTCGATCCAAGCCATTGAATCTCCTCTCATAACAACCAAGATACTCGCCCACCATTAGATTTAACTTGGAGATCGCAAAACCTCTATATAAATATCCTCAAAGTCATAAATTATAGCTAACTCTCTCATATCCACCTGAAGCTCAACATCCAGTGGCCGACCCCTCTCTTCCTCGCCTCGCTCCACTCGCCCAGGAGGTGACAGCTCCGATCGAAGGTGCCCGCGTGGGAGAAGGCTCATCGGGGGAGTTCCAAGGCGTTCACTCCGTCTTTCATCGCCGCCTTGTGCGCGTTCAGCTCCGGCAACGATAGGCCGTCGAAGAAGATACTATAGGTAATACACTTCTGCATTAACAAATTTATTCATCTATTTTCGTAGAATTTTTTTCTCGATCCCCGTGCCTCCATTAGCTTGGTTAAGCTCGTTATTAGGACGCTTAATCTTCCATCTCAGACACCCAATCTTAAAATAGTTTTAATTCATTCACAAATCGAATCAAAATTTCATTTCCCTTTTTCATACCATTCTCACATCCACTTTATAAGTCTGGAAACACCATTTTTATCCTGCAAGAACTAATAATTTGACTGATTTCTCTACAAATCGAGCACGCACATGTATTCTTTGCAGGATCCTTTTGAATCTGGAGCAAATTCAAAGCATCTGGAGCTCTGATCATCATGAAATTTGCCACTTAAAGAAGGTGTAACAACCTGAAAGTAAGCTCTAGAACAAACGGACCGCCACCTTCATCAAGCTTTCGCCGCCGCTCTCAGTCGTCTCCGACCGACGTCCACCGCAAGCGAGCTCGAGGGGTAGAGGAGCTACCCCTCTGGCCCCGCTAGAGTCCCAAGTATAATGCCAAATGCCGGCGAAAAATCGAGTAAGGGACCGTCTTCGTCAACCTCGCAACCGCCTGAAGAACAACCAAGAATGACCGTAGTACAGTTTGGCGACAAGTGTCCTGCAGTGGACGGCCCTGATTGCGCTACACGTTCTAATCATGGCCGTTAAAGCTGAAGTGGTGTGAAATTTGCAGACTAAACCCAAAAGGCTTCCAGAATTGCAGCGTGCTCCAAAAATTTCCAGATATTGCATTTATGTCCCCGCGTAGGTATCTAAATGTAATAATTCACATTTTCTTAACAAATCAGCCATTGACAGAGGACTAAGCTGTAAACTTTTATTAGTTTTTCTTATAAATCAGCCCATGTATTGTAAGGCGACTTTGGACATATTTTTGGCATAAATTTCATATCTTTTCTTGGGGTAGTTACACAACTACCCCCGCAAGTTTTTTCAGAAATTTTTGTGTGTTTTCGTAGCTTTTTCATCTTGTTTTTATTTGTCGAACTTCGCTTCAATTTTGCTTTGTTTTTCTGAGTGTTCTTCGAGCCCGTTGCTCATCCGTTTTACCTATTATATAATATCATCTATACTTCACATATTCTTCACATATTATATTGTAGGTAAATTGTTTGAAAAATATCACTTTGAAAAATAAATAAAAATTGGAAAAATATAAAATCAAACAAAAAATTAAATTAAAAAATTCCATAAAAAATTTTTCGTGTTTCCTCGATTGCTTTAAGAAGAGATAAAATAATCACAAATTTATATTTTCACATAAAAAATCAAAGTATACTATTCTGCCTCCTTGTTTTCGACCCAAACACACTTACCTGGCTAAATAAATAGTGTAAGTTTTTTTTCTAAAAACCGATCTTTGTTTGATCGACTAGGATCTCTTTGCGATTTTCTACACCAACAACCCAAACACTTAAAACCGCAATCCAATATTTAGCTCGCATCACCAGGTGACACACGGTCATGAGCTCAAACCACTATTGGTGAAGCGGCATCCCGGTGAGGACGGCGGAGGGCAAGTGAGCAAAATTGAAGGCGGTTGTTTTTATATCTGCAAGTAAATATGCAGGGACAGAGGAAGGGGAACATGTCTCTTACTAAGAGGCCTAGGGGTCGGAGCTAGGCTCCGACCATTGCAAGGTCGAAGGAGGGGGAGACCTGGGAGAAGTGAAGGGGAACTGGAGAAGGTGGGCGGAGGTAATCGATTGGGGAGGAGGAGCTCGGCCTCCTGGTAGTTGCTCAAGTGGTCCGACGAAGAACAGGAGCTAAGCTGCCATGAAGACTACAACGTAGGCTATATGATCCATGGATCTCACCAGCTCTATTAGCTTGTCTTCGCTCGAAGAAGTGTGCCTCAATTGCTTTCACCTACGAGGTGCACGAAGCTGGAGTGATGTCTCTGTAAATGGTGTATGTGGATGAAAGTGGCGTAGGAGGGGTTTTTGTAGGTGAAGGTTGGACATTACATTGGGTGTTTTGCAACAACAGCCTGAGGGAGGTGGAGTAATGGAGGGGTGAATGGTGAGATGTGTGTAGATGGAGGAAGATAGAGCTACGTGCAGGGGAGATTAGGTAATGGGGAGGTGTAGTGATGGCAATGTTAAAATAGAAAGGGGAGGGGGTTTTTGCGCGATGTGACATCTCGAGCAGGAGATGGTTAGAGAAGGGCGATGAACGAGAGTCATTGGATTTTGTGATCTAACAGCTCGGATCGAGGCATGGGTGAGGGGCAAGATCGGATCTCAGGATCTAATCCTACGGCTGGAAGGTAGCGTGAGAACAGATGGACAAGATGGAGGAGTGGGGTGATGTACAGGTAGTGGGGGTTATTGGTGACATGGAGATTGCAGAGTTGTTGCAAGGTACAACCATCCAACGACTGGGATAAAGGCGGACAGGAGCGGTGAGGATCTGATCTTAAGATCAGATCGGATTGCAGGGGGCAAGGCGCAGATGAATGGTCAAGATGGAGTCGGGGAGGGATGATCCGGCAACAAAGGGAGGGGTCAAGTGGCCAAGGGATGTGCGGCCACGTAGACGGCACAGAGAGCGCCACGTGGCTGCACCAGAAAAACTAATAAATACAAAAATAAAGAAAAATAAAAAAGAATTAGTTAGAGATTGAATTAGGAGGAAGTCAAAACATGAATGTTGTAGATCTCAACGAGATCTGCAAGTTTCAGGTGAACAAAAAAAGTAAAAGAGGTCATTTGTACCAAAAGTATATTTTTGGGATTCTTTTTAAGAGATAAAAGCACTGCCTTTTGTACTTTTTATTTTTTTTATATTTTTATTTGTTTTAAAATCCAAAGAAAATATTGACAATAAATAATCCAATAATTATGGGATTCAATAAAATAGAAAAACAAGGAAAAGGTTAGTAATAAAATACAATAAATATAGTTAGTTAGAGTTATTTATTGGTTAATCATATACAGTTTATATATAATATAGTAAAAGTTAATAATAATGAATTAATAGTGATTTTTATTGAATTTTGTATGCTTGGCGGTTAACAAATGGATTATTGAATGATGAATCTGAGGTTCGTCATACCCTATACTTAAGCTATGCTTGTCCTCGAGCATCTAAAGAATGAAGGTGTCGTATTAATTCCTGGCAATAAATGTGAAAATTCAAGGCTCGATTCTTCGAAAACCCATAATTTACGTGATCCTAAAATTCTGGGCTTAACCATGGTGCTAGCCTGACTCCTTAGTCCTAATTGCGTTTGGTCCAAGTGGACACATTAAAAATGTTTGGGAGCGCTCGTATTTGGCGGAAGCTCTTTTAAATTTGACTTTGAAGGATAGACTTTTCTTGATATATTTCTTTCTTTTCTTTTCTTTTTGGTTAGCTCCATTTCTTTTACCAAAAGTTGGCGCACACTTAGCAACAATTATTTATGTTTCATCACACCCTGGCACATAGGTAGATATCAAATGATAGCATACGAACTTGTTCACATACTGGCTAGGGTTTTGCTAACACTCAGGTTTCTTAAAGACTTCATTAACTTTATCCCATCCTCAAATATCATTGGATCGGGTCTAGAATCAAATCACCAGTCCTAGTTTCTTAAGTTATAACTCAACTCAACACATCAATCATGAAGTTGTGAATGTGTTGTGCTAATCATATTCTTTAGAAGGTAGAGATGAAGAGTGCAATATAGCGCTTAGATCTTTCAAAATAGGGAAGTGTGGATTATTAAGTTCAAAGACCATAATTACTAAGGCTGACTAACTCAGACTCTCAAGATCTCAGAAATCAAGTGTCCTCAAAATCCTTAAGCTTGAGTGAATGTGAATGTATCAGGAATACACCAACTCCTCAGGTAGTGATTTTAGTGATTTTTATCTTTTTTGCAAATTTTCAGGTGTTTTAGTTTTTTTTAATTATTTTTAGAGACAATGAATGGTCCAGGCTCATATGAATACTTGCACCTACTTCCAGCACGCATGGGTGTATGTACGGACCCGTGTTACTTGAGGACGAAGCCATATACAATGTCCTCTAAACCACACACTCTGCAAAGGAGACTGAATTTCCCTCGCTGAAGAGTAGATACTCATTTTTTATCCTTGTAATCAGAGCCTTTACCAAAGAAAATGTTTTTCATTTTTCAATTTTTTATGGAGTTTTTGAAAACAATAAATTTTTTTAAAAAAGTTAATCCCTCAATTTTAAAAAGATTTTTACATTTTTTTTACGGAAATCAGTTCATAGGTCAACCTAAACCAAGAAAAAAAAAGTTTTCAAAAATTTTAAAACATGAGCTATGGCTAAAGTATATATACAGTAATATACGATATACCTCCCTATACTTAACTTTTGCTATGCCCTCATAACACAAGTGATATGAAGCCATAGCTTTGGTTAAATACTACATGATATAGCGGAACTGATCGGAGGGTACCCCTATAGTTAGGTCAAAAAATGACCTAAGTATAAGAAGACAGGTAGAGGGAGCAATGATGGGTTGGGCCACCCCTATACTTAGGCTAAGAATAGCCTAGTAGAGGATCTGGAAATTGTGTTGGGGGTCCGAGGCTGTTAATGTTAGGGGGTATTCATACAGACGAATAAAATGGAGAGGAGGTGGGGTGAGGGTTGTGATTTTTTAGAGACGAAGATGTGGATGCCGGCATGGGGTGATTGTGTGTAAATATACAGAATGATGGGGGTGGATATATAGAATGACAGTGAATGTGTTTGTGTGGTTGGGGGGGGTGTAGATCATCTAGTGATCTAATTTTTTTCTCTTTTTCCTTTTTCCATTTTTTTGAAACACGCATGAGCCCTCAAATGAGGACCCTTATAAAAGCACATGATACACAATTTTTTTACAACATGATACATGAATGAAATGGTGACTATTGCTCCATAAATCTCTCTTGATTTTTCTTTTGCGGCTCCTCATAGCGGGAGCTCCCAACTCCACATCTCCAAGTAGATCGAGTGTCCCTGATCTTCATGGGCCCTGCCAGAAAAGAACAATGTTAGAAAAATATCAAGAAAAATAATCAACAAAAATGATTGAAAACAATCACGATGAGAAGATCTGAAAATCATGTCAATAATGTTTCAACAAAATTCAACAAAGTGATAAAGGTAAGACATGTCCATGACAACAATGCCATTTGATGAAATCTAATTTTGCCTCTTTAATTATCTAAATTTGTATTATAGGAGACAATCTTCGGTCAATCAAAAACCACAATCTTTGAATGTTGTGCAGTATTTTTACTTGGCAAGTCTACCAAGGTCGAACACATGGAACGGTGATTTTAGTTGTGCGGCTTTAAATTAAATTAAATAAATAATTAATTGCTATGTTAATTATTTTGTCGAAAAATGAAGATGAATGAAAAGAAATGTGATGCAATGATGACGATGCAATGCAAATAAAGTAAACAGAAATGAAGCTCAGATCTGTGACTAATGATCTTTAAATCCAAATAATAATAATAATAATTATTATCATCGAAATTAAATAACAGATCAAAAGATATCAAATCCAAGAACATGCATCAAATTAAATCCAGAAACACAAAAGAGTGCAAATATATCTGTGAATTATCATGTGAATTACAGAGATAAAAAATGATCTTATCGACGAGTTTTTAGTCTCCAACATCTCACTAAAATAATCCTCAATTAAATAGAATCTGAACACGTAGAATAATGAGAGATTAAAATCCTTCATGATCACACACGTGTTAAAATTAAGTCCAGAATTTATATGAGCAAAAATAACAAGAGGAAAAAATAAAAATCTCCTTAAATGAGACGGAACAGATATCGATTTCAAAAATCAATTAATCAACTCAAAATCTTCAATAGAATCCCTGCAAATTAGTTCACTAATTTTCTAAATAGAATACAATGCAAAATGTCAATATTCAATAAAAATTATTAGAATAGATTTTCAAATAATTAGCCTCAGATATGTCTACATACTATGAAAAATGATAGAGCATGGAAATTGCTTCAAATACAGATATTGTATGCTAAAATTGGAGTTCAAATGAGCAAGATATGATAATTTGAAATGCCAGCGACTAATGTGGAATAAAAATAATTATTTCCTTCTCATATAACTCCTAAAGGGACTTATCTGCTATTTCTGAAAGTTTGAGGAATTTTCTTACAATTTTTCCAAAGTGGCACATGCTTGGCACATGCCTTGGTAGTGGGGACCTTTTTGTAATTCCTGAAATAACGATGGTGGAATATGTAATTTGCCTAAAGGCCATTTGTTGGCACGTGCACACTGATGGTGGGGACTCTTTTACAATTTTTGAAACATGCAGGGGCTCAGATGCAAATTATTCTTTGGGCACGTGCAACTCATGATACTCTGGAGTTTCGGGGGGAGGGGGGACTAGGAGGCTCGGAGCCGAGCCTCTACGTGGCGGCTAACGGTTTTTCAGAGGGCCCGAGGCAGAGGCTCGGTGTCCCGAGCCTACGTGGCAGTGAGAGGAGGCTCGACGGAGGTTTGGAGGGTCCGAGGCAGAAGAGTGGATCGAGTCGAAGGATCGGACATCCAAGCCTATATGTGGTGGTGAGAGGAGGTCTAGAAGGCTGAAGTGTCCTGAGCCTATGTGGTAGTGAGAGGAGGCTCGACAAAGGTTTGGAGGGTCCGAGGTAGAAGAACGGATCGAGTCGAAGGCTCGGACGTCCAAGCCTATATGTGGCGGCGAGAGGAGGTCTAGAAGGCTGAAGCCTTTAGGCTGCGGTCGAGGCTCAGGGTTGGGATGCGTGGCAATCTGGAGACCGTTGGATCAAGGCTTGGGCATGATCCAACTGCTACTGGAGGCATGGGGGCGACGACGCTCGTCTACCGAGGCAGGCAGAGGACGTGCATGTCGAGGTGGAGCGTCGAGGGACAGAGGCGGAGGAGGTAGCTGGGGCACCATAGAGGCGTAGACCGTGGCTGTTACGGAGGCGTGGACATGAGTCAGTCGGGATCTATGGCTCCGTAGATGGCAGGCGGTGAAGCAGAGAAGAGATAATCCGGGTGACACACACCTGGGAGCTCGAACCACTGGTGATGAAGAGGTAGCCCAGTGAGGACGACTTAGGGCGAGTGAGCGAAATCAAAGGCAGTTGCACGTATGTACCTGCAAGTAAATAGGGGGGGGGCGGAGGAAGGGGAACAAGTCCCTTACTGCGAGGGATAGGGGTCAGAACTAGGCTCCGAACTTTGCATGATCGGAGCAGGGGAAGACCTGGGAGAAGAGAAGGGAAACTGGAGAAGGAGGGCAGAGGTAATTGCGTGGGGAGGAGGAGCTCTGCCTCCTGGTAGTCGCTCAAGTGATCTGGCGAAGAACACAAGTTAAGAAGCCAAGAAGACTACCATGTGGGCTAGATGGTCCACGGATCTCACCAGTGTTGTCATCTCTTTCTTGCTCAACGAAGTGTTCCTCGATTGATGTCACATGCGAGGTGCACGGAGCTGGAGTGTTGGCTCTGTAAATGTTGGATGAGGATGACAGTAGTGGAGGAGGGGTTTTCGTAGGTGAAGGTTGGACGTTACATGGGGTATTCTACAACAACAACACGAGGGTGGTGGAGTAATGGAGGGGTTAATGGTGAGGTACACATGGTTGGGGGAAGTGTTGTACCATGATTTCTGGGTTCTGAATTATTGACGTGAAAATAAAATCGCAATGGTCGTTGCAACCCAAATATCCCGCAACAAACAAATAGTTTTTTTTTTCTCAAGCTAAAAAATTAATTAAAAAAGAGTAATGAAGCGAGAGAAATTTTTGCTACTTATTTGTTTGTATAGCAACATGATCGAACTCAGGGAGGTTACAATTCTTGAGGGTTATTCAAGGGAATTGATTATATACATATACTATATAATATGGTACATTATATACATAGATAAATAACGAAATTAGTTTTTTTGTTTGTTTCTAAATTTTAATATTATTTTATTTTTTTATTTTAAAAAATTAGTAAAAATATTTACAAATACAATATGTAGAAATAAATGGTAAAATTGCACAAACCACCTAGAAAAACTGACTTTTCAATCGTAAATCCAAAAATTATGAAATCCAACCATTTTAAAGGTAATTTAATTTAGAATACAATGGAAGTGACTTTGATTCAATTTGAGTTCATATGGGGCCGGAATTGGTCTTTTAATTATCTTTATGGCTTTTTCCGAATGTGATTACTATTATTCTACACATGATTTCATTTTCCAGATATTTTTATTATTTAGGAAACATTTTTATTTACAAATTTTGTTTTTAACATTATTTAGTTTATGGTCAATTTATGTACAAATAAAATAGTGTAACTTTACAAATATACAACCTAATTTTTTTGGATTTTTTGATTAAGGACCCTATCTCCCCCTACTATATTCCTGGTCGATCAGGTCAAGTCTTGACCTTCCCTCAGGGTTTGGGTTAGCATGTATCTATTACATATATAAAGACAATGTTTTCTTTATTTTTCCTATCTTTCTTTATTTATGTATTTTAGGTTAAAATAGTAACAAGTGTACAATATTTACACATAGATGCAAGTTAGTAATATCAAGGAGTTAGTATTATATAAAGGTGTTTTATAAGGGATTTTAAGCTAAAATAAATGAATGAATATGATGAAATGCATATTCAACACCCCCTATGCTTTACCTTTGCTAGTCCCTTTGAAAACACTTGTTTGATAAAAGAAAAAAAAATGGAAAATAAAGAAATTAGGATAATATTAAGTATTAAACTTATCTTCATAAAATTGTAGTATGGAGCTTTGTCATACCATTGGATTATTAATGTGGTAGAACCTTAATGGGAAATGCATTTAAACCTAACAGCCTTTATGTTCAACAAGATTCCTATTCAGGTCTCCCCAAGAGTCAGATCAGAACAAGTCTACTTACACAAATTCTTGTGATTGAGTCCTTACTTGTACGGTGTAAGTGAAATATCGCTCCCCATCTCAAAAGTAGCAAAGAAACAGCCTCCCTCTAAAAGGTAACTCTAGTCCCCTGGTCTAGAAACTCTTTCATCAAGGGGTGGGATATTCCCTTATAAGTTCAATTACAACCATCTCAAGAAGAGGAGATGGAGAAAAGAATAGACGGTAACCAGTGTAGCTACCTATCCTTGGATGCATTACCAGTGTAGTCAAGTCATCCAGCTACAAGCTTACAAAAATTTGACTTTGAAGCTCTTATTAATTCCTTTTTTTTCTTTATCCTTGTATATGCACTCCTGCAGACATATAACTTTTCAATCAGGCATGTCCACTTTTAGAGATTCTGCATTTTTTCTCTTCTCTATTTTTCTCTGAAATATAAACAAAGTGCATCTTGCACATAAGGAGTCTTCCCTCCTTTGAAGCATTATTTCAACCCCACAACATCCTGTCTTTATACCTCAATGCCACAATACCATGTTGAAATGCACTTCCCTCCCTAGAGAAAGACGAGAGGTCCTGCCTAGAAGTTCTACCCACGTATGCTACTCTAAGCTAAAAGATTCTGCCTCCTCACTACCTCCTCCATGAAGAGCTACGTGTTGAGTGCTTGTTAAAGATAAGCCACAGACAGAAAGAATCATGTGTGTGTTGTTCAATTTTCTACTTAGACTAATCAAGATGACATGTGAACATAGTCTTATGGACTCAAAGAATTATGTCGCTAAGACCTGAAAAGTCTTAACTCCAGTGCATATAAGGTTCCTCTTAAATTAAGTGGATCAAGGCCCAACTAAGCTTCATTCTTTAATTTTATTCGAGACTTACTTTAAATGTCAATACTATCCTTAAAAGTGCATATGCAGATGCAAGCAATATGTACAATTCAAGAAGAAAGAAATTTTTTTAAACAATTTTCTAATTTTGATCTATTTATGGGTTCTTGGAAAAGAAATGAATAATGACGCACATGTGAATTTTTTTAGTTATATAGCTTTTTTATAATTTTTTTGTTTTGTATTTTTTTCAAAGAGGAAAATGGGTTAGTAAAGTATATACAAGAATATATAAGGATTTCTTTTATTCTTTTTTGATTTTTTTGTTTTGTTTCTGATTTTGTTTATTTTTTTAATATGAATAAAGTCTATACACACATGCGGATTTTACGAAATTATATAAATATCCCCAAAATTAATTATATTAAAATTAGAATTTATGTCTAGAGTATATATACAATATAAACGATACCCCCTATACCTAGCTCGAACCATGTCCTAATAGTGATCAGAGAGCAGCAAATGAAGGCATAACTCGTGCTAAGTATAGAAAAGTGAAAAGACTCCTACGCTACAATGACTCAAAGGGAAGATGAAAAGAATAGAAGTCGGTGATCCCCCTTATACGTAGAATCAAGTAATCCTAAGTATAGAAGACTGTACAAAAGGGGAAAACCAATGCAGAGATTCTACGGTCTCAATGAAAAAAAACATAAAAGATGTTATGAACAACATCACCCCTATACTTAGGGTAAAATATCCCTAGGTATAAGCAACAACAAAATTGATGAACAGGAAAAATATGAACAACAGAAATCATTCACCACCCATATACTTAGGATAAAGCACATCCTAAGTATAACATATATACACACGGAAAAGGGATGGACGATAAAATGGGAGAGGAAAGAATGAAACGAAAGGATATACACGAGGAGTGGATGTACAAAGTTCAAGAAGGTCGAAAGCAGACCTTCTTGAAAGATCGCTGAGGAATGGATCTAATAAGGTGTAGGTAGATATTGGGGTTATCATTAGACATAAACTGATCAGGATTGACCAAGAATGTATCCTCTACAGTCTTAGAGTTTTCAGACGTGAACCAGTCAGTTGAAGTAGTGTGGTCATGTCCTGCATGGGAAATTTCACAAACATCAAAGTAAAATGGCTCGAATTCATTATAATAAAAAGTACGATCAATTTAACTTGGCGAGACTCTACTGGATCATCATCTTCATCAAAAGACCCAAATTCCATTATAAAATCAATCAAATCAAATTTGGCCTTATCACTCTCATCTAAATCAAGGTGACTATGAACGAACTCATCAATGAAAGTTGTCAAATCATGTTCGTCCAGTCTAGTCTCAGAGTCTGCCTTCTGCTCTAGGGTGTCCGTTGTGTACTGCAGATGTCATCAATTCATCTCCACATACCAGAAGGGGGAACTCCAAAGTCTCTGCTTTCCAGTATTCCTCCTTGAAGAGGAATTGTTGTGTCTCAGTATCATCCAACATACAACAAGAATCTCTGATATTATCATCAAAGTCAAGGTCCTTGGGGTTGGCTAACATGGGTACACTCTCATGGGATGCAGGTCTCTGGTTAGTAATGGGTGTAGTGATCCACACATCGCTCCCTACATCAGAACAAAAGTGAATCTCACTAGATCCATAATCAATAACAACTCTCACAGAGGTGAGGAAAGGATGTCCCAGGATGATTGGAGGGTGCTCCACAGGGATGGAGGTCGCCATGGGCAATAGACAAAATCAAAAGTGAAGTCCATGCCCTGAGTAAGAATGATGGTGTTTTCTAGAATACCATTTGGCCTCTTGATAGATCCATCAGTAAATTGAACTATCATCCTAGTTTTCTTGAGGGGCCCAAGATGAAGAGATTATACCAAAGAGATGGGTATTATATTGATTGAAGCTCCACCGTCAAGGAGAGTGTTCTCACAAGAATAGTCAGATATGGAGCAACTCACAAGTGGTGTAGCAGTGTTCCCTTTCTTAAAATGTGGACAGTGGGAGATGGCATAGGATGTGGCTATGGTAAAAATGTGATGCTCAGATCTACTCCTCTCCTTTCTCTTCTTGTGTTGAGGAGTAGATAAATGGGTCATGGCCTTGTGAAGTAGGGCTTTAATGATCTCATGAATGGTGGCCATCAGTTCAGGTTCAGACAACATTTTCTTGAATTTTTGGACCTCCTCCATACAATGAAGGATATCAGAATCAGCATATACACGAGGATTGCCAAGAGCAGTCTGTACAGCAGCATCCTCGGGGTCAAAGGTGGGACATGTGGTGAATGACTATGTGGGAAAATGGTTTGGCATGGGTTCCCTCTCCTTACAAATGAATCAACGATCTGTCTCCTGAAATCTTTTTGAATTTTTAAAATTTTCTTACTTTTTTGCATTTTGGGCGATTGCAAGATGTCATGATTATCCTGAAGTGAATCCATATCCTTAAATAGTAGAGAAGAGTTTTGGCTCTTATTTATGTTAAATAGAATATTAATCCTCGAATTGATATGCTCCATCATTTGGTTCAGGGTCTCAAGTGTGGAAATCATGAAAGGTGACTCAAAAATCCCAGGGTCGGGTGAGTGGAATGAGAGTGGGCGAGAATCAGAGTCCGTCTCCTGAAATAATCGGTTAGGTGGATATGCACAAAAATCATGAGGAAAGTCCTCTTGGAAAAAGGAAGGTGGATCGACTGGAGAGTGGGAGGTATCTGCGAAGATCGGATTAAAATAACTCCAACCGGCCATCTTCAAAACAATGGACGGGGACCATGAGAACATGACAATCAAGTCAAGTTATGCAAGAAAACAACGCAAATGCACGAAAGGATCTAGTATGCAAATAAGCAATCAAACACAATATAAACCCCCAGTTCAACAACTCAATGCAATGTTAAGATCGTGAAGGTTCGGTCAATTATCTTATCAAGTTTTAGAGTTTGGTGAGAATACAATCTATCAGAGCGGTTAAAGCAAGCTGTTGGGAACCCAATGCTAACAGGAGACTGTCCCAATCCCATAACTAGTTTTTCCCGTGGGTGCAGATAGTTTACTGGCTACCTAATCTGCCATGGTGTTAAGGAAATCATGGATCGATTATCAGCTACCTGGTGAAGTCCTCACTCCAGAACAACTAATTACAAGACAATAGTTTGAAGAGAGTTCGGGCGTGGTTCTATCCTAGTGGGTGGGTCAATCTCTTTCTGTAGTTAAATCAAACAATGAGGGGGTTACTCTCCCCAAAATAATGATTTTTCTTTATGTTTATTTTAGGATCGAGTTTTCTTTAGCAGTTCCAAATTTTAGGCAGTTGTCACTTGTTTGGATATTTTCAATGAATCACCTACCGAGTGTCCAATTTTCTTTTTAACTTATGTGAGTGAAATCAATGAAGGAGATCAGAAATGCCAATGCGTGATTAAACACAACGATGCATGCAGGGGTTAGAGATGTGTACCTTATCGCCAGCACATTACATGTAGGGTGATCCGTGCATAATTGAAATACAGAAAAATAAACTAACCTATATAAAAATGCAAGTGAACCGTCCTGATCAATAACTTCTATTAACGAGAAAGAACAAGTTAATTTGACTAAGTCCAATTATGCTCTATTATATAGTTACCGAAATTCTTATTTAGGGTGTTTGGACCAAATTAATTACTTGGCTCAAGCAAATTAATTAAGCAATCAATAGGTAGCTCACGAAATCTGCATCAAACAAAGAAAAATAAGGCGATGAAAAGAAAACTGGTGAGGTCCTCCAAGTGCACTATCACTTGCCAACAAATGAATGTCCGTTTACAAGGGTCCAAATGCTATAAATAAATAAACGAAATTCTTCTTTTGGTCTTCTTCAATTCTTCTTCTCCTCCTCTCACGTTTACTTGTGGCTCGATGAAAAATCAATATGAATAAGAAAACTGGTGAGGTCCTCTCACGTTTGCTCTCCTAAGATCACCTCCTTCGCTCCGCGGACCCTCGCAAGAAAAAGAAAAGAGACAATGTGTTAGAAACAAAATTATCAAATATGAATAAGAAAAATGAAATAATACAGTGAATATGAACAATGGAATTAATGACGTAAAATATAAACAAATATTTACAAGCAAGAATAGTATGTCAAAAGAGAAACCTAACTACCCTCACCGTGTCTCCCCAACAATGGCGCCATTTTGTTATCTCGTGATTTTCGGGTTTTGAATTATTGATGTGAAAATAAATGTGCAGTCGTCGTTGCAACGCAAATATCCCGCAACAAACAAACAAATTCTTTTTCTTCTCAATCTATAAAATAAATTACAATAGAATAATGAAGCGAGAGAAAAACTTTCTATTTATTTACATGTATAGCAACACGATCTAACTCAGGGAGGCTACAATTCTCGAAGGTTATTCATGGGAATTAATTATATACATATACTATATACACATGGTACAATATAGACATAGCTAAATAAGGAAATTAGTTTTCTTTGTTTATTTTAAAATTTTTATTATTTATATTTTTATTTTTATTTTAAATAATTGATAAAAATATTTACAAATACAATATTTACAAATAAATGGTATAATTGCACAAACCACCTTAGCAACTGACTTTTCAACCGTAACTCCAAAAATTATCAAATCACAGCCATTTTAAAGATAATTTAATTTAGATTACAATGGAACTGAGTTTGATTCAATTTGAGTTTATATGGAGCTGGAATTGGTCTTTCAATTATTGCTTTATGGCTTTTTCCAGATGTGATTACTTTTATTCTGCACATGATTTTATTTTGCAGACATTTTTATTATTTAGAGAACTTTTTTATTTAGAACATTTGTTTTGAACATTATTTAGTTTGAGGTCAATTTATGTACAAAAAAAATAGTGTAAGTATACAAATACACAACACACATTTTTTGGATTTTCTGATTAAGGATCTATCTCCCCCTACTTTATTTTTGGTCGATCAGGTCTAGTTATGACCTTCTCTCGGCATTCGGGTCAGCATGTATCTATGACATATATATAGTCCTTTTTTTCTTTTTATTTTTCTTTTCCTTTATTTATTTATTTCTATTTACTTTTGTTTAAAATAGTAATAAGTGCATTATATCTTCACAAAGATGCATGTTAGTAGAAATATGGAGTTAGTAATATATATAGGTGTTTAGATGATGAAATACATATTCATCAGGAAGATAGGGCTACATGCAGGGCGGTTAGGTCATGGGGAGGTGTAGTGATGGCGTAGTTAAAATGGAAAGGGGGAGGGGCTATGCATGATGTAACGTCTGGAGAGGGAGATGGCTTTATGAGGACAATGAATGAGAGATGTTGCATCTTACGATCCAACAACTCATACGGAGGCACGTGCAAGGGGTGGAGATCAGATCTCAGGGTTTGATCCTACTGCTCGATGGTAGAGTAGGAACTGATGGATCATATGGAGGAGTGAGGCGATCTAAGGGTAGGGGGTTTATTAGTGGCGTGGAGATTGCAGAGCCGTTGGATGGTACAAGCATCCAATGACTGAGATCACGACGAACAAGAGCGGTGAGGATCTGATCTTAAGATCAGATAAGATGGCTGAGTGCAAGGCGTAGAGGAACAGTCATAATGGAGGCGGGGAGGGATGATCCAGTGGCCAAGTGAGGGGTCGGGTGGTGAAGGGAGGTGCAACCACGTGGGTGTCCCAGAAGACGTCACGTGGTTGAACAAGAAAATTCAATAAATACAAAAATAAATTAAAAGAATTAGATAGAGATTGAATTAAGAAAAAGTCAAACCATGAAAGTTGTAGATCTCGATGAGATCTAAAAGTTTCAAGTTGAACAAAAAAGCCAAAAGAGGCCATTTGTACAAATGTGTATTTTAGGGAGTTTTTTTAATAGTTGAAACATTGCCTTTTTGTACCTTTGGTGTTATTGGTATTTTTGATATCTTTTAAAGGCCAAAACAAATATAGACAATAAGTAATCTATTTTTTATGGGATTTAATAAAATAGAAAAATAAGGTAAAGGTTAGTAATAAAAAACAATAAATAGAGTTAGTTAATTAGAGTTAATACACAATTTATATATCATATAATACAAGTTAATTATAATGAATTTATAGTGTTTTCTATTGAATTGTTTAAGCTTTAGGATTAATAAATTGATTTTAGCATGACGAATCTGAGGTTCATCATCTATACACCGACGAGTTGGTGTGCAAATAAGGCCATATGAGTAATATGGTATCTCAAAGGGATCATACTTGTTCATTATTGAACAAAGGAAGATATGAGCTCACTCATGAGATTTTGGGATGAAATTTCATTCACGGTCGTCTCATTTTGGATGCTTGACTAAATTTATAGGTTTGATATATGCTTTTGAAAGTATATGATTAATATCTGGTACGCTATATGCTTTTTGAAAGTATGTGATTGATACCAAATCCCAATGATCAAATGAGAAACTTAATAAAAACCCTAAAGAAGATAATTTAAAAAAGATCTGAATCTTCGGCTCTATTCTAGGTCTTTCAATATGCAGAATGTACATGTATTAAGGTATACTCGAGGGTGATGCCATCATTAACGATTGTATGACCATGAAGCTTCCATTATGAGGGAGTGATGAAACAAGTTTGGATTTTAGTGACTCCTATAAATAGAGAAGAAATGGCCGAATGTTGGACATTGATCAAAATACGATCCAGATGCAATGACAAGATTAGACTTGCGGCTTTGATTTAATCAAACATCCTTGGGAGGTTATATGGATTTGAGATATGATCTCAATATCCAAGTTAATATACATGCAACATATAATCATCAAGTCCTTATCTCCAAGTATCCATAGAGAAAGCACATTATTCCTGAAAGTTTTCAAGAATATTTTCATTGTTGACAAAGAATCTGAGCATTGAGCAAAATGAATAATCAAATGTTATTTAATGATTATGAATAATATTAATTTTATTCATATTATTTGTGCACATGAAAATCGACATCCAAGATGATTAAATGTGATTTAATTATCAAAGATGTGAATATTGTGGATAGCAATATTTGTATTCATTATGGATATTGTAAATGTGATTTATAATATATTAGAGAGAGATAATTGTAATTTGTATTTATGAATTAACAGTTGATGTGAATTGCAATCACATTGAACAATTAACTGTAAATCTAATTTACATTTTACTTGGGATGTGTGAATATGATTCACAATTATAAATATCATGATAGAAAATATCAAAAATAATTTTGAATTATTTTTGTTAATATATTTGCAACAAATAGTTGTTGCACATGTGGAATATATGTTGAGATATAATATCTCAACACTTTTGGAATGAATGAGGCTCCTTTCCTTACAAGGAGTGGACAACCAACTTGAGCTCTTCAAGTTGGTGGCATCCACTCTATGTATGGAAGGAGACTCATTCTCCTTCCAATTTATTCCATGTTAGTTGGTTTTGATTTAAACTGAATTATGTTGATGGATCTTCAATATATTTAATTTATTTTGATACAACAAATTATTGTTGCAAATTTATGCAACAAAATCATGGCCATTGATTGAAATCTCAAAATCATGGACATCTAATTTAGTATAAAGGAGATGTAGCGCTATCCTTTTAATATACTCAAGTATTGCAGGAGAAAACTCTCTCTCTCCATCCTCTCATACTTCCTCTCTATCTATCAACAATATGGTCATCCATATCGTTGTCTTGGAGAACCCGCAGTCATCGCGATGGCATTGTGCTGCCTGATTGACTGCTCATGAATCTCCATCTTCTTCAATGTGCTTCACTCATGAAGAAGACGTCGGATTTCATGAGATGAAATCGGGAGACTAATGAGTGCTCCGCCAACCAGTGTGAAGTGTCCAAAAATCAATCAAGGTCTTTGCAGCCCCGATCGGTGAAGCGGATCTCAACAAGAAAAATACAGGACCACCAACAAAAGCAATCAAGCACGAAAATAAAAATAAGAGGTCTCACTATTTATTTAACCTGGTATAGCCACCAGGGTCGAACATAAGGAGCACAAGCTATGCCTACGAATTAGTCAAGAAAGTAGGGAAGAAAAGATATATCTTTGGTAGTTTTTAATTTGCAATTATTTTTATTTTCTAATAGAAAATGAATAAGAAAATAAGAGAAATCTCACTACAGCATTTTTTATTAAGGTGAAAAAGTCTAAAAATTTCAAAATAAAAAATATTTTTATATTTTTACAATATGCAAGTGTTTTTGGGTATTTTGTGGAACTTTTCAGATTTTTATATGATTTTATAAAAAATGCAAGAAAGATAAAATATGCAAACAGTGTACATATTGGATAAAAGGGCAACTATAAAATATCTAAAGTGCCCCTAAATTCCTGGTTGCAACTTTATGTAAAACTAGGTAAAAAAATCTTACTAAAGAAATTGAAAACACATTATTTTGATTTTTATAGAATTTTTAATGATTTTAATAAAATTTTAGGTCTTTAGCAATTTTTAGCGGTTTTATAAAAGATAATGAAATAAAAAGCTATAGAAATTAAAACAAAGCAAAAAAAACACATAGGTATTTTTGTAGAATTTTTAAGATTATTTTTATATTTTTTATGGATTTTATAAAATAGACAGACTCAATTTTTAGGGTTTTTGACTTTTAGAAAATAGCAAATAAACTCTAATTGCGTCACAAAAATTACCAAAAATATTACACAATAGCAAGAGCTACTGGTAATTTTTCGGGCATTTTTGGAATAGATTTGATATTTAATCAATAAAAAACAACACACACAAACAAATTGTAGGGACCTAAGTGCAAATAGTTTAAGTTTCAGGACTAAATCATAACACGCATAAAAAGCTCAGTGATGTCTCTATAAAATTTCCACGAAATTCAAGCACATGCACAATACAACATTCACAAGGGCCTTAAGTTCAAATACAGAAAAACTTTAATTCAGATATTAACCATTAAAACTACAGCAGGAAATATACAGAAGCACACTATGCACGTGATCAGGCACATGTCTCCAAACAGAAGGACTAAAATGCAAATACTAGAAACCCTAGGGACTAGAGTGCAAATAATTCCTAGTACAACTTTTATTTAACAGACTAAAACATAAAACATATAAAATGTTGGGTAAAAAGTGCAATATACCCTAGCAGCACGTGAGGAACATGTGGGTACATGAGGAGGCCGCTGGTGAATGCGCGGACATGCGGCTCTGATCAGTCGCAGGTGTCAGATCTCACGCTCCAGAACTAGTCGGGGACGTGGGGCACAGATGCGCCAGACCTGGCATCCAATGCTCTGAAAACCGTGCGGTGTCGGTGTCATGGATTTGATCTGGAGAGGGCCGGTCGATCCAATTGTGCGGAGCACGCTGGAAGAACAACGCTGGAATGAACTTCATCAGAGCGAAGGAGGTAATCCTCAGCTTCGATGGTCGATCGGAATGCACATGAGGGGTCATGGGAAGCTTCCGCGTCGACTGAGAGGTCCAAGGAGAACCACCAGCCGGATGAGCATTGCGATGAGGAGGCTTGGCTGTTACTCCGACGAACCTCAGATGGTGAAATAGGGAGTCCTAGTCCATGCAAATACCTCTAAGGTAAAGCTGGGACTCGGGGGAGAGCTCCGTTATGGATTATTGACTCTAAAGCTAAAAATGCGTAGTGGGCAATGATTAATCTTCGGTGAAGGTGGTAGGGGAGATCTAGGCCCTAATCTCGACATGATGGTCGAAGCTAAGGATGATGAAGATGCGGAGCTAATGGGGGCGAGTGTGCGGGTCTATCAAAGCAGCTGGATGTGGAAAACGAGGCTCCGACAAGCTGGTCGGAGCAGGCGAACACGCAGCGGTGCTAAATGGAAAGATTGGATCGAATTTGAAAAGGCGAATGAAATAAAGGGTACCTGAAGATTGAGGAGTGTTCCTGAGCTCCTGGCGAAGATGACCAGTTAGGGTAATGGCCTCAACCTCGATGCAGAAGTCGAGGGAGGCTACTCGTGGTGGAGGTCCGGCCACGAAGGTTGAGCGTGGCTCCGCTGCACCAAATCGAGCATCGAGTGGTATCCGAGCAGCTGTCACTCAGGCTAGAGGTGGTTTGGGTAGAAATGGGAGCGAGGTACGAGCATCCTCTTCTAAGAGGGATGAGAGATTTTATTAAAGTTCCCAGGAGGATGTAGAAATGGGCAAGGGCTAGTGAACCGAGGGTGATCCGTGCCTTCTAGGGATCCGCGAGGGGTCCTTGATCCTAGGAGAGTCCACGGGAGAAAAATCAAGGCGAGGGGTTGCATTATCCACCAGGGGATATTCGGAGAAAAAGGTCCGGCGAAGAGATCGGGTCGGGTCAATCCCTCGAAGGGGATGCTGACCCAGGTCAACAACCTGACGTGGACCAATTAAAAAAATAGAATATACAGAATAATTATAAATTAAATAAAAAATAGTAAATGGTTTTAAATCAAATAGTGTATAAAATAAAAAAAAGTTTGTTATTTTTCAAACTATTTTTCTGTGATTTTTATTTATTTTTTGAAAACAATTAGTATATATACAATATAGTATATTATATACATGTATAATATACCTATGTATTTTGTACAATTATTTTATTTTTTATTCATTTACAAATACCCCAATTTTATATTCTTTTTTATTACAATATAGTTTGTGGAGTATATAAAATTTTTATTTTATGTTTATTATTTATTTACATATATATATAAAGGAGAAGAAAGAAGAAAGGAATGTGTACATGTATTTGAACAAGGGAGAGACTTTATTTTATTTTTTCTAATTTTTGTTTTATTTTTTTAGGTCTATATACAAGGATGTAAAAAGAATATTTTATTTTTATTTTTTCAAAATAAAATATTTATTTACACCCATGATATGTACAGTATAGAGTAGGCCCTATCTCTCTCTACTTGTTTTATTTGGCGATGATGCCAATGTTTGGCCTTCTCTTGGGGTTCGGTCACTCTGTATTTATTCTTAATACCTCCTTCTTTTTATTTTTCTTTATTCTTTTATTTTTTGTACAAATACATGATAATTATGCAATATTAACATATGCATGCATAATGCTAACTTATTATATTTATATCTATTTACATGATGCTTTGCTAAGATAATTAGCTAAAATTAAAGAATAAAGAGTGATGTTCAGGGATTCATCACCCCCTATACTTTTCCTTTGCCTAGACTCTTAGCATACACTTACTGAAAAAGAAGTGAAAAGAGAAAGAAAGAGATTCAAAAGAGCTCCATACTCCATGATATGTACTACGTAAGTGATAGATAGGTCCCCACCTCATAAATGATAAAGTAACCGCCCCCTCAATAAGGTAACTCTAATGACCTAGTTTGACAGCTCTTTCCTCGAGGAGTGGGGTATTCCCTTCTAAGTTCAAGTTCACCGGCTCAATAAGAGGGGAAAGAAGAGAATGGACCATGACCGGTGTAGCCATGTATCCTTGGGAGCCCAACCAGTGTAGCTAAGTCTCCCGCAGTAAGCTTCATGAGATGAGAATGGGTAACGTAAGCTTGCTAAATTTGGCTATAAACACTCCGTGGGTATTTTATTTTTATTAGACCCACCACTTTTTGGGAGTTTTTCTTTCTTTTGCACATTTTTTTGATGTACATATGTACAACGTATCTACATGGTGCAACATATATGCAAAAGGACTTTTTTCCTCTTTGAGACCAGTAGACTATCCCTCTTTTGAAGCATTATTGCAACCCAGAACTCCTAGTCTTTATACCTCAACACTGCAAGACCAGGTTGAGACGCACTTCTTCAATAAAAGAAGACGAGGTTCTGCCTAGAAGTACTACCCTCGTATGCTACCCAAGCCAAAAGAAACTGCCTCCTCATCACCACATCCGTAGAGGGCTATGTGTAAGGTGCTCGTACAAGTAAAGCCATTGTCTGTGAGAGTCATGTGTGTGTTGTTAAATGTTGTCTACTTATGCTCATCAAGATGACATGTGATCATAGACTTGTGGACTCAAAGAATTAAGTCACCAATGGACCTGAGAAAAGTCTCAACCCTAAGCCCTATATGGTTCCTCTTATAATTAAGTGGATTAAGGTCTTAACCAAGCTCCATTTCCCAATTTAATTCCAAGCTAATTTAAATGTCAACTATGATTCAGAAAATCTGTACTAGTATAACAAAAATCTTTTTATGCAAAATTTTTTGAAAATTTGCAAAATTTTTGAAAATCTTTTTAATGCATGCATGGATGCTGAAGTTTTGCAAACTATTTACAAATATTTACACAAGGGTTTTTCGCAAACTTTTATTTTTCAAACATTTTACAAAAATTTTGCAGGGTAAATTACATAAAAGGGACTGATCTTTACATGAGAATCCTAATTTAGGGACTAATTTTTAATTTGTATCAAACAGGGGACCAAACTTTAACTTAACGTTCCAGTCCCCAATGCCGTTAATGGATGGCTCAATCCTTAGTTCACTTGATGAAATTACCCCTGACAAGTATGGTTTACTTTTTCAATTTTCTCCTATTCATCCTCATTCGCTACCCGCACCAGCCGCCCTTTCTTGTGCCTTTCTTGTGCAGCGGTGTGCTCCCAAGCTCATGATCCTCCTCCCATTGCCTCTGCCAGTCGTCGACGTTTGTGGAGTCCTTCAGGGAGAGGTTGAGCAGGGCGGTGACGACAATCTCCTAGGACACCGGGTCGGGGCTGCAGAGGAGTGGCACGAGCATCGGGATGGCACCACACGAATCAATGAGTGACCGGAAGTATTCCTAAGTATTTCCCCGATACTTGAGATCGAGTATTCCTAAGTATAGCAGACTGTACATAAAGGAAAAACCGAGTGATAGAATGTACAGGGTCTACCTCCCCTGTACTTAGGGTAAAATCTCCCTACGTATATGCAGCAAAACAAAGGTAGAAAGAATCAACATAATAATAAAAAATCAGATACCCCTATAGTTAGGGTTAAGTGCACCTTAAGTATAGAGTAATCACAAGATACATATTGTGTGATGAACTAAAGAATGAGATGATATGGACATCTGGATCTATATCAGGCGGAAGACAATGATAATCAGGCATGAGACGCAACTGATGCTAGTCAAAGGCCACATCTCATTATAAATGAATCGGGTAACACCAACGACTCATGATCTAGATATGGTTTGAGACGTTGACTGCTAACATGAAAGGTAGACTCATATGACATCTCAAATATGTCAATATTCCCATTGTCATGTACCTTTCAGACCAGGTATGGTCCCTTCCACTTACTCTGCATTTTTGCTGAAAATAATCTAAGCCTAGCATCAAACAACCATACTCTCTGATCTGGCTCAAACTTCTTATGCCTGATGTGAGAATCATGCCATGTCTTCACTCGCTCCTTATACTATAGGCTGCTTAAAAAGGTTGTATCTCTAAGCTCCTCTAGGGCTGCCATTTCGGCCTTCCTTTGATCTCCTATACACACTGGGTCCAATAATATATCTGTGAAAGCCCAAAGTGACTCGTGCCTAATCTCAATAGGTAAATGGTAGGGCTTGCCATAAACGAGGCGAAAGGGAGATGTACCCAAAGGAGTCTTGATGGAAGTCCAATATGCCCACAAGACCTAGTCCAAAAGTTGTGACCAATCCTTTCGATTTGGGCGAACTACCTTCTCTAATATTGTCTTAATATCCCTGTTCGACACTTTAGCAAGACCATTGGTCTGTGGATGATATGGAGTGGCAACTCGATGGTCTATGCTGAACTCACTAGCAAGGGCCTTTACCTTATTGTTGACAAAATGAGACCCCTCCGTCAGATAATAATACTCCAGGCACCCGAACCGTGAAATGATGTTCTTCCTCAAAAATTTGCAAACAGTCCTAGAATCTGTAGCTCGGGTGGGAATGGACTCACCACAACGACTCACATAATCCATGGCCAATAGAATGTACTCGAATCCCTAACTCTTAGGGAATGGACCCATGAAATCGATGCCCCATGCGTCAGAAACCTCACAAAAGTGAATGGCCTACATCGGCATCATATCACGCTGTCCACAAGTGTCCATCCTCTGGCAGTCAGTACACCTTTTCACAAATTCATCACAATCCTTGAAGAGGGTAGGCCACCATAGGCCATATTGGAGCACTTTCTATGTCGTTGTGGCAGTATGTGAGGATGCTATGGTGCTCCTCCTCAGGAATGCACCGACGCCAGATGCTATCCCCTCCTTCATCATAAAGGATGGGGTCCTCCCAGTGGTAAAACTTGGTCTTTGCAAGGAAGGTCTCAAGTCACTGCCTGGGCCAACTTTGTGGAACTTTCTTGGCAATAAGATAGTTCACAATGTCAGCGTACCAAGGGAGCGAGGAGATAGCAAGGATCACCTCATATGGGAAGGTATTATAAATGGGATCAGTCTACTTAGATTCCTCAAGATTCTCTAATCAGGAGAGATGATCTGCCACCATATTCTTGACTACAGGTTTACCCTTAATCTCAATATTAAACTCATGGAGTAGAAGGATCCATCTAGTCAGTCTCGCTTTGGCATCCTTCATTGCCATGTGGTACCTGATGGCGGTATGGTTAGTAAAGATGGTCACTATGGATCCAATGATATATGATCTGAACTTGGCCAAGGTAAAAACTACAGCTAGCATCTCTTTCTCAGTGACGGTGTAGTTCCGTTGCGCGGCATCCAATGTACGTCTAGCATAGTGAATGGCAAAAGGAACTCCATCCCTCCTCTATCCTAGCACGACCCCTACGGTAAAATCCGAGGCATTCATCATGATCTCGAATGGGAGAGACCAATCAGGCAACTTAAGGACATGAGCCTCAATAACTAGACTATTGAGAGTCTTAAATGACGCAAGACACTTATCATCTACAATGAACTCGGTGTCTTTGGTCACCAAATTAGTCAACGGCCGGGCAATACTGTTGAAATGATAAGTAAATCATTGGTAGAAACCGACATGCCCCAAGAAGACCGTAACTGTTATAAGTTGGATGGTGGATTGAATTTGCTGATTATATCCACCTTGACAGAATAAACCTCCATGCCCTTTTTGGAGATGATATGACCAAGCACCGTCCCTTGAGTCACCATAAAGTGACTCTTCACTAAGGATAAAACAAGATGAACCTCAACGCAGCGCTGACGAATGCAGTCTAGGCAATCAAGACAAGCATCAAACCCATCGCCATAGACCGAAAAGTCATCCATGCAAACCTCTAAGAAGTCACCCACCATGTCTGAGAAGATGGACAACATGCACCTTTGGAATGTCATGGTTACACATATACAATAAATACATGAATATATTTTTATTGATTTTATGATTTTGTAATTTTTATTTGTATTTTACATGAGTTAAAAACAATATTTACAAGTAGTTAAAATTGCAATATTCAAAAAAAATGCACAAGGAAAATAATGTATTGCGTACCTATGGGTATAATATAGAGCAATACCACAATAGGCCACACTTCAAACCTTAACTCAGAATTTTATGAAATCACCTTTGTTTTAAAGATAACCTAATTTGAAGTATAAAGAAAGTGAGTTGATGAATTTGGAGTTTAGGCAGAGAAGATGTTGATCTGGGAAAATTTTACATTTGTGGCTCTTGGAGAGTGATGTAATTTACAATATACACATTACTTTATTATTTACAAGAGGGTTTTATACACAATTTTCGAGAAATGAATTTATTTGTATTTGCAAAAGATTTGGGGTGTGTAATAAGTAAGGAATATATACATGTATCAAGTATGGTGTTTTAGGACTTATCTCCCCGTACTTAATTCCTTGTTGGTCAGGTCAAGTCTTGACCCTTCTTAGGGGTTTGATTGGGCTTGCATCTATTACATATATACAGTCTTTTATTTTCTTCATTTTCCTTTATTTATTTGTTTATTTATTTTAGGTTAAAATAGTAATATATGTACAATATTTATATAGAGATGCAGGTTAGTAAGAATACGGATTTATTAATATATACAAGTGTTTTATATGGGATTTTAAGCTAAAATAAATGAATAAAGGTGATGAAATGCAGATTTATCGGGCACTGGGGAGGTCTTGTGCTAGTCAAAATCATGCCAATATGGGTTCCCTTTAACTCAAAACTACACCAAAAAGCTAGGGAGGACCAAGTTGAACAGAACGACCCTCTTATTGGATGGAATGGGGCGGAGATATTGTGAAAGGGTAGAGATCTCAAGGGAGGTAATAGAGAGAGATCGACAGACCTGATCTAAGCAAGATCAGGGTCGGGGATGATCGAGGATGTGGAGAAGATGAGAGGAAGAATATGGAGGAGGAGATGGGTCCGAACGAGGAGGTCTATCACGATCGATGATGGCCCGAGATTTAAGATTTGACGTCCTATAAATCCTTAAATTCAAGCGAAACTGAATAAAATTAGATGAAACAAACTGCAAAACTGTGTTATTGGAATTAAAATGTACACTCGAAATCAATAAAATCAGCTCGAACTGGATTGGGAAGCCATGGAGTAGAGGACCACTTGGAGCAAGAACTCCGGTCATGGTGGATAAATCTCCAATGTTTTATCCTTGCCTTAAATCCGATGGAGGCCATCCTATCAACAAGTTCTTTGCATATATAGATAGATATAGGGGTTAAAACACATGAAGAGGGATCAAAACTCAAAATGAAGGTGGGGTGTTTTATTTATATACAAGTGGATATGGCGATTTGCGAAGGCAAAGATAGGCAAGGTGATGGAGGTTGTTGGAGGCTAAGAGATTGGCGTTGAAGAGGGACATGAAGGCAACAGAGAGGTGGGTTGCTCGAGGAAGAAGGGGGCATGGATGATGGAGAAGAAAATGGATAATAGGGGATCTCGTGACTCTAATGGAGTTGGAGGGTTGGGTAATGATAGTTGACCCCAGGTCAATAGTCCTTAAGTCCTTATTGGTCTATGTAGGACCAGCTTAGGACAAATATTAATTAAATCCCTTATTAAATTAATAACAAATAACATATTATTTTATTAATTAAACATAAGATGCGAAAATCGTTTTGTTAACTAATTTATGGTGATTTTTATTTAATTTTAGAACCTTATTTGTAGGATGTTAATATTTACATGTATTCAAAGGTATATTTACCTATAGTTCATGTATTTTATTTTTATTTTGTATTTTTAATACTTATTGTCCTATTTGTATATTTTATGTACGTGTATTATAATTAAACATATATTTAAATATTTTTTTAAATTTTTATATTTTTTTACATAAATAAAAAAATATAGGTATATATATTACAGTTATATGTATACTTATATATTTCAATGTATTATTTTTTGAATGCATTTTTAATGATTTTATTTTGTGTTTGTAATTTTAGTATGTTTCCAATAACATATACAAGTAATTATAAAATTCAAGAAGAGTTAAAATATAAAGAATGAAATATATGAATAATATATACAGATACATAGTACAATAGTACCCTAGAAAGCCGACTTTTGCATCTTAACTCCATTTTTAATGAAACCTTCTTCATTAAATAAATAATTCAGTTTGGAATACAAGAAGTGAGTTTGGTTCAAATCGAATTCAAATTTAGAAGATATTGACTTGTAAAGTTTGATTTGTAGCTTTTTCATATGTGTGTCCCAGTTGCATTGTGCATCATTTTTCTATACAATTTTTTTATAATTTTTTAT
Source organism: Ottelia alismoides (assembly GCA_037367405.1). Taxonomy (NCBI): domain Eukaryota; kingdom Viridiplantae; phylum Streptophyta; class Magnoliopsida; order Alismatales; family Hydrocharitaceae; genus Ottelia; species Ottelia alismoides. The sequence continues at coordinate 113,965 of JAZKJV010010931.1, read as the reverse complement.
ATATTATTATGTGCTAGTTTTATGTCGAACATTTTATTATTTGAACTGTGTAAATAAAATAATAAAATGGTGTCTAATGGGTATTTAAATTCTATAGAATTATGGTTTTACGTAACTTATATTACCCTTATCTCTCCCTACTTTGTTCCTTATTTACCAAGTCAATATTAACTTGGTTTCGGGATTTAGGGTCATTCAGTATGTTTAATACTTCATTTTAATTTTCCTTTCCTTTCTTTAAATTTTTTTGTATTTAAATACAGGGATTTGTATAATAATTAGAGACTAAGTATGAATGCTAATTTATACTAGTTGACTATATTTACTAGTATTTTGTTAGGGATTTAAAAAAATGAAAGAATGAACGTAGATGATCGGCTATTCATCACACGTGAAAAATTCACATGACTGGACTCTGTGATTATACAATGAATGCGTGATGGCATCAACATAAAAATGCCTCATTACACGTGTATCACACGTGAGGCGGGTGAGGCTTAAGAGATGGTTGCACTCACGCCTCCATATGGCATGACATGATTGCTCCGGCTCCCCCCAAGGCTCAGGTGTCTTAGATCATATGGCTGGAGGTAGTGTACATGATGATCAGATAGTCGGAAGGGAGGTGGAATCAGGGCAGTATGATCAGGACAGATCATATGAAGCATGTACGTTCTGGGAGAAGTCTTCTTCCTCGAGTAGGGATGAAGGGTGTAGGATGATGGAGGCAGAGCAGCGAGGTAGTGTTCAGCTACAGCTTTCACTCCTGGTAAAGAAATGACGGAGGTTAAATGACTGACAAATGTTAATGAAGCTTGGGTGGTGACAGAGATGGAAGAGCGCAAATGCGAGGCTCCTGAAGGTTCGGAGTAGTTTGAGGTGGAGCTAAAGAAACCCATCTCATGGTCGATGGAGCCATGATTCCTTAGTGTTGAGATCTGATGCTCCTGAATCTAGAAGGAGGAGGTGATAGGGAGTGCCTGGATCCGCAAGTGAGGATCGTGCTAATGAAGGAGTGCCTCCTTTTCGATGGTGTATCCAATAAATCTCAAGCAACCTTCGGATCTACAAGCGAGGGGTGATGAGCTCCATAAGGAGCTTCTATTTTGACTTGGACATGAAAGAGTTTTAGCGCAAACAAGCATAAGAAGAAAGGGGGCAGAGCTCCTATATTCATCGGTTGGTGGAAGAACAGAGTTGAGATCCGGCTTATACAAGGCTGGAGATGAGGTTGGTCCAGAGAGATTGAATGGAAGCGAAAGGCGGAAGAGAAGAGGTGTTTGCTGGATCGACAAAGTGGAAAAAGGGTGATTTGGGTTCTACGATCAAGTGAAGAGCAATAAGAAGAAGAAGTGAACATAAGAAGAAGTGATAGTTGTGTATACCTGAGAATGTGTACTCGTAATACCAAAACTATCACCTATAAAACTTAAGTGTTCATAACATGGTGGCCTTTGCCGAAGTCCCGATGAGTTTGTACTATTCCACCTTTATCTCCGAGTAGTAGACGTCGAGGGGGCATGATGACTAGCATGATAGGTTTAGCAATACTTTAGTAAACCCAACAACACTTGTGGGGAGTTCCGACTTTGTGCTAAAACCGATAGGAAGCTCTTTGTTCCACACCCTCTAACGTTTATTACGACATGATATTCCAAGAAAACACCTAGGGATTTGGTCTCTAATCCTTATGTGTAGCGTGCATCGCTCAGTCTGGAAGGCACCTTCATCAAATGATGGGAGTTGATTCCCCAAAGCAAGGGTTGATTTAACTCAAAAAACATAATCTTCCTTGTTAGTAGTCCCAATTTTAGATTAGGTTATCATTTTGTACTTAGTGAGCACAAGATAATTATCTATGGATCAGTCCCGATTCTTTTTTAACTTAGATAAGAAATGAGGGGGAGAAGTAGAGAAAAACTGAAGCACGGTGAAAACAACGATGGATGCTCAGTTAGAACGCTTATAGCGATTCCTAACACTCTTCATGCGAGATGCATAATAGAATTGAAATTATTCTACACGAATGCAACCGATAAAATCTCTCTTAAGAAAAAAGTTCTATTAGCGGGAAGAAATGATATATGTTTTTGACTAAGTTGAACGATATATAGTGCATATAGTTTAAGGTGTTGTGTGTCCTAAAAATATACCCAAGCATAAGCAAATAAAATTACTCTACCATGAGTGTAGGTCCTAATTTTCTGATCACACACAACATACTTGGGTTCGTGAAAACAAAACAGGGGTCAAAATATTCCCAAGTGTCCCTAGAGTTTAGTATAGTTTAATTACAAATACAATAGTTCAAAGAGACCCTTGAAAAATTAAAAAAGTAGAAAAAAATCTATCCAAATTCTCTTTCACAAATTAAAATAGAAAATATTCTTTGCAACTCCTTTATTTTATCTTTTTACAATTTTGCTTCGAGCTATCTGCAGAGGGAGATTATGTAGTTAGTATATGTAGAGAGAGGAGAAATGAAAAAAAATAAAATTTAATGCAAATAAATAAAATAATGTACAAAATTTGAGACAATAATAAATATCACTAAAATTAATTACAAAAATAAAATTAAACCCCTAAAAACAGGTCGTTCTCCAGTAGTGGCGTCGTCTGATGTACTACTGATTGTCTATGTTTATTTGATCTCATTTTAATATAACCACTCAGCAATCTATTAGAAACTGAGCATGAAGTATATCCAAGAGGATGGGTTCAATGAAATTAAATATTATTTTTTACTGGGAAGTCCGCGGTTGAACTCAAGGACACGATATACCTAATGTGATTAATCAGATCCTAATACCTATGTTAAGTGATATATTTAGCTACCTAGGTCAACACTGAAGAAATATGATACAAAACATAATGCATGAACAAAATGTTTTTTTAATTGTTTTTTACGCAATTTCAATTAAGGACAATATGCAACAAAATGTAATGCAATGTAATGTGATATACAACTATGCCTCCACAATGATCAATAAAATGAGCAATAAAGTTAGGCTCAACATTTAATGCATCAAAATTAATCTGTGTGTAAGAAATTGACATTTAAATGATAAGTGAAATGGAACAATATGTATCAAATAAAAAGTCAACATTCACTTGTGAAATCATTCATTAATTCATGGCATAATATAGAGGTTCATTAATTCATGTCATAATGACATGCTGCAAGTGAATAAATGCCAATAAAAACATAAAAATATATACAACATTCTTAATAAATAAATCCTCAGAAGGGCGTTTATGCAAATATGAGGACCCGACGGGCCTTTCCTGTACTTTTTCCTATGCAAAGGTACCATTTTGTAATTTTAAGAAGTCGGTAATGTTAGTCATGTGAGAACGGGGTAAACCATTCCTACGATTAATATTATAGTAATATTTAATATATCAATAATCTTAATAATCATACAAGTGCCGATTAAATGGGTAAATCGTAGAGGTTCGTGCATGGATTATATCTAAAGAGTTAGACTGAGGACTCATCAAGCACTGTCAAATGATTGTTAAGAAAGGATCACCATCCAGATAATGAAATGGCAATCCCTCTGCAATGGTTGATATCTTACCGACCTCTCGATGGAGGTCCTCTGAATAGGAATAGATATGTGGACGTGTTAGATAAGTTAGGTCAAAGATTTCACTTAAAGAGATCAAGATAACCAAGCCTTATTTTTGGACATGCGAGCCCACGACGAGCCATTATGCAATAAATGTTATTGTGAATATCATTCAGTGAAATGAAATGAAGAATAACTAATTTGCATAATAGGTCCCTTACTACAATTAGGGTTATGTACCATGGCCATCTTGATGATCATACACTAGTTGGTTCAATTATTGAATTATAGAGGTTGGTGCTTGGCTGAATATTTTAAGAGTTAGATTGAAAACTCATCAAGCACCATCTAATTATTATTAAGAGACGATCTCCAGCTTGAGAAGGAGATGGCAATCCCTTCTCTAAAGGCTGATATCTGACCGCCCTCTTGATGCAGGTCCTCTGTGTAGGAAAAGAGATTCAGAGATGTCATATTAGTTAGGTCAAATAGTTTATTTAAAGATATTGAGATAACCAAAGTCCTATGTCGTTTGCTGACATGATATAGGCACGTATCCTCTGACTGTATACAGATGTGTTACTATATGTCGGAGTTTGTACATTTGGCAGACCAATAGGTTGATGACCTAACTAAGGTCTATACACCAGCATGCTGGTGTGCATACAAAGGCATATGAGTAATATGATCTCTCAAAGGGATCATACATGTTAATGACTGGAAGACATTAGCTCACTTATGATGTATCGGGAAGAATCCAATTTCATGCACGGTAATCTCGCTTTAGAAGCTTGATTGAATTTGTTTATGCAAGATGTACATGTATTAGGAATACCTGAGGGAGGTGTGATCATAAACGATTGTATAACCATGACACTTCCATTCCGAGAGTGTGAGGAAACATGTTTGGATTTTAGTGACTCCTCTCATAGAGAAGTAATATGATATTAGTCCAAATGTTGGACATTGACCTGAATGTAATTCAGATGGAATGAAAAGATTAGATTTGCGGTTTTGATTTAATCAAGCATCCATGTGAGGTCCGCAAGATCTGTATTTGAGATGTGATCTCAATATCCAAGTCACTATAAATGGAACAATACAATCGCCATGTCCTTATCTCTATGTATCCGCGGAGAAAGCGGATTGTTCTTGAAAGAGGTTAATGATAATTTTATTGTTGATATTTATATCCTAGCATTGAGAAAAATGGATAATCAAATGTGATTGAATTATCTTACATAATATGAATTTGATTTGTATTATAAGGAGAGTTATCAAAGATAATTAATGTGATTTAATTATCAAAGATGTAAATAATATGAATGTGATTCATATTATTTGGGCACATGAGAATAGAGGTCCAATATGATTAAATATTATTTAATTATCATGGATATGAATAATGTGGATAGCACTATGCTAATTATTCATATATATTATAAATGTGATTTATATTGTATCAGAGAGAGCCTATTATGATTTATATTTGTTTATTAATTATAAATGTGAATTGGATTCACATTGGATAAATAATTAAAAATGTAAATCACATTTTATTTTGGATTATGCTTGTGATTTACAATTTTCCAATGGTAAGATTTCAATATTCACAAAATAATTATGAATTAGTTTTGTTTAATAATTTACAACAAGTGTTCATGTAAATAATGGAGATTTCCATGGAATAATTGAATCTCATGAGATTACATGATAATGCTTCCTTCCTAATTGGGAGGGTGGATGGCCACCAACTCCCATTAGGAAAGGGTGGCAGTCCACTCCAACAATCTCCATTCCATAATCTCCCTATTTGGTTGATTTATTTTGGGATTAATTATATTGATATATATATATATATATGTTTAATATAAATTAAATTAACTGTTGATGTGTTTTTACAACAAAATCTTTGATATTGAAAGAAGCACAAATCAATCTCATGCATTCATTTTGTGTAGTCCATGGATTGTGATCCATATCTCCCAAAACTATATATAAGAAGAGGCACCCTTTTCTCTTCAAAGTAACAACAACACAATTAACTAATGATCTATCTCTCTCTATCTACATGCCAACTCTCTCTCCCTCTCTCTCATTGTGGTTGTCCACCACGGAGCCCTAGGGAGAGTCCCCATCAATGCAGCATCATCGTTATGTTGCTGGATTATTTGCTCATGGATCTCTGTCTCATTTGGTGTTCCTCGCTCCTGAAGAATACGTCGGGTCTCATCTGATGAGATAAGGAGATTCGTCGCTTGGATCATCAACATGGATTGCGAGCAGCACATGTCTCATCAATGCACTCGCAAATGTCTCCTTCGCCAGATCTGACTTGAGACAGGAGGTCTCTTTGTTTAGAGACTTGATCGCAACCACGCCTCAAGAGGTAAACCTAATACTTAGTTGTGGTTTATAAGAAACTATCCAAGAAGTGTAATTGGATAATGTGGTTCATTGATTGAAAATTTTTTAAATTTTGCTCCCTAGAGCAACTAATGTGACTAGTCACTCCTGATCGCATATGATGCGATCCTTACACTTCCATGATGCTCTTAATGATCTTACCATGCCCTTAAAGTGGTATCAGAGCTTTAGATTGAAGGTTTCAGATACGATCCATAATCCTTGGTAGACTTGGGCTCATTAGGATTTGCAAAATTTCATCGCAATTGTTCTTCTGCCCTATTTTGTGAGTTTATAGTCCATTTTTAATTTTTAAAAACAAAATTATCACTTGTATTTTGTTCCCATTAAATAAGGAAACTGTGGGATTTGAGTTTGTGTGATTTGTGATCCAATTTCTCAAGTTATGATCATTTTAATGAATATGTATCCACTGTTTCGAGGATGGCAAGTATCGACGTAATTAAAGAGTTAATTACGATTTTGAAATGGCTAGAAATGCATGCGAATCACTTGGGTTCTGTTGTAAATCAAATTAGTTAATATTGGAAACTTATTTTGCATGATTTGGATTTACATTAGTTGAGATATGCTAATTTTAGTTAGTGAGGGTCACTGTTAGAAGTTACACTCCTAATCAAGAATCACATGATTGTCATTTAATCAATTAGTGAAATTAATGAATAATTTCCTAGAATGATTTTTGATGAATATTTTGTGTAATGGATAATTTCGTAGAATGATTATTGATGAATATTTTGTGAAATATTTGATAATGATTATTTCCTTAAATGACATTGCATTAACCGATAATTGATTAGATTTGATCTCGATCACAATTGCTTACATGATCTTCTTTCTGATATACAAATTTCCTTGAACCTGATTAGAGATTTGTTTAGCAAATCTCCTTATAGTGTTAATTAAAAAAGTTTTAATTATTATTATATATTATAACTTCAGTTGGAAAACTGATTATCATCTCAAGTGCAAAGTGATCAATTGGCATTATCCTGACCTGAGGTGAATATGATTCCTAGTTGGTGAGCATTGGGGTAGTAGGTTGCTCCGTGAGTGGTTTGTCCCACTCTTGTCGATATTGGTCATGACAACTGGTAAGGAAGGGATAATGCTTGAAGCGATCATGATGTATTTTTCTAATTATTAAGATTTGAATAATATGTATTTGTGACAAAACCATATTTTCATGTAACAATAAAGAATTTTTTGTTGTATATTAATTGGTTCATTGATCTAATGTGATTACATTAATTGGAATCCAATTAAAATTAAAACACTCCATTATCAATATAAATGTAATTCCCTCGGATGAATTAATCATAATGAATATGATATATAGTGATTAATTAAATTTGATGGGATATGGAGGATCACATAATTGACACCCACGGTCTCCCGTCAAGGCAAAGGGTTCCGTCGCTATGTGGGAGACGCCTGTCCGAAGTGACAACTCCTCCATATAAGCACATTAGGCTTGGGATCTTTTCGAAAGAATAATGACATATGCGTATTGACCTCAAAATAGAGTCCTCATACTATTGGGGCCATATTGGATTGCGCATAACAAGTTGTAATCTTGTTTACGGTTGGTTCAATTAATGACGCGTCAACATCACCTTAGGGGTGGTGGGCTAGGGCATTAAAATTCGTATTGGAAAATGCAAGTAAGACTTGCAAGGCAAAATGAGTTGCCGCTTCTTTTTATCCGAGTTACAGGTTCTCATATTATTGGGATGTGACAAAGATAAGAAATGAGACCCTAGATCTTGCTTGAGAGATTGTGGTAAGTATATCTTATACATTGAAAGTAATTAAGTGAATGAACTATCTATGTTGACAACGCAAGACAACTTTGATATAAAATTTCCTAAATCAAAGTAAATTATGTATTTATATATATTTATCCAAAATTTCTTATTTCAGATAATCCTTCATTAAACCAACTCAATACTATACTCAATAATAACCAGTAAAATATCATGGATTGGATCCATGAACAAAATGTTGTACTTACAGTTGGACACATAATGTATGTGATTGTAATGTGCAAGTTTACTCATAATAATGAGGAATGACAATTAAATAGTCAATAGTTCTACAACCCTAGGGTTTGTATGTCTCTGCAGTCTTGATCTCTCATCAAATGTATTTTGTAAGTGACATGTTGATTATGATCACAATTGTCAAATAATCCTTGTAAAATCTAAGAAGATGTTGTGGCATACATATGTGATATTGACATTTAATCATGAGTGACAAGGTTCACTGCATCATGTAGAATGGTGGCTCTATAAGAGATTATGTATTCAATATTTTTATGTACCTACCTGAACCTAAGTCTTTAAGAGTTAAGATGCATGTAGATACGATGAGTTTTATTACTCTACTATCTATACTCTAGTCAATCATGAGGCTTTATAATATTCATATGTATGAATTGAATGAAGCATACTCTTATATTGAAATATTTTAAGTTCAATATAAGAGAACTTTTGTCTTTAGCAATGGTTGTTTATAGATAAAGGGACAGCAGTGGAAGCATGGGTCTGACCCATGCAAGAACGAATGTTAAGGAGTTGGTTGTACTTCAGTAATTTCTATATGTCATTCAAAGAGTTGGATGAATGCCAATATTGTAACAAGCTGATGTATTGAGAGTATGACTACCAAGTCTACATAGAATCCTTAGAGAAGGACCCAGATAGTATACAGAATAATCTATATCTATATATCATTGAAATTGACTTTATTATTTGATAAGATCAAATTCTAATAATCGTATCTCAATATTGTAAAAACACTTGCAATTGGTTGCATATATTTTAGAAGACTAGAAAATTTAACCTCATGGTTTAATAGTCGTCCACATGGATATTGATGCAATTGTTGCAACATTCTCTATTGGATTGATAGACTTCATGATTTCAGTGGAGAGCCCTTAGTCTTAGAGAATGTATCTATGAACTAGATATTAGAATAAGATCATAGTTTATCTGTAAATGTTCGAAATGAACATGAATTCTGGAACAGACCTATCATAAATAGTTATGATGGATATATTTTATGTAGTAATATGAATCTGGTGGACTCTACCAAATTACAAATTAATGAATAGTTCATTTACAATTCTAATATTCAAATTAAACCTTTAAAGATCAATAAGGGGATGAAGATCTTTTGGAAATGATTTGGCATCAAACCTTGGACATATGTCTGTTGATGAGATCAATAAACTAGTAAGAGATGGAGCTTTAGAATGTCTGAAATTTCAAATATTACATACTTGTGAATATTGCATTAAAAGTCGAAAATGTCCAATGCACCCTTCTCTGGTGATGGTGTTGGATGCCGAATATCTCATACATATTGATGTATGTGGATCATTTGTATCGCAATAAACATCGATGATATGTGATATCATTCAATGATTTTTGTCATATGAGATTTCTCTCCTTCATATTATAAACTTTTGAAATGTTCAAAGATTTCGCATATTTGGTTTAGAACCAAAGTTTGAAGGAATATGAAACGAATTTGATCTAACCTAGGTAGCAACTACCTATTAGATGAATTCAAGGAATACCTTATGGAGAATGGAATATCATTCCTATCTCAATCCTCCTAATGTATCTTAACTCAATAGAGTGGCAAGGAGATACGATTGGATCATGTGTGACATGATGTGATCAATGATGAATATTTGCATAGTTACCACTGAGTTTCCAATATATATATTTAGTAGAGACTACAATATATATACTTAATAACGTTCCATGCAAGTAAGCTGGAATCTAGCACAAGAGAGTGCTACTTCATTAGGAAAATAAAGGATGGTATTAGATACCTACTTTATGACCTTGAGATTATTAAAAGATTTCATATCTAAGGATATGATTCATAGAGGATGATTCTCTTGAGAATCAAGATGAAAATGAAGTGAAGGAACTCACTTAATCTTGAGAAGATGATGAGGCTCCTGAAATTGGAAACTAAAAGTACAATTAAAGATGAAACACTAATTCCTCTTTAAATGAAATTGAGGATAGATTCCATGTGTCAAAGAAATCTAACAATGATCGAACTTCATGTGCTGAAGCTTCTGAAGATCATGTCATGGAAAGATGGATGTTAGCATTAGTGTTTAAAGTACACTTCATATACATATGTTGTATATGGACTCTCGAGGATCCACCTATATGGGTAAGACCGGTTAAGATTTAAATGGATCTTCAAGAGAAAGAGGGAACCTGATGAAAAGGTAGAGACCTTCAAAGCATGGATCACAACCATGAGCTACACACCGAAGAGAAGACATTGCTTGCGATGAGACTTGCTCTTCATTGACCATGCTTAAACTCATCAGATTATTGCTAACTATAGCTAAACAACATGATTATGATATCTTCAAGATGTATGTCAAGATTGCATTCCTCTATGAATACCTCTTTGAGGATATTCACATGAAGTAGCCCCAGGTCGTCATGGTTAAGGCAAGATGTGCAAGCTAAGGGAACTCCATCTATGGACTCGAATGAGATTCTTGTAGTTTGAACATTATATTTGATTAAATCATAACTGTTATGAATTTAGATAGGATCCTACTGAACCGTGTGAAGCTTAGTGGGAGTGCCATTATATTCATCGTGCTATATTTAGATAATATCCTAATCACTTGGAATGATATAAGGATAATAATAAGTGTTTTATAGACTATTTATTCCATACCTCGAGACATGATCTCAAGATACCTCTTATATCTTAGTTCTGAAAGTTTTTAGAAGCAATGAGAAGAGGGCATTGAGACCGTCACATTAGTGGTACACCATGGACATTTCCATTTTCTGGAAAATTCCAATAAAGACTTCTTTTCCTAAAGATATGTTAATGACCTATCTAAAGGGATAACACTTCAAAGAGTTTAGGAAGTGAATGCTAAAACTGCTTGCCCTTGTGCATCAGGTATGAGAAGCCAAGTGTATGCTACAAGTGTACAAAAGCCAGATGCCTACGATGCAGTAAGAGTAGTAAACTATTGATAATCCTACTATGGAGATAAAACACTTAGTTGCAGTAATAACAATATCTTCAAACAGGACATGAATTTTGAGATAATGATCTCAATGTCTTATCTTCAAGAACTTAAGATATTGTAGATAGTGATCTAAATGGTCTTAACTATAGATACCTTAGGAGAAAGATATCTTTAGGAATAAGAGTATTCTGTTAAGGTTAATAGAAATACCAATTATAATAATTATTGATCTATAGTGTCAAGGATACTATAACTGACAATATTGAGTATTGGTTGCATAAGATGCAACATCCACATTTGATGTCAGCACTGTTACTAGGAGATATGCAAGTGTCGTAAAGGACATGGCATAGTCTTTTAAGAACAGAGTGACTGATCAGCTTACCTAGCTATTTTTCTAGATGGCCTATGATTGTCACAAAAGTGCGAGTTTAAATATTATCCCATTAATGGCTCTTTTAGCTAGTGGGAGATTCTTGGACATGCGAGCCCACGACGAGCCAATATGCAATAAATGTTTTTACGAATATCACTCTGTGATCTGAAATGAAGAATAACTAATTTGCATAATAGGTTCCTTAGTATAATCAGGGTTATGTACCATGGCTATCTTGATGATCATATAGATGTTGATTCAATTATTGAATCATAGAGGCTAGTGATTGGATGAATATGTAAAGAGTTAGATTGAGGACTCATCAAGCATCATCAAATGATTATTAAGAGACGATCTCCAGCCTGATAAGGAGATGGCAATCCTTTCCTTACAGGTTGATATTTGACCGACCTCTTGATGCAGGTCCTTTGCATAGGAATAGACATTCAGAGGTGTCTGATTAGTTTGTTCAAAACGTTGACTAAACGAGGTAAAGATAACCAAAGTCCTCTGTCGTTTATTGTCACGATATAGCCATGCATCCTCTTACCGGATACAAATGTGTTACTATATGTTTGAGTATGTACATTTGGTGGACCAAGAGGTTGATGACCAAACCAATATCTATATAGCAGTGCACTGCTGTGCATATAAGGGCATATGAGTAATACAACCTCTCAAAGGGATCATACAGGTTCATTACTGAATCGGAAGACATGAGCTCCCTCATGAGATATTGAGAAGAATGAAATTTCGTGCACAGTCGTCCTGCTTAGGAAGCTTGACTGAATTTGTAGCTTTGATATATGATTTTTAAAGTATATGATCAAAACCTAGGTGTGATATATGCCTTTGGAAAGTATATGATCGATACCAACTCCCAATGATCAAATGAGAAACTTTATGATAAAGCCATGAAATAGACAATGTAAAACTGGTCTAATATTGTGGGTTTATTCTGGTTCTTCCAGTATGTAGGATGTACATGTATTAGGAATATCTGAGGGTCATGTGTGTTAGCAATGTGAGCCCGAGGCAAACCATTCCTACAATAAATGTTATTGTAATAGATGATTTATCAATAAAAGTTATTGATTTTGTTTCACTCCCTTTCTGATATTGAATGAATGAATGCACTATAAGATCCCTTTGTACAATAAGGGTTATGTACCATGGCCAACTTGATAATCATACAGCTGTTGATTCAATGATTGAATCATAGAGGCTGATGCTTGAATGAATATCTAAGGAGTTAGATAGAGGACTCATCAAGCATCATCAATGATTACCAAGTAGTGATCTCCAGTCTGAGTGTGAGATGGCAATCCCATCTCATTATACTGATATCTGATCGACCTCTTGATGCAGGTCCTCTGCATAGGAATATTGATTCGGAGGTATCAGATTAGTCAAGTCAATGAGTTGAATTGACGAGATCGAGATAACCAAAAGACCTATGATGAATGTTGTCACATCACAGGCAAACATCCTCTGACCAGAGACATATATATTATTATATGTCTGAGCATGTACATTTGGTAGACAAATAGGTTGATGACCTAATCAAGGTCTATACACCGGCAAGCTGGTGTGCATGTAAGGGCATATGAGTAATATGATCGCTCAAAGGGATCATACAGGTTCACTTGTGAACTGGGAGACATGAGCTCACTCATGAGGTATTGGGATTGACCAAATTCCATGCATGGTCATCATGCTTTAGAAGCATGATATGAATTTGAAGGTAAGATATATGCTTTGTGAAAGCATATGATCTGTACCATATCACAAGGACCAAAATTGAGAAACTTAATGATCAGACTATGAAGATGACAGTGTAAAAGTGATCTTTATCTTCATGATGATCATGAGTCTTCCAGTATGCAGGATGTGCAGGTATTAGGAATACCTGAAGGGTGATTTGATCATAAACGATTGTATAACCATGACGCTTCCATTCCGAGGGAGTGATGAAACATGTCTGGATTTTAGTGACTCTTCTCATTAGAGAAGTGACCTAATCTTAGTCCATGTACTGGACATTGATCTGAATGAGATTCAGATGCAATGAGAAGATTAGGTTTACGGTCTTGATTTAATCAAGCATCTATGAGAGGTCCATGGGATCTGGATTTGAGATGTGATCTCAATATCCAAGTCACTATACGTGGAACAATACAGTCGCCCTGTCCTTATCTCCAAGTATCTGAGGAGAAATAGCATTGTTCTTAAATGGTTTAAGAGCAATTCCATAAGATCTATGCAAAGAGAAATTGATAATTAAATGTGATTTAATTATCATGATGTATGAGAAATTATCCAATATAATTAAATGTGATTTAATTATTATGGATAAGAATAATGTGGATAGCAATATCCAATTATTCATAATATATTATAAATGTAATTTATAATGTATTAGAGAGAGTTAAATATAATTTATATTAGTAGATTGATTATTAATGTGTATTGGATGCACATTGTTTAATTAATTGAAAATGTAAATTACATTTTGTTTTGGGTTGTGAATTTGATTCACAATAATTCAATGTCAAGATTGCAATATTCCCAAAATTAATTGAGAATTATTTTGGTGAATTAAAATACCAACAAATTGTTGTTGGAAATTGGATGGAGAGAAAATCAAGGAGATTGCCCTCCCCTTTTGGAAAGGAGGGGGCGGCACCAATTCCTTGAGGGAATTGGTGGCCGTCCCCCCTTCCAAAGAGGAAGGTGTATCTCCCTTATTTTCTCTCTCTCTATTTGTGTGGTTTAATTTGGTATTATATTTTTTTGATTTATCAAATATATTTAATCAAAATTAAATCACAAGTTGTTGGCTTTTACCAACAACAATCTTGACCATTGGATTGTCATAAATCAATCTCAACCATTGATTTTATATGACACATGGATTGAGATCCATGGATCCCAAAACCCTATAAATAGAGAGGCATTCGTGGCTCTCTCTTTACACATGCTATTGTAGCAAAACTCTCTCTCTCTTTCTCTCATACTCGACAGCCCTCTCTCCCTCTTCCTCTTGGTGGCCGTCCACCTTGGTGGAGAGAATCGTCGTCGCCCGTGCCCTCGTGCTACCGCTGCGACGCTTTGCGGCTCTTCATCTACTTCGAGTGCTTCGCCTACGAAGGAGACGTTCGATCTCGTGCGAGAGATCAGGAGTAACCGTGCTTGGATCAACTTCTTGGATTGCGAGGACACCGCGGTTCATCCCCGCGCTCGCAAGCGATCTCTCCGACGATCGGACTTGAGACAGGAGGTCTCTTCTCTTAGAGACTCGATCAACCACGCTTCAAGAGGTATTGCATTATACTTGTTCTGGTTATAGATGAAACGATCCGAGAATGGTTCTTGGATCATGTGGTTTCATCGAATAAATTTTTTTAAATTCCGCTGCACCGAACAACTAGTATGACTAGTCGTTCTTCGTCGTATCCGATACGACGCTCACGCTTCCGTGATGCGCTTGAGGATCTCTCCATATCCTTCAAGTGGTATCAGAGCCTTAGGTCGACGGTTTCGAATAGTTATTCGTTAACCAAGGACGACTTGGGTTCGCTAAGGTCACGGAAGTTTTCATCGCATTTGATTTCGCAGATCTGTTTAGTAAATAAATTCGGCACTGTTTAAATTGTTTAAACTCGAATTTTATACTTGGATTATGTTCCCCATTAAATAAGGAAACCATAAGATCTGAGTTTGCGTAAATCGGATTTCGTATGCTCGAGATATGGTCGTTTTAATGAACATGTATGCACTGTTGCGGGAACTGTGAATCTGAACGTGATTAAAATGTTAGTTACTGTTTAGACTTGCCTCGAAATTCATCAAACATCACTTACATTCTGTCCTAAATCAAATTATCAAACTTTAGAAATTGACTTTTCTTAATTTGGATTTAATATGATTGAGATATGCCAATTTTAGTAAGTAGGGGTCACTGCTGAAATTGCTTTCTTAATCAAGAACCATGTGATTGTCAATTAATGAAATTAATTGTTAATTTCGAGAAATAATTATGAAAAATATTTGTGAAATATTAGAGAATGATTATTTCCTTAATTGACTTGGCCCAACCAATTAGTTGATTAGATTTGATCTAAACCATAATTGGAATTACAATCATCGAACTTCTTGCTTGAATAGGACTTGGGAATTTGCCTAGCAAATTTCCTTAAAATCAAATTTGTTTTGATTACTATATGGTATAATTTCGGTTGAAGAACCGATGATCATCTCAAGTACAAAATAATCAATTTGGCATTATCCTTTCTCGAGGTGGATATGGTGTCTAGTCGGTGATCGCTGGTCAGCGGGTTGCAACGTATGTGGTCCGCCCCACTCCCGCCGGTACTGGCCATGACAGCGGGTAGGGCCGGGATAATGTCCGAGGGATTATGATGTATTTTTCTAATTATTAAAATACAAATTAATATGTACTTTGAGAATAATATCATATATATATTCAAGCATAAAATTAAGTTTGATTGATTAAATTGGATTGATAATTAATTTAATATGATTAAGTTAATTATATCCAATTGAGAATATTCTAATATGATTAGAGTTAATAATTCCCTTGGAAGAATTAATTATATGAATGTGATTCATATTAATTAATTAAATATGAATAAGAGGTGGAGGATCACATAAGTGACATCCATGGTCTCCCGTCAAGGCGAAGGGTTTCCGTCGCCAGGGATTGTATATAGGAGACGCCTGTACATAGTGACAGCTCCTATATACAAGCGCATCTGGATCGGACTCTTTGCTTCTCGAAAGAGTAAGGCCGTATGTGTAGTGACCCCAATAATGGATCCTCATATTATTGGGGCGATATTGGATTGCGTATAGCGAGTTCAAATCCTGTTGACGGTTGGTTCAATTAATGACAGGTCAACATCACCTTAGGGGTGGTGGGCCTGTGTATTAAAGACCGAATTGGGAATGTAAGTTGGACTTGCGTGGCGGAATGTGTTCCCGCTTCTCTTTATTGGAGTTGCAGTTTCTCATATCATTGGGATGTAACAAAGATAAAGAGGAGATCCCAGTTCTTGCTTGAGATATATCGGTAAGTATATCTCCTACTTTGAAAGTGAATAAGGGAATAAACTTTCATAGTTGACATAGCAAGACTAATTTGATTTAAAATGCCTTAATCAAATAAAATTAAATTGAATATATGATTATATGTTCTAATATAGTGCATTCTCAATTTCAGAAGATGAAGTCCATGAACCCACTGAGCAGGCTTCTGGAGGTCAACCAATTGACCGGACCGAATTACTCGGATTGGATCCGTAATTTGGAGCTTGTGCTTTCGGTAGAGCGCATCAGCTATGTGCTCTCTGAAAACAAACTTGAAAACCCTAAATCTAAGGAAGACAAAGCATATAATGACAAGTATGATGAAGATCATGTCTTGGCTAGGTGCTATATCTTGGGTTCTCTCTCCAATGTTCTTCAGAAGCAACATGTGGAGATGAGTACTTGCCAGGATATCATACAGAATCTAAAGGATATGTTTGGTGACATTAACCGCACCCAGCAGTACAATGTTATGAAAGAACTCGTTCGCTGCAAGATGCAGGAAGGGACCTCGGTCCGTGAGCATGTACTCAAAATGTTTGGGTACTTGTCGGAGCTTGAGACTCTGGGGGCGATGATGGATGCAGACATGCAATCCGATTTCATTCTGCTGTCATTGCTCAAATCTTTCAATAACTTTGTGGTGTCATTCCACATGAATAAGCTGGAACTGACAAATGCTGGGCTTCTTGCTGCATTAAAGTCTGCAGAAGACGTAGTGAAGAAAGATGGTCCCTCTGGCACTGCAATGGTTGCACAGGTCAAAGGGAAGCGCTGTCGGAAGCAAGGTTCTCGGAAGGGCCCGGCCCAGAAGAGAAAGAAGAAGGGACAAAGTGTTGCCTCATCTTCCAATGCATCCACTTTAATGGCGTCGAAGAAAACCGACGTCTGTCACCACTGCAAGAAGCCGGGGAACTGGAGGCGTAATTGCCCGGATTACCTGAAGTCGATCGACAAAGGTAAAGCCCCAGCAGGTATGAAATGTACATTTATCATTGAAACCAGCTTTCTCGTCGGACGAGAAGGAAGTTGGGTTGTTGATTCTGGTGCTTCTGTTCATGTATGCAATTTGTTGCATTTATTTCAGGAAACTAGAAAGTTTGAAGAAGGGGAGATAGTCATTCATATGGGATCTGATGCAAGTGTTGTAGCAGTCACCGTCGGGACTTGTCGACTGTCATTATCTAGTGGTAGAGTCCTAGTACTTAAAGAGTGACTTTATGTACCTGAAGTCAGAAGGAATCTAATATCTGTATCTAAGTTAGTTAGAAGTGGGTATTCATTCCTATTCTGTAATAAATTAGTCATAAACCGTTATGATAAATATATTGCAGATGGTATTTTGACTTCTGGAGGACTCTATGAATTGTGCATTGATAAATGTGTTATGGATGTTACAAGCACTAATAAAAACCCTAAAAGATCTAGGGAGAATGAAAATCTCTCAAATGAGATTTGGCATCAAAGGCTTGGTCATTTGTCTGTAGATAAGATCAATAGATTAATTAAGGATGGACCTTTAGATTTTCTACAGGTTCAACCTTTGCCTACTTGCAAGAATTACATTCAAGGAAAAATGACCAGGATGCCTTTTCGTAACAAGGTTACAAGATGTGAAGGTATTATTGACCTAATACATACTGATGTATGCGGTCCCTTCCGTACCGCGACCCGAAATGGATATCGATATTATTTGACGTTTATTGATGACCATTCGCGATACGGGTTTATCTTCCTATTACGTCATAAGTCTGAAACCTTTAAAAAGTTCAAAGAATTCAAGGCTTTGGTTGAGAACCAAACCGATAGGAAGAT
This sequence comes from Ottelia alismoides, assembly GCA_037367405.1. Taxonomy (NCBI): domain Eukaryota; kingdom Viridiplantae; phylum Streptophyta; class Magnoliopsida; order Alismatales; family Hydrocharitaceae; genus Ottelia; species Ottelia alismoides. The sequence goes on along the minus strand of JAZKJV010010931.1, from coordinate 95,634 downwards.
TAAACGAATTCGATTTGATCGAGGTGGCGAATACCTATCAGATGAATTTAAGGAATAACTTAAAGAGAATGGAATTATTTCCAATCTCACTCCTCCTGGAACTCCCCAACTTAATGGTGTTGCTGAAAGACGCAATAGAACCATCATGGATATGGTTCGTTCAATGATGAGCAAAGCACATTTACCACTTAGTTTCTGGGGATATGCAGTAGAGACTGCAATATATATCCTGAATAAGATTCCTAGCAAATCTGTACCTAAGACTCCTCATGAGCTCTGGTATGGAACCAAACCTAGTGTTAATCACTTGAGGGTTTGGGGTTTCTTGGTCCATGCAAAGAATGTGGATGCAAGTAAGCTAGAATCTCGCTCTCGTGAGTGCTACTTCATTGGGTATGTTAAAGATGGTATTGGATACCAACTTTATGACCCTGAGACTCAGAAGGTTTTTGTTTCTAGAGATGTGAAATTTCTGGAGAATGATTTCCTTAAGGGTCAAGATAAATATGAAGTAAAGGAACTCATTGAATCTCCTGAGGATTCTGAGCTTCCTGAACTAGAAACTGAAGAAGTAAATAAAGATGAAACACCCGTACCTCTTCGAAAGAGTTCGAGGGTGGTTGCACCACCTGAAAGGTATGGATTCCATGTGCCAGGTGAAACTGACAATGATCCTACTTCATTTGATGAAGCACTCGCGGATCATGACATGGATAGATGGATGCTAGCAATGAAGTCAGAAATTGACTCCATGCATAAGAATGGTGTATGGACCCTAGAGGATCCACCTAAGGGGGTAAAACCCATTGGGTGCAAATGGATCTTCAAGAGAAAGAGGGGACCTGATGGGAAAGTAGAGACTTTCAAGGCACGGCTCGTAGCCAAGGGCTACACACAGAGAGAAGGCATCGACTACGATGAGACATTCACTCCTGTGGCTATGCTTAAATCCATCAGGGCATTGCTGGCTATAGCTGCATATCTTGACTACGACATCTGGCAGATGGACGTCAAGACGGCTTTCCTCAATGGATACCGCAAGGAGGATATCTACATGGAGCAGCCCCAGGGCTTCATAACAGAGGATGGCAAAGTATGCAAGCTGAAGAAATACATCTATGGGCTCAAGCAAGCTTCTCGTAGCTGGAACATCAGATTTGACGAAACCATAAAGAGTTATGATTTTGTGCAGAATCCTGATGAACCTTGTGTGTACAAGAAGCTTAGTGGGAGCGCCATTGTGTTCATCGTGCTTTATGTAGATGACATCCTTATCATTGGGAATGATACAGGGATGATGACCAGTGTGAAGATTTGGCTGTCCCATACCTTTGAGATGAAAGATCTTGGAGAAGCCTCTTACATCTTGGGTCTGAAGCTGTTCAGAAACCGAGAGAAGAGGATATTGGGATTGTCACAACAAGGATACATTAAGAAGATTATTGAACGATTCCGTATGGACAGTTCCAAGAAAGGATTCTTACCCTTGAGACATGGTATCCACCTGTCTAAAGGAATGGCTCCTCAAATTGTTGAGGAAAAGAAGGCCATGGCTGGATGTCCTTATGCATCAGCCGTAGGAAGCTTAATGTATGCCATGATGTGTACTAGGCCAGATATCTGCCATGCAGTGGGAGTGGTAAGTCGTTACCAATCCTGCTATGGAGAACAACACTGGAATGCAGTGAAGAATATATTCAAATATCTAAGACGGACACAAGATTACATCTTGGTCTATGGAGATTGTGATCTCCAAGTCTTGGGATATACAGATTCTGACTTCCAATCGGATATTGATGATCGAAAGTCGACATCAGGGTTTGTGTTCCTGTTGAACGGTGGTGCTGTGAGCTGGAGAAGCAAGAAGCAGGACACTACATCAGATTCAACAACAGAAGCCGAATACATTGCCGCATCGGATGCTGCAAAGGAGGCGGTGTGGTTGCGCAAGTTCGTCCAGGAGCTTGGCGTAGTTTACTCTGATACTCTCATCCCGCTACTCTGTGATAACATAGGAGCCATTGCCCAGGCGAAGGAACCCAGATGGCATCAGAAGAGCAAGCACGTAGAAAGGAAATACCACATCATTCGGGAGATTCAAAAGTGTGGTGACATCATCATCACCAAGGTGGCCTCCGCCGACAACGTTGCTGATCCTCTTACCAAACCTCTGACACAGAAGGTTTTTGACCAGCATGTAATGAGTATGGGTTTAAGGCTTGTTCCTGAATGGTTCTGAGGGCTAGTGGGAGATTGTTAGCAATGTGAGCCCGAGGCGAACCATTCCTACAATAAATGTTATTGTAATAGATAATTTATCAATAAAAGTTATTGATTTTGTTTCACTCCCTTTCTGATATTGAATGAATGAATGCACTATAAGGTCCCTTTGTACAATAAGGGTTATGTACCATGGCCAACTTGATAATCATACAGCTGTTGATTCAATGATTGAATCATAGAGGCTGATGCTTGGATGAATATCTAAGGAGTTAGATAGAGGACTCATCAAGCATCATCAATGATTACCAAGTAGTGATCTCCAGTCTGAGTGGGAGATGGCAATCCCATATCATTAGACTGATATCTGATCGACCTCTTGATGCAGGTCCTCTGCATAGGAATATTGATACGGAGGTATCAGATTAGTCAAGTCAATGAGTTGACTTGATGAGATCGAGATAACCAAAAGTCCTATGATGAATGCTGTCACATCACAGGCAAACATCCTCTGACCAGAGACATATATATTATTATATGTTTGAGCATGTACATTTGGTAGACCAATAGGTTGATGACCTAATCAAGGTCTATACACCGGCGAGCAGGTGTGCATGTAAGGGCATATGAGTAATATGATCTCTCAAAGGGATCATACAGGTTCACTTGTGAACCAGGAGACATGAGCTCACTCATGAGGTATTGGGATTGACCAAATTCCATGCATGGTCATCATGCTTTAGAAGCATGATATGAATTTGAAGGTAAGATATATGCTTTGTGAAAGCATATGATCTGTACCATATCCCAAGGACCAAGATTGAGAAACTTAATGATCAGACTATGAAGATGACAGTGTAAAAGTGATCTTTATCTTCATGATGATCATGAGTCTTCTAGTATGCAGGATGTGCTGGTATTAGGAATACCTGAAGGGTGATTTGATCATAAACGATTGTATAACCATGACGCTTCCATTCCGAGGGAGTGATGAAACAGGTCTGGATTTTAGTGACTCCTCTCATTAGAGAAGTGACCTAATCTTAGTCCATGTACTGGACATTGATCTGAATGAGATTCAGATGAAATGAGAAGATTAGGTTTACGGTCTTGATTTAATCAAGCATCTATGAGAGGTCCATGGGATCTGGATTTGAGATGTGATCTCAATATCCAAGTCACTATACGTGGAACAATACAGTCGCCCTGTCCTTATCTCCAAGTATCTGAGGAGAAATAGCATTGTTCTTAAATGGTTTAAGAGCAATTCCATAAGATCTAAGCAAAGAGAAATTGATAATTAAATGTGATTTGATTATCATGATGTATGAGAAATTATCCAATATAAAATAAATGTGATTTAATTATTATGGATAAGAATAATGTGGATAGCAATATCCAATTATTCATAATATATTATAAATGTGATTTATAATGTATTAGAGAGAGTTAAATATAATTTATATTAGTAGATTGATTATTAATGTGTATTGGATGCACATTATTTAATTAATTGAAAATGTAAATTACATTTTGTTTTGGGTTGTGAATTTGATTCACAATAATTCAATGTCAAGATTGCAATATTCCCAAAATTAATTGAGAATTATTTTGGTGAATCAAAATACCAACAAATTGTTGTTGGAAATTGGATGGAGAGAAAATCAAGGAGATTGCCCTCCCCTTTTGGAAAGGAGGGGGCGGCACCAATTCCTTTAGGGAATTGGTGGCCGTCCCCCCCTTCCAAAGAGGAAGGTGTATCTCCCTTATTTTCTCTCTCTCTATTTGTGTGGTTTAATTTGGTATTATATTTATTTGATTTATCAAATATATTTAATCAAAATTAAATCACAAGTTGTTGGCTTTTACCAACAACAATCTTGACCATTGGATTGTCATAAATCAATCTCAACCATTGATTTTATATGACACATGGATTGAGATCCATGGATCCCAAAACCCTATAAATAGAGAGGCATTCTTGGCTCTCTCTTTACACATGCTATTGTTGCAAAACTCTATCTCTCTTTCTCTCATTCTCGACAGCCCTCTCTCCCTCTTCCTCTTGGTGGCCGTCCACCTTGGTGGAGAGAATCGTCGTCGCCCGCGCCCTCGTGCTACCGCTTCGACGCTCTGCGGTTCTTCGTCTACTTCGAGTGCTTCGCCTACGAAGGAGACGTTTGATCTCGTGCGACGATATCAGGAGCAACCGTGCTTGGATCAACTTCTTGGATTGCGAGGACACCGCGGTTCATCCCCGTGCTCGCAAGCGATCTCTCCGACGATCGGACTTGAGACAGGAGGTCTCTTCTCTTAAAGACTCGATCAACCACGCTTCAAGAGGTATTGCATTATACTTGTTGTGGTTATAGATGAAACGATCCGAGAATGGTTCTTGGATCATGTGGTTTCATCGAATAAATTTTTTTAAATTCCGCTGCACCGAACAACTAGTATGACTAGTCGTTCTTCGTCGTATCCGATACGACGCTCACGCTTCCGTGATGCGCTTGAGGATCTCTCCATATCCTTCAATGTGGTCATAAACGATTGTATAACCATGATGCTTCCATTCCAAGGGAGTATCTAATCTTAGTCCAAATGTTGGACATTGATCTGAATGTGATTCAGATGTAATGAGAAGATTAGATTTGCAGTCTTTTTTTAATCAAGCATCCATGAGAGGTCCGCAAGATATGGATTTGAGATATGATCTCAATATCCAAGAACTATACATGGAACAATACATTCGCCTTGTCCTTATCTCTAAGTATCCGCGGAGAAAGTGCATTGTTCTTGAAAGAGTTCAAGAATAATTTAACTGTTGATATATGTATCCGAGCATTAAGAAAAATGAATAATTAAATGTGATTTGATTATCATGAATAATATGAATTTGATTCATACTACAAGGCGAGTTATCTAAGATAATTAAATGTTATTAATTATCAAAGATGTAAATAATGTGAATGTGATTCATATTATTTGGGCAAACAAGAATAGAGATCCAAGATGAATAAATGTAATTTAATTATCATGGATATTAATAATGTGGATAACACTATCCTAATTATTCATATATATATAAATGTGTTTTATAATGTATTAGATATAACCTATTATGATTTATATTTGTTAATTAAATATTGATATGAATTGGATTCACATTGGATAATTAAATGAAAATGTAAATCACATTTTATTTTGGGTTATGAATGTGAATCCCAATTTTACAATAGCAAAATTTCAATATTCACAAAATAATTATGAATTTCTTTATAGAATAATTGACATGTTGTTGTAAATCATGGAGATTTCCATGGAATAATGTAATCTCATGAGATTACATGAGATTGCCTCCTTCCTAATTGGGAGGGTGGGTGGCCACCAACTCCCATTAGGAACGGGTGGTCATCCACTCCTCTTTTATTAAAGGAGGCGATCTCCATTCCAAAATATCCTTGCTTGATTGGTTTAATTTGGGATTAAGTATATTGATATATATTTAATGGAAATTAAATTAGATGATGTTGTATTTTTACAACAAAATCTTGGCCACTGAAAGAAACAGAAATCAATCTCATCTGTTGATTTTGTGTAGTTCATGGATTGTGATCCATGGACTCCCAAAAGCCTATACAAGAAGAGGCACCCCACGCTATTCAAAGTTACAACAACAAAATTAAATAATGCTCTATCTCTCTCTATCTACACACCAACTCTCTCTTCCTCACTCTCATTATGGTCGTCCACCATGTATCTCTAGAGAGAGTCGGTGCAGCATCATTGTTATTCTGCAAGATTGTTTGCTCATGGATCTCTATCTGCTTTGGTGTTCCTTACTCGTGAAGAAGACGTCTTACCTCGTGTGATGAGATAAGGAGATTCGCCACTTGGATCATCAACAAGGATTGCGAGGAGCACTTATCTCATCAACGCGCTCGCAAGTGTCTCCTCCTTCGAATCAGACTTGAGACAAGAAGTCTCTTTATTTAGAGACTCGATCGCAACCATGCTTCAAGAGGAAAATCTAGTACTTGTTTGTGGTATAGATGAAACGATCCGAGAAGTGTTCTTGGATCATGTGGTTTCATCGTTTGTATTTTTTTTTTAAATTCCTGTTGCCTAGAGTAACTAATGCGACTAGTCGCTACCGATCACATACGATGCGTTCCTTACACTTCCGTTATGCGCTTAAGGATCTTACCATATACTTCACTTATGTCATATGTTGTCACGATATAGACATGCATTCTCAGACTGGAGACAGATGTAGTACTATATGTCTATGTTTGTACATTAAAAAGATCAATAGGTTAATGACTAATCAAGATCTATACATCAATGATCTAGTGTGCATACAACGAGATATGAGTAATACGATCTCTCAAAGGGATTGCACATGTTCACTACTGAATCGGAAGACAAGAGCTCACTAACGAGGTATTGGAACCGATCAAATCCCATGCATGTCTTACTTTGGAAGCACGACGAGAATATATAGGTATGATATATGTTTTTAGAAAGCATGTGATCAATACCAACTCATAATGACCGAATGAGAAACTTAATGATAAAACCCTGAAGAAGATTATTTAAAGATAATCTCAAAGTTTGAGATTATTCTAGATCTTCTAGTATGCAAGATGTACGGATACGGGGTATATTTGAAGGTGATGTGATAGTAAACAATTGTATAACCATGACACTTCCATTCTGAGACAGATCAAATATGTTTGTATTTTAGTGACTCCTCTTAGTAGATATTAATCTTATAATAGTCCAAATGTTGGACATTGATCAAAATGAGACTTAGATGCAATGATAAGATCAAATTTTCAATTTAATTTAATAAAACGTCTTTGAGTGGTCCCCTTGACATGGATATTCGATACGATCTAAGTATCCAAGTCATTATACATGGAATGTGCAGTCACCCTATCTTTACCTCCAAGTATCCAAGGAGAAAGCACATTATTCATGAAAGCATTGAAGAATAATTCCATTATTGATTATGTATCTATGTATTGAAAAATTTATGATTAATGTGACTTAGTTATCATGAATAATATGAATATGATTCAGATTATTTGGACACATCGTAATTATCATCTATGATAATTTAATATGATTTAATTATCAAAGATATGATTAATATGGATATCACTATCCATAATAATCATAAATATTATAAATGTGATTTGTAATATGTTGGAGATATATTATTATAAATATTCTATACGAATTAAATATTGATGGCAATTTGAATTACATTGAACAATTAATTGTAAATACACTTTACATTTTATATTGGATGTATGAATATTATTCATAATTGTCAATGATATATTGGAATTATCACAAAATAATTTGGAATTATTGTGCTGAATAATTATGCAACAAAAGCTGTTGTACATGTGAAATATGTGATGAGATATGAGATCTCAACACAATTGGGATTAGAGATCCTCTTAAAACTTTGTTGTCATCCACCCATTTTTTGTAAGGAGACTTTCTCTCCCTCTATGTAAGCCCATATTTATTGATAAAATTTAATTTGAATTATATTGGTTGACCTTTAAAATATTTAATTTTTTAAAAATATATATTTATTGTTGTACATTAATGTAACAAAATCATGTTAATTGATTGAAAGCATAAAATAATCTACTTCATTGATTATGTGTGCACATGGATTGAGATCCATGGACATGTAATTTGTTATAAAAGAAAGGCTAGACCTAACTCCTTCTTTACAACAATTGCAAGATCAAACTCTCTCTTTCATTCTCTACCACATGTCCAAGCCTCTCTCCCACCCTCTCCAATTATTTTGGTCGTCCATATATTTTGTTGAAACATCCCGCCATCGTCTCAATGCCGTTATGCTGCCGGATTTACTACTCGTATATCTCTGCCTGCTTTGATGCTTCTTGATTGTGAATAAGTATCTATATTTCATGAGACAAAATAAGGGGATTCCAACCTCGTATCATTTACTTGGATTGCATGAACTATGCATCTCATCCACGCACCTGCAAGTGCATCCTTCATCGTATCAGACTTGAGATAGGTGTTCGCTTTGCTTAGAAACACATGATCACAATGAGGCTTCAAGAGTTAATCCTTTCACTCATTTTTGATTTTTGTGAAATGATTCGAGAAGTGTTCTCATATCACGTGGTTTCACCTATTTATTTTTGTTTAAATTCCATTGAATGTTGCAACTAGAATTATTAGTTGCCCTAGATCACATTTGATGTAATCTTCATGCTTCCGTGATGTGCTAAGGCCAAATAATATCCTTCAAGTGGTATAAGAGCCTTGGTCAAAGGTCTTGGATCTGATACAAACTTTATATGGCAAGGTTTTATACATCAGATGCACGGGGACTTGTTGTTTATGTATAAAACAGATGTTTCGAATTGTTTTTCGCTAAAATGAAAAGCTACTGTTTATAAACAATTACGATGAATTTTTAGGATAAGAAAATATATTTATTATATCTAAATATATCCCCAACTCAGTATTTAATTAAGGTGCATAAATTAAAATTCAAAAAATTCTCGCAGTGACATTATTTTTGCATGTATTCACAGAACTGTAAGAAATTAAATTTTTATTACTATTTTACATTCATGAAATAAGAAATAAAAACTTTAATTATATAGAGAATTAAAACAGCAAACCGTTCGAATTTATTTCGCGTGATTCTGAATCCATTCGCCCAAGATATTCCATATTTAGTGGTGATGGGTCGAATGATGATTGGATCATCGATATTACTTTCTTAACGTATTTCTCATTCAATGAAATATAAGGAAATTGTGTATTTTCAATGATTAAATTTATGCTTAATATTTATGGAAATATTTTATTAATCATCAATCACCATTTGGAGATTATTTCATGACAAAACTCCAGTTTAACCTACAATAGTTATTGGTTATCTTTTACGTGCAAAACATGTTTGCTTGATATGACAATAAATTTAGGATCTTAAATAATTTCTTAAGATGCGTAAGAATTGTCAATGATTAGTATATATGTATAATGCCAATCACCAAGAGCAAGTAACCAATAAAACATTTTAGTATGATTTGTATAAATTGTGTTGTCTTGAATTGATTCGGTGATGGCATCTAGGTTGTTGATATGTTAATGGGTTACTTATTTCTCACCCTACACCACAGTGGAGGCGCTCCCTGTTAGCATTATCGGTCAAAGCAAGCTTGATCCATTTCATGATGGGTACCATGAGAAGCCCTTCTATACCTAAACAACTAAAGAGAATAATACAATTATACAATGTGAGGGTGTATACTATATATTGATATCAAGCAATACCTAATTGTTTGTTGGTTAAATTGGATTGTTCATTAATTTATTATGATTTAATTAATTAAATCCAATTAAAATAAACACTATATTATAAATAAAGATGTAGTATCCTCGGATGAATTAATTATGTGAATATGATTCATCATGATTAGTTCAAATTTAAATGAGATATAGAGAATCATAAAATGGAATCCATGGTCTCCCGTGAAGGTGAAGGGCTCTATCGTAAAGCATTGTATACTGGAGATGGCTATCCAAAATTATAATTCATGCATACAAGTGCACAAGGATCGGGTGATGAATATGCATTTAATCTTCTTTATACATTTATTTCAGCTTATAATCCCTTATAAAACACATGCATGTATCAGTAAATCCATCTTCTTACTCACCAATATCCTTGTGTAATTATTGTATATTTATTATTATTTTAACCTAAAATAAAGAAATAAATAAATAAAGGAAAATAAAGAAAATAAAAAATTGTATATATACATAATAGATACACGCTTAATTAGACCCCGAGAGAATGTCAATACTTGACCTGATCGATAATAATAAAGTAGGAGAAGATGAGGCCTAAAATCCAGAAAATACTTGACACCAGTATATATTCCTCACTTGTATAATATTGTCTATATTACACTCTATTACATTGATTTATTCATATCCAAATACCTTGAAAATAAAGATATTTCTTTCATAAAATTGTGCATAAAACCCTCTTGTAAACAATAAAAATAATGTCAGTAAAAACTTGTATTTATTGTGTAGATAACATCACACTCATAAAACCACAAAAATACAAACTTCCAAGGTCAATATTTCCTACGCCTGAACTCCAAATTAAGCAAACTCATTTTTACTGTACTACAAATTAAGATATCATTAAAATTGAGATGACTTCGTAAAATTCTGCGTTAAGGTGTAAAATGTGGCCAATTTGGGTATTATTGCATAATAAACCCATGTACACTATGTACATTATTTACTACATTAGTTTTCTTATGCATATTTAGGAATATTGTGTTGTTAATAGCTGTAAAGATTGTATTTAACTCATATAAAATACAAATAAAAATTAAAATTTAAAATTCAATAAAAATAAAATCTCATATATATTGCATATGTATCACCATATATGTATTGTATCCATACATATTTAATCAACCCAATTGATTAACATATCAGAATAAAATAAAAATATCACTAAAATCCTTTAAAAATATAGTAAATAATAAAATATTAAATTATGTATATATATATAAATAAAGAATTAAAAAACAATATATTGTATATATATATGTATACATACATGTAAATAACACTCCATAACTATTAAAACCCTTCTAAATATAATATTTAATTAAATAAAAATCACCAAAATTAACTTCAAATTATTCCTAACATTTTTTTAAAATTATGTAATTAAATAAATTCATTTTCAATTTTTTATCATATTATTTAACTTTTATTTATAGTTTTGTTGTATAGCCTATGTCTGCATTTGCGACGCACCCTGATTGGCCAAACTCGGGACTATTTACCCAAGTCAACTCATCATCCACGCCCTATTCCCCCGCTAACCTCGTGTCACCGTTACTTCATCCATTTTTCCCATGAGCCTTGATCCAAAATGCTCCCACTTCCTTCTCCAATTCTTTCGCTTACAAATCCCATCCACGCCATCACCTCAGATCAAACCAGAACGCCTTTGATCTCACCCTTTTTAAAAATTCAAACTTGCATGAACCAACCCTATAAATGACAGCCATCCAGTGACTCTTCAATACGACCTTGATTATTTTCCTCCCCGAGATCGATCCCTTGAGTGCGTTGTATATGACAACTACAGTTCTTCAAGATTAGGAGTGTGAGTGAGCTCCTAAAGTTTTTTATTCTACCACGTCACTGGCGATCGCCGTCGTACGTCTCTGCCTCTCCGCCCAACCACGGATCGAGTCGATCTCCATCATTTTTCTTATATATCGGTAATGTAGGTAGATCTTCTTCGACTCAAGAATGCCCTTTTGCTCTGATTTCATCTAAATCATGTAAATTACAAAATCATCCCCAACCTCCGATCTGAACGATCGGAGGCACTCGAATCACTTTAACCCTTCCGTCCACACCTACACCTCCGCCATACCTTCATCTATATACTTCCACCATATTTTTACCTCCAGATCATCCCTGATCTAGAGCTAAGTCTCCCCTCCGAACACCTGTGTAGAAGACCTCTATTTGCCCATCATTCCATACCATTTTGACCTAATTCTTGGCTGGAGTATACCTCTGAGCATCTGCAATCATTGCAGGTCAAAGGAACTCCCGAAACCACACAAAGAGCAAATACGAAGATTTGATAAGAATTTTGGAGAAGAATACTTCATCACCTTCCATATCCATGCCCTAGTGATTTCATCAAGATCATGGGTGATGAAAAGACGTGGAATGCCCACAGCTATCTTCTGAGCATGATTTGAAGCAGATCGATTGAGAGATAATGGAGATTCAACCTGATCAAGTACGCAGGATCAAGAACGCCTCCTCCAAATTTGATCCAGACTATGGATAAACCCCTAAAAGCTGACCTTTGATTCTAGCATTAGGATCCGATCTTCACCCTTCAATCAAGATCCATTCGTAGTCATCATATAAGAGTTCCAGCACATCTGAACCGTCCATGGTGCCATGTAACTTAATGGGTACAATAACACCCCTACCATTTTATTTTATTTAATTTTAAAAAATTCCCCATGAGGACACGTGTCGTTGTTTCTTTAATTGAACATTTGCATTTTCAAGCTTGGTCTTTATTTTATTTGCATTATAACCAAGTTTGAACTGAGCGTGTGATTGTTACGTGATTGCAGGTGAAAATTGCAATAAAAGATTTAGGTTTTTTTTACGTTATAGTTTGGAGCTTGAAATTAATTTATTACGTTACAGCTTGGGCACGTGAAATTTGGGAAAATAACGCATTTTGCCAGTAGTTTTTTTCTTATTATCATTCAATCCGTATTTATAAAATAATTGCATTTTAGTCCTTAAAAGTTTGCGTATTTTGCATTCTTAAAATTAAATAAAAAAATTCCAAAACGAGTCTAAGAATTCCACAATCCTTCTTTAATCCATAATTTTTATTTAATGTCTTATTATTTACTAAAATTTATAAATCTTATAAAACTATCCTGTTTGCATTAACAATTCAATAAAAAAATATAAAAACCATTTCAAAAATTCTAAAAATTATCTTTTCATATTTTATCATCTTTGAAAAAAGTTTATAACAACTTTAAAATAAAAAAACAAAAACCTTCATTTGAAAATCCAAAAAATATAAAATTAATCTATAGAAAATATAAAAATTTATCTTTCTTCCTGTATATATTTTATCCATTTCTGATCTCGTTTGTTATTTTAAAAAATCCAAAAATAATCGCATTGCAATCTGTTTACGTTATTCACTATTTTTCAATTATTTAAAATTCTAAAAAGTTCTGAAAATTATGGAAAATTAATAAAAACATTAGAAAAGTTTTAAAACCCTAAAATATTTTTTTACAATTTTATGTATATATTTGCTACAGATAAAATTTCCAAAAATAGTGTAGTATCTTATTTGTTTATTTTCTTTAAACATTAAATTTCTTGAAAATTATAATATATATTTTACAAAATAAAAAATTACAAAAATATAAAAAAAATAAAATTTGATAAAAAATACAAAATTAAAATACACAAAACGAAGCATAGTTTGGCTTAGGAATTCCTTTATTATTTACATTGATTTTATTCAATTATTAAAATAACCTGTAGGATTTTTGTAGCTTCCCTGTGTTTGATCATGTTAGCTATACAGGTAAATTAAATAGCACATTCTCTTGCTACAAAATTTGTATTTTTTTTCTTGAGAATTAATAAAATTTTTGTTTGACGCTTCTTTGGGTTGCGACGACACTTTTGATCAATTCATCGTAATAAAAGCCCAGAGAAACACAAACAACAAAATGGCGTTGTTGCCAAGAAGGCACGACAAGGGTATTTAGGTTTTCCTTTTGGCCTACTATTCTTGGGTTGTATATACTTGATTTTCCTGTTCTTATTCTCTGTCTATATCTTCCTACATTTATTCCATTGTCCTTATTCATTGTATATAATTTATTAATTATTTCTCCTATTGTCATAACTGAGATTCTTACATTATTTTTGTTTTCTATTTCTTGGGAGGGCTTAACATGCAAGGACAACATTTTAGGGGCACCAGCGTACCCAAGCGAAGCGGAAGCAGCTTGATTCTTCACCGAGCTGCAGGAGAGCATAGAAAAAGGAGAAGAAGATATAAAGGAAACCATCATTTGAAGCATAGATATTTTTGATTCTTTTAGTATTTTAGTTACTTAAAAACTCTTGTAAAAATAACACTACATACTTTGTTTTGCAGCGTTGTTTTGCCAATTACTGGTGAACTTTGGGGACATCACTTGTTTTGTTTTTATCGCCTTATTTTTTATTTGTTTTGATGCGATTTTATGTGTGTGAGCCCTTAGTGATTGCTTTAATTAACTTGCTTGAGCCAAGTAATTAATTAGCTCCAAAGTCCTAAATAAGAATTTCTGTAGCTATAGAGTAGAGCATAGTTTGACTTAGTCAAATTTACTTGGTTCTTGCCTGCTAATAGAAGCTATTGTTAGGACTGTTCACGTGCATCATTTAGATTAGTTTATTTTTTTGAATTTAAATTCTAAACAGATCACCCTACATGTAGAGTGTTGGAGACAAGGTATGCTTCCATAACCCTTGCATGCATCATTTTATTTAATCGTGCATTAGCATTTTCGATTCCCTCCATTGTTTTCACTCACATAACATAAAAAGGAAATGGGACACCCAATAGGTGATTTATTGCAAACATTAAAAACGGGTGATAATTTGTAAACTGGGACTGCTAAAGAAAACTCGACACTAAAATTAAACGTAAAGACAAAATCATTTATTTTGTGGAGAATAACCCCATCATTGTTTGAATTTACTTGAAAGTGAGAGAGAGAGAGACGGACACTAGGATAGAGTCAAGCCATGATTTTCATATAAACTACTGGTTCTACAAAAATGATTAGCTACTTCTTAGTGAGACAATGCAGGTAGCTTGTAAACGGTCAGTGTTTCCTTAGCAAAGTGAGTAATTTAGAGGACACTACATAAGGCTCCATCCTCAAGTAAGAGGTAGTCGTTTTTATGGTCCGTACTTACTCCCGTACTATCTGGAAGCAGGTGCAACTAATCGTAATAATCAGTATAGTCTTTTGGGAAATACATGCACATAACAGCTCGTTAACTCTTTCCCATGTTTCTTATCACCATTAATATTGAAAAGATAACAGACTGAACACTTACGGTCTTCACTTGTGTTGAGTTGGTGAAAAGGGGGTTTGTACTGTGTTTGACTACTAGTCCTAGAGATCCTTCTGCGCACATTGTGCCTCCGACTCATTCTTTTCTGGTTTGACTCCGTGTTCTCGCATCTCACATCTTCATATCGAAGATGTTGGATTGGAACATTTCTTATTTAGATTTTGTGGACACATTTCACACTCCAAACCGATAGTATTCTACTTAGGAAGACTCACTTCCAGAGTACACCACTTTCTCGACTTCACCCTTTACCACATCCATGAATCCACTTTTCAAGATTGACTCCAATCGTGAACTATCATTTGGGACTCCATCATTCCAGAAGACTAATCAAGGGTAGATTAAACTTGCAAAAACCAATTCAGTGCACTTGATGCCACCTAAGCAAAAGGGTTGTATGGCTGAATAGTCCGAGATCAACACTACCATGTTAGTCTCCATTCAATTAATTCAAGCATAGTTGACAGAGCATGCTGACTTTCAGGCAGCATTGAGGGGTATGATTCTCGTACTGAGGTAGGATAGGAGAGAGGAGGATAGAAATAATGGAGGAGGTGGGAATGGGGGAGAAGATCCTATAGAGCTAGTGGCTAAGCTTGCATTAGAGGATGCCTATAATCCAGGGGTAGGACGGATGAATTCATGGATTCAAATTCGTGCGATTCATGGGCATCTTGATCTCACGCCTAAAAATTGGCCCCCTTCTCCCTATATTCCACAGAAATATTAATCAAGAACCTTACATACACCTCCTACAATTTGATTGCATATGTGGAACAATACAGTACCCGAATATCCCAATAGAGGTGGTGAAGATGACAACCATCTCATTCAGTCTGATGGACAAGGCATTATATTGGAAAAATCACTTGAGACAGGTTGTAACAACATCGGAAGAGTTGAGGTACGCATTTTTGAACAAATATTACCCTCTTGCATGGCTCAACCAAATGCGATCATTGATTGCTAACTTCTCCCAGATGTCCCTTGAGCCTATTCACGAGGCATGGGATAGATTTAAAGACTTGGCAGAGAAGTGTCCCCACCATGATAATCCTAAGACAAGCTTAGTGCAAGTTTCTTTTGGGGGGTTAGGAATAGAAAACCAGAAGCTGTTAGACGTCACAAGGGGGGAAATCACTTTAGCAAGGATGAGGACGTCCTTTATCAGATTTTTGATGAGTTGTCAGAGAGCTCAACAACTCTTACTTCCTCACGTGCCTTTCAGAAGCATGTTGTTACCTCTCAAATAGTACGCCAAAAGGCTATCAATACGATGGCATCATATGAAGTGGATAGGGTGGACATGTCTTATATGACCATCATTGGGAATTACCTATCCAATGTTGATATAATTGAGAAACGTTCCAAGGATCTTGATAAGCCCCAAGTAATCGAACAGATGACGATGAACCTAGACAAGTTGTATGAAATAACGAGGCATCTGGAGCTTCTTTTCATTATGATTAGCACATGCCAGAGCGCGAGTGCAGCAGCCAACACTTCTGCTCGAGATCATTCTTCTTCCACGACCACCCAACAGAGTACTGAAGGACCACCCACAGTTCAACATGTTTATTACGTGCATACCTCAGATCAGGTTTCGCAGCACTCGTAGCAGATTGTCCAGTACCAGCAGGAATGTCCATACATTACTGAGTAACAGGCTCCACCTCCCCCTATCATTAAGTAGGTGAATGATATCTGGTTCAACCGAGAATGCAACCAACTCTGTCCGTCAGGGCAAGACCTGTTGGATTCCCAGCAGGTATAGAGACCCGTCCACCAATTTTATGGAGGTAGACCGTAGCAATACTAGCACCAGCAGTTCCAAACTCAATATCAGCCTCCACATCACTTCCAAAACTGGAGATGCAGTCTGCTTATTTTCCACAGTTCCAACCTCAATATCATCCTCCACCTTATCATTAAGAGCAGTATGGATACCAACATCCTCCACACTATCAGTCTCAACTATAACCAATCATTGAGCATCCTGAGGACCCTTCAGCGAATCCCGCACTTGATCAGTACCCATGAAGAACATGAAAGAACTGACTTAGAGAATCGATGATCTGACCTCTACAAGACATTGTTCTTGCACATGTCGAGGCCAACCCAAAAAGTTTAGGATGTAAGGAGCAGGTATCACGTGACCCGTCCACACCCAAGATAGGTATGGACCCTGATTTTACTGGTTTATCTGACACCATTCATCTTAGAAGTGGTAGGAGATTGTAGTTTCCTGCACATCAGTTGGAGTTGGAACATCGGGCCACCGAGAGAGCTTCATCTTCAACATCATCTTCTTTACCAACATTCGAGAGGTCTACTGTAGTAGTACATGAGTCCGAAATTTCACCGCCTTCACCACCACCTTCACCTTCTCCTCATAGATGTAGATCACCGTCAGAATGGGAGAATAGACCACATGTGCATTCTTCCTCCTCACCAGCAACATCAACCCATCATATTTTCTATTTTCTTTTTCCTTTACCTATTTTGGAAAACACTATACATACTGATTCCCGTTGTCATATTGTAAATGAGGATTCCACCTTCAATAATCGAAATGAGCATTTGAATGTTTTTTCTGATTATGTGTCATTTCCCTCTACATCAAATAAATACAAAAAAATCAAAAAAATAAAAAATAGCTCTATATGATCCTTGAGTGGTCGAGATTTTACAGAACATCTTTTTAGAGATGACACTCCTTAAGGCCATGGAGTACTTGTCTGCGGTGAAAATGAGTTTGAATGAAACATGTGCATAGAAGCGTTAAATAAAGCAAGATAGATGAAGGAAGACAGAAAGGCATATCTTGACCAAGGCCATAGTTCATGCCATCAGCAACCTCCTACCCAAAAAGAAAGATATGGAGCACCTCCCATCCGTGGCAATATATTTGATCAAGAGTTTGATCGCACTCTTCTCGATAGTGGTTCCTCCATTAATCTCATGCCATCCTCTCTACACAAAGAGTTTAGGTTAGGACCTCTTTGATCGACTAGGATGATCCTTCAATTTGTTGATAGATCAATTAAGAGGTCGAGGGGCATTCTAGAGGATGTTATTGTAACGTTGCAGGGAATGAAATTCCCAATTGATTTTGTTGTCATAAATATGGACACACCTACACTGTTACTCCATACCCCAATCATACTAGGACATCTGTTCGTCTGAATGATTGAAGCGGTAGTTGATTATAATACTGGAGAGATCATCATTCACTTTAGTAGTGATAAGGTGAAAATTGAGATGATCCCTGATCCTAGACCATCACCGCCACCAGCAGCAACAGATGAGAGACAGACAGTTAAGGATTGTCATTTTCTTGTAGAATTTAGAGAGTCAAATCTTTTTACAAATTTCATAGACACCCAAGAGTTCCTTTCCCAGAAGGACCTTCTGGACAACACAATCGACATTAGTCCCTTTTTTGGTCCTATTGATGTGTTTGTTGATGGGCAATTTGGGATGATCTTTGAGAAATAGTATGAGTTTTTGGAGGTACCATATGATATTCTTTGACACATTATTCTGAGATAATTGATGGCATGCCTCCTTCTGAGAGTTTTGAGGAATAGATATCTGAGCCACATGCTGAGTTTTCTGAGATATCCACTGATGATAGACATATTACTAAGATTACCGTTGAGATATATGAACCCATTGTTGATGACATCACATAGCATCCTTATGAGTCCCTCCTTTCTGAGCAGAGATCATTCATTGCTGATTTACCTGAGATTCTATTTGCTGAGTCATTAGCGGCCATGGTGGACAGTTCATAAAGGATAAACCATATACCTTCTAGCATTGCAATTACAGAGGTCACTATTGAGTCGATTCATACCCCACCAGTGCTCAAGTCTTTACCTTCAAGGTTGAAGTATGCATTCCTTGCGGGTCCCCTTGATGTTTTTGGTCATCCTCATCTCGCAGTTGATCAATGAACAAGACTCTCGCATGCTAGAGGTTCTTGAGAGAAACCGCAAGGCCATTAGAAGGATTATTTTGGATCTCTGTGGGATTAATCCAGCTTTGTGCTCGCATCATATCTACTTAGAGGATGAATGTTGTCGCGACCCCGATTCCTGGACCGTCAGATCCTCCCATATCTGGATCTGGTTACTCAGCAATAATTTATCCAGCAATCACAACTAACATTCAGAAACAAAATGCAAATAGAAATACTCAAAAAGAAGTATTTAATACTTTTCCATTCACAAAATCAAGTTTACATGATCCATTGTCCCACTACAACCATTTACATGTACATCATCTGAAAGGAAATACACAGAAAGAAGACTATCTACCTTACAAAGTAAAGCTACTCTGGCTAGCTAGATGACTACTATGTAAGCTGGCTGGACTACTAAAGTCCTTGTGATGGCACACCAACACCTATTGTGTTTTCGATAAATCATTGGATAAAAATTAGCGAATGCTAAGTAACGAAGAAGAGAAAATCAAACCAATTGTGTAATTTTTCAAAACATGTTATAACAGAAAGATTTATTCCTTCTCATTAATTTAAGTCCAATTCCTTTCTATTCCATGTCAGGGATTAGTACACGGGAACTCCACCATTCTTGGACTCTGAATCTGTGGACCCTTCCAGATTGGAGATTGTGTTGATCTTGGTATGCTTATGATGTCGCACGTCGCCTCAACAAATCCTCCAATACTACCCTGACAATTTTCTTTTCTTTTATTAATCAGGGTCTCAAACCCTCAGCCTGGAACACAAAGCACTACACCGTCCTCGAGGACCCGATTGCTTAAAACCTCAGGCTAACATTTAATGACATAACTTAATGCCTTTAAATACATGTTGTCGTGAACCAGCCGCTACTGAACCACACATGCCTCCACATGGCACGAACACATCTTCTGTCATTCAAATCGAATATATTGGCTCCGTGTACCACGCATTGCAAATTATTCATTTCGTGCGCATTTATCATAACAGCGCAACTGTGTACCACCTAGGTAGGGAAACGCCAATATGGGTTCCTTCCGACAAACCAACAGGTTGCATGTCTGACCTATAGTTATATTCCTAGTCATCCTTAACGTAACTCATGACCCTTTCCAGGATCCAACTTAAAACACATCAATTTCAATGATATAATTCCTCTGTCAAGCTGTAGATTATCGTAACAATAAATACTGAGTATAGACTTACACATATATTAATTCAAATATTTATATACTCAATTTATGCTCTTTTAACTTCCAAACCCTATCTTTCCAAGCCACTGATCAATTCAATGCTTAAACTTTATTTTAGTGGGAATCACAAAGCAACTTTTTATACTTCCTAAAAATAGCCAAATTAGGGTTCTTTATAGTTAAGAACATAAAATCAGGAATTTCAATAATCTCATATGAAAACCCAACAACAAAAGGAAGGATTTTGTTACCTAATCGAGCTCTCTCTCGCTTATGCAGTACTTTATCATGTTTTGTTTTCAGAAAGGATCATTTAAGGCTCTTGAAATGATCGAAATTAATTTTCGTATAAAAAATGCTAAGAACGTGTCAAGAACGCAAAGAATGAACGAAGAACACGAAGAACGTGAAGAACACGAAGAACGCTAAGAACAAATTTTCTCTTGAAATTTGGATAGAGTTTCCCCTTGTATCAGGACATATTTCTCGAAAAATTTCGGCAGAGTTTCCCCTTATATCGGGACTTATTTGTCGGAAAATTTCAGCAGAGTTTCCACTTATATCGGGACATATTTCAAAATAAAAACGAGAAGAGTCTCCTCTATAAAATCAATTGAGAGAAAAACAACAGCGAAACCGAAAAAATATAATTAAACAGCAAGCGATGGAGAATCGGAGACACCACACGTCTTAGGTGAGTGAATGTCTGATGAATCACAGGGTTCACTGACGTGCACAGTTGCCCGCACCTAAGTAGGTTATTAAACATATTTGTCCTACAAAATAACTATATCGGTAGACACCACGCGTATTAGATGAGTGAATGTGTGACGAATCACATTGTTCACTGACGTGCATAGCCGCCCGCACCTAAGTAGGGTGTTACACAGATTTCTCCTCGAACCACAACAAGAAACGAATTGGAAAGAAAGATGAATTGTGAACAAAACTTGGAAGAAAGAGGATGAATAGAAAGCCTAGCTTACGAAGCAAACTAAGAGAGGATCATACCCTCCTCCTCCTCGTTCTCCTGGCTATGCTTCGCTAGCGCTCTTTCCATGCCTCCCAATCCTCCTCCCGACCTCTCAACCCTAGCCCTTTGGTGGTGGTAATAGTGGAAATGGTAGAGAATGAATGGGTAGGGAGAGTATTTATAGGCTCCAGAAAACCACTAACTATGGTTAGAAAACAATGGTTTAGACCTTAACCATGATTTAGCGGCCCATGGTTTTGGCCCACGGTTTTTGGACAAAACTTATCACAAACTTTGGGCTTAAGTTAGAACATTCTAGATGATTCTAGATTTGCTAATGATGCTTAATTAACACTAATTGTGATTAACTTTCACTAATCGCGATTTAACTTTCGCGGTTTACGCTTATCTTTTGCTAACTATTGATTAGTGTTGCTAATGATCATTAGCGGTTTTCAATCCGTCATAGTTTCTTTAATCACACTTAATTAGTCTCAGTGACAGTCATTATGGGTTAATGACTTCTTAACCCTTATTACTTCTCTTTCTTCCGAAAATCATAGCACATCGAAACGAAGTCCGATCCATACGAAACAAATTCTGTTGGTTTTCTCTCGGCGAGTCGGATCTTATGATATAGGATCCAATAGATGCTAAGTTCAGGGATTTACAATTATAACAACCATAAAGGAAGTCTCGTCTTCGAGACTAGATATACAGACATAACAACCTAAAAGAGGATTAAGACTATAACAACCTTATAGAGATTGAATGTCCTTTCATTTATAATGAACATATACGGAATACATAGTTTTATCATTCATACAAGTACGAGTACTTTTCTTTCATTTCTACCTCAGATTCCCATGTTGCTTCTTCAAACTCTTGGTTGCGCCATAACACTTTAACTAGAGGTACCTCTTTGTTTCTCAACTTCTTGATATCTCTGTCAAGTATTTGCACAGGTATCTCTTGGTATGTCACATCTGGCTCAACATGTAAATCATCATATCTTATCTTATGCTCTGGATATCTAACATACTTTCTCAGATTTGATAATACATCATGTATTGCCGAAAGATGTGGAGGAAGCACAAGTCTATAGGCAACTTTTCTAATCCGTTGAATAATTTCAAAGGGACCCACGAACCTGGGTTCTATCTTACCACGCAAGCCAAACCTCTAAACACCCTTCATAGGTGACACTTTGAGGAATACAAAAACGCCTACTTCAAACTCAAGGTCTCTTCGCCTGGTATCACTATAGCTTTTCTAGAGACTCTGGGCAGTTAATAGTCCTTTTTCTATCAAGCTCTACATCTTCCCGTGTCTCTTGAAGTCTATCTGAATCATAAAGGTTCTTTATTCCAACCTCTTGCCGACACAAAGGAGTAGTACACCTTCATCCATATAGTGCATCAAATGGTTCCATGCCAATACTTGTATGGTAACTAATGATGTAGGTGAATTCTATAAGAGGCAAATGTTTAGTCCATGATCCCTTCCATTCTAAGGCACATGTTCGTAGCAAATCCTCTAGTGTTTGAATTGTACGTTCTGACTGACCGTCTGTTTGTGGATTATATGTTGTGCTCAAGCATAAATGTGTGCCTAAGGCTTTCATGAAGTTCTCCCAATAGTGTGAGGTGAATCGTGAATCTCGATCGGAAACTACTTCCTTTGGGATACCACGGAGCCGGATAACATGTGTACTATATAACTCAGCAAGCTGGTCTGGAGTGAAAGATAGGCTTATTGGAATAAAGTGTGCTACCTTGGTCAGACGATCTATTATAACCCAGATACTATCCTTACCACCAGTTGTCTGAGGTAAGCCAGTAACGAAGTCCATGGAAATGCTTTCTCGTTTTCACTTAGGTATGGGGAGGGGTTGTAACAATCCTGGTGGCTTTTGGTGTGATGCTTTTACCTGTTGGCATGTGAAACATGAATTCACAAACTCAACAATATCATTCTTCATTCCTTGCCACCCGAACTTTGAATGAAGATCCTCATACATCTTTGTAATTCCTGGATGAATAGGTAATCTAGAACAATGAGCTTCACGTATGATGTCTTTTCTCAGTTCAGGTATGTCTGGTACACAAGCTCTATAATGGTTATATAATAACCCATCTTGTATCTGGAATCCCTCTATCTCATTTTTCTCAAGTTTTTGTCTCAAGTCTTTAAGGATTGTATAATCCTCCTGTCCTTTCTTTATTTTATCCCAGATCTCTGATTTGTATCGGTGATGAATAGTTATAGTATCAACACTACTATCAAATGATTTCCATTCACTTAACATTGATAGAAAACCCTAAAAGTGGATAGCACTCACTAACCCCAGTGAATAAGTGATGAATCTCCATTTCATCACCTTTATTCTATCATTTTGGCCTTAAAAACCCCAGCAAATGCATGTAAATAGCATTAATTTGTATATAATAGCATCCATTGTTTCTTGTATTTATTGTACATTAAATAAGGTTTTTAAATGCCAAAATTATAGAATAAAGAGAAGAAAAGAAAAAGGAATAAAATATTGCAAATATTTTATGACCCTAACCCCGAGACCAAGTCCAGAATGGAATTGGTCGACAAGGAATAAAGTAGGGGGAGATAAGGGCCAATAATACAATAAATACCTCATTTATTTATTCATTCATTTATGCATTTTTGACACCTATTTTGTAAAGAATTACTTATTCATCAAATTAAAATCTTTTGTACATGAAAGTTGTAGATAATAATGTAAATAAAAATACAAAATTGAGTTTATGTGAAAATAATATACAGTGTACATTTTATACACAAAATAAAAAGCAAAAATCTCAACTTCACAGACCCATATCTTACAAATAAAAACTCCAAATCACCCAAACTCACCTTTAATTGTATATAGCATTTCATAAACTATTTTATAAAATTGGTTTCATAATTTTTGGAGTCCATCTGTGGAAGTTAGGTTTTTGGCCCTTCTTGTACATAATACCTGATTAAAATATTCATTTTATTTACTATTTATTATTTTTATAAATTTATATTTTTAGAATCTTGTAAATAATGTATATAAATCATGTGCATATTAACATTAAAAGGAAACCCAAAAAGAATTTGTAAAATAAAAATAAGTCTATATGTAATACATAGACAAGATACCTATACTACCTCATGTACATAAATAAAAGGGATTTTTATTCTTTATTCATTTATATTTTTGTAATCATGTACATATTATATATATCTTATTAAAAATACAAATCCATAATAAAAATTAATAAAGTTCATTTAATAAATAAAATGTATATAATATACAGATAAAATACCTATAAGTATATTTACATATACATATACTTATTTATCTAAAAATGTAAATAGACTCATAAAAATTAAATAAAAATACATGTATACTCACAAAAATTAGTTATAAAATTATAAAATAAGAAACTAAAATAATAAAATAAAATAAATAAACTAAAAATAAAATACACAAGAATACATGTAAATACATACATATACACATTATTTTAATAAAACCGTAATAAAATACTTCAAAAAAATAAATAAAAATCATAAATAAATACTACATTAATTTATAAACATTTTCTATTTTATAAGCAAAATCTAATTAATTCATTTATTAGGTTAAAATAAAGAGTCAAATTCAGGCTGACATGGACCAATCACAGCCCTGCCAATGTTGACCGCGGTCAACTGTCCCCTCAGCCTGCAGCCCGTCAAATCTGTCAGACATGGCGTTTTCTCCAAATTTTCCCAATCGACCCGTCGCTCCAATGACATCGGTCCCTTCACAAAAATTGCTCCCAATGCAACCCTTATAACACGCCCATAGCTTGTTTCCCTTGTATATAGCTTGGATTCCTTAATATTGGCCGGTCAATAAGGGCTCTCGTTATGTTTGAAAAATAAATCAGCCTCCAGCCCGTCAGATCTGTCAGACCCCCCATTTTCTCCCCTTTTTCCCGGCCGCCCCGTCCATCGATCGCCTTTGCTTCCTTCATAAGAAATGCTCATGGTACATTGTACATACACGCCCCCATGTTAGATCTAATGTATATATCACCGATTCCTTATTATTTACCAGTCAATAAGGGCACATACTCATGTTTATAAATAAGCTCCCCCTCCTCCTTGGCCGAATTTGGCCAACTTACTTCCCCCAAAACACCTTGAATCCAGTCCCAGATGAGCCCTTGTGACAGGAGGAGCTCCTTAGCACTGTGAATCGGCCGGAGGAGGAAGAAATTTTGTCGCGGCGGAGCTCCGGCGTCCGTCCTGCTCCCTGGAGGCCCCCAGGTATAAGAGCTGAGTTTTTATCATTTTTAGGTAGTTTTTCATTTATGCATTTCATTCTCGCATTTTATTTCGCATGTAGATCTGTAGTTTAGCGTAATTTAGGCGATTCGTAGTTCGCCGGAGCTCCGCTCCGGCGTGCTTTTCACTGTGCTTCCGACTGTTTCCCGACTCGCTTTCGCCCTCATTTCTTTCCCCTACGCCTTCTCCACCTTCCTGCCACCTTGTCCAACCGGATTCGCTTCTGAATCCGCGAATCGAAGCTCCTCCACCACCCATCGCCGGAGCTTCTTCGCCCACCTTCATCCCAGTGCTTTCAGCTTCAAACCCCGGGTCGAGGGAGACGCCCTCGAGCCCCTCTTTCTTTCTGTGCAGGTTAGATGCGAAGAAAGGCACCAGGAGTCGCGTTTCAAGCGGGCGGAGGTACCTGGAGCCCCATTCCTTCACCGAGCTCGTGGTGGCGCTCCGGGGTGCCTCCGGCCGACCCAACACCTCCAGCAGACAGAGTACCCTGCCAGGAAGCTCTGTGGACCTTCAGGAGCGAAGAAGGCCGGTCGGAGAGCGAGATCAGAGCGGAAGAAGCTCGCCACGGCGAGGCTTCTTCCCTGTTCTTCCACGTGTCCTCTCCGCCGTTGGATGAAGATGAAGGCCCAGTTCAGATCCCAGCCGTCCGATGGAGCTCTGCATCGACCGTCAGATCACGCGAGTGATCTAATCTCAGCCCTCCATCGGCGAAGCGTCATCGGCGCACGTGGAGGCGCCACGTGTCAAGTGAACGAAGACCAGCCGTCGGATAAAGCGCCTTATTGGGGGTAATTTGCACATCCAGCCCCCGCCTTTTTTGTATTTAATATTTAATGCTGTAAATAAATTTGCACGTTATAAAATAAATGTATATTTTGCAGTAGGACCCCTGAGCTTATAGGAATTACATTTTGGTCCTTCCGCGCCTCACGTGCAGTCCCACGTGAGGCGCGTGAAATTTTGCATGTATACCCTGGTGGTTTTTGTATATTGTAAAATCATTCTAAAAATTAAAATAAATGTTCATTTCTGTTGTATTTTTGCACGGATGCCCCTGTAACTTATTTTATTTGCAAAAATACCCCTGCCAGGCTATTTTAATTTTGTCTCTTTATCTATTTATTAAAAATACCTACATGGCTTCTCAAAAATTCACAAAAATTAGGGTAGATGCTCCATGCCATGCTTGTTCACGCCCATATTTTAGTTTGCATTTTTTTTGCATTTTTCCTAATTATTAAAAATGAAATAGAAGCCATTTTTGCACTGTCTAAGTTTAAAAATACAGAAAAATTCGAAAATGTTTTTGAAAAATTCCAAAAAAATTATATATGATAATTATATATATATTTAGTCCAGAGATTAAAAAACCCTAAAAATATGAAAAAGAAAAATTAAAAAAAATCAGAAAAACCCAAAACCCACAAAAACAATTAAAGGACATGCACAAAGGATTGAATAATTACACTTCACATACATTCCCTTCGCCTCCCAGTGTTCGACCTCTACCTGTACTTACACCTATACACATTTACATGTAGACTTATAATAAATTTTAACTCCACATTTTTGATATTCATTGCATATATTTATTGTGGGTTAATTGTTGATCGATTTGGGAGTCTGTCTGAGGTCAACTCAGCGACTGTCTCTCCGCCTTGTGGAAAGACACGATCTCGGCAAAACTCCCAGTCATCAAATGGCGCCGTTGCCGGGGAGGCAACGGATTTTGTATGATTTTGTGTGGTTATTTGTTCATTTATTTGATTCTTTGTTCATGTCCTTCATTTGTTTATCTGTGTGATTTTTATTTTATTTTTATTTGATATTATTGATTGACTGCTCTGACCATCTCTTTCTTTTGTCTTTGATGCGAGGGACCGCTAAGCGAAGGAGGACCTCCTAGGAGGCCCTATGCACCCAAGCGAGGCGGTGTTGGCTCTTCTATGCCAAGCCAACAGGAGAGAGCATCGATAGCAGATGAAGGAGAATTTTTGAAGACAGTCTCTATTTCATGAATTTTATTTCCTTTATCTTATTATGTATATTCATGTGAGAGAGTGACACTCAGAATTTTGTAATAATACAGGACTCTCACAGGTGCACTCCGACTCCCGAGGTCCATTGCCCGAGGGATTGTTCCCTTGGGGGCCTCGACGGTTTTGACGCTTTCTCGTTTTTATTTTATTTTTATTATTTTGTGTGAATGAGCCCTATCTTAGGAGTTGCTTGTCGATAGATTAGGTCCAAACACCCTAAATATATTTGCATGTACCTATAGTGCGTTTTGGACCTAGTCAAATCTAAACAGTTGGTTCATTTATCTCTTAACCACTGTGCCGTGAGCAAGCCCCATCAAGCGCTACTCCTGAACTCGAGCGTGTCGAGAAAAGGAGGGGTGAGCCAAGACCGGACTCTTAGGTTAAGGATAAGCGACCGGCTTGTAGTGCTTCACGATAATAGCAGTTACTATCCTAGGGCGATTTCTTCGGCTTGCATTTGCATATAGCATAGGTTTCAATTCCGTTATGCATCCCGCATGGAGAGAGCTGGGAAGCACTGTAAGTCTTCTTACTTAGCATGCATCATTGATTTCCGACTTGCATGGCTTTTCCGATCTTCTCCCTCTGTTTTTGCCAACCTAGGATGCTTAATGGAAATGGGAACCTCGATAGGCACGTGCATTGAAAATACCCAAAAAAAGTGATAACTTAAATAAAAATCGGGACTGCTAACTCTATTAAACTTAAAAATAAAACGTAATGGATTCCTTGTCTTGGGGAGAGCAACCCCCTCATTGTATGCGTTTTAAGTGCTCACGTACACGCTAAGGAGTAGAGCCCAAATCCTATCAAGCCTCCTAAGTGTTTGTACAACTTTGTGCTTCTCACCTAACTCTAAAACCAAAAAGATAAATGACCGTCATCTGACAGTCTTCACTGTGTCGAGTAGGTGAATTGAGGGTTTGCCTTGTGTATTGATTGTGACTTGGAGTCCGTTGTGTTTTGCATTCATTATTAGAGTCATCGGTCCCGTCCGTGTGAGTCATGCATTTTTCATCTTTGAGTCTCTCTATCTCTCTTATAAATAGACCTCTTCATTTTGCATCGAGTCATGATATTGGCGCTTGAGCTCAATCATTCTTCGCCAAGTCCTTTGTTTCCCGCATTCTTCACCATCTTCTATGTATCCATCGTACCATCTTCTCTGGATTCGAGGAGAGACCTCTTCGGACCGCAATTTTGACAGTGCTCCCGCCTTGTGTGGAACACCTAATTTGTCTATGTACCGATCTTATCACCCGCCCTCCTCGTTCCCTCTGTATCACCTTTCTACCACCCATGATATTGGCACGCCCGCTCAATCATCTTCTCCACTCCATTGTGTACCCTTCTTACCCATCCTCCTCGTGTACCCCGTATCACCTCTCCCTTTACTCAGGAATGTTGTGCATATTGATGAGGCCCGCATCGAGGATTATTTATACAAGATTATTTGTGTAAGCCGGGCCCATGATGTTGAGGTTGCTGAGATCGATTTGGTGGATTTGTTTTTGATACATGCATATGGATTTCTTGAGGATTTTTGCTGATGCATAGAGCATAGGTGTGATGCATTATTGAGGAATTTTAGTTCTCGCACACCGGATTAAGGATGTTATATGATGCGATGATTTGATGATGATTTCATGAGCATTGATTGATCTATCTATTTGAGGTTCCACCCATCTTGATCTTTGGGGATTGACTGATTATTCTACTTTGGATTTCTTAATAAAGGTGTGCGGATCCTACATGATCTCTCATCTTCCTGATTGACTCGTCCTTGATCTCCTGACTCTTTGATCCACCATGGCACTTAGAGGATTCTTGACTATTTTTCGTGCCATCTCAGCTTACTGGATTGACCTGAGGGATGTTTTGTGATTGGCCTGATGATTTTCTCCCTCCCATGATCTTATGCCCTCCAAATGATTGAAGGATTTATTGCTATTTGAGGACCTGAGATGACTTGCCAGCATTCCCATGACCTACATTGATCTAGCTCGCATTCCTCTCCGAGGATTATCTGCGGGAGAATGCGACAATTTCTAGGACTGCGGTTTCATTCACTGCTTCGGTCGCCATTATGTTGGGACCCGAAACCGAGTCAGACGATATGTTTGATTGGCCTCCCCCTGAGATTTGGTACTTGACCTGTCAGTACACGAGGCCAATGTACTTGACTCATCTGAGTCCGATCTCCTTGACGGTCCTCGCAAGGTAGAGCTCCACTTTTCTGATTATTCCATGCCTAGTTCATAGCTCCCCGAGGGTTATCTGCGGGAGACTATGACATATTTCAGATCTGATTGGTCTCTCCTGTTGGTAGCCGCCTTGTCGACTATTGAGACCACTATGTGGATCCGTCTGATGGATTCGGCTCCTTTGAGCCCTCTTCTCTCCTTGACGACCCTCGCAAGGCAGAGACACATTCTGAATATTCACTGCTTAGTTTGCATTGCTCCCCGAGGACTATCAGCGGGAGCATGTGACACTCTCTTTACGCTCGGTTCCACTGCTGACTGTGTCTCCGATCTGCGAAGCACGGAATCGAGTCGTCTGATATATATGATTTTTGATCCCATCTTGAGTTGCCTATCCGATCTGCGGATCATGGGACCTGTCTGATTAGACTCCTTTGAGTCTGCTCGCCTTGACGGTCCTCGCAAGGTTGAGCTTCTGATATCTGCTATTCCCATGACTAGTTGGCAGCCTGCTCCCCGAGGGTTATTTGCGGGACGCTGCCACACTTTCTCGATTTTACGGTTTCTTCTGCTGGTAGCCGATCTGTCGCCTACCGAGACCGTTTCTATGATCCGTCTGATGGATCAGGCTCCTTTGAGCCCGCTCTCCTTGACGACCCTCGCATGGGTGAGCTTCTTTTCTGATTTTTCACTGACTAGCATGTCCTACTCCCCGAGGGTTATCGGCGGGAGGGTACATCAACTTGTAGGTACTCGGCTTCACTTCGGGTGTCTCCTATCTATGGGAGCACGAAGCTGAGTCTTCTGAGCTTTTCACTCGGTCTCATCCCTGGTTGTGTCTCCTTTATGTTGGAGCACGGAGCCGAGTCTTCTGATTATTCTCTAATTCCGCTCATCTTGATGACCCTCGCAAGAGTGAGCCATATATTGTGTTGTTCGGTGTATTCTTATGACTTTCAGGTTATATCACCACCGTGCATCACACAGTCTCATATGCTTTATTTCATATCTATCTGAGACTCTGATTGACCGGAGGAATTTGTACTGCTCTTTCTTCCTCCCGGTTTTACGGTATCGGCTATATTCTCCCATGATGACCATATGAGCCGTTCACCTGCTTCATGCTACCGGACCGGATATCTTTACTTTCTGATCTGACTGTCCCCAGTAGCTGACACCCACTTGACTGTATATCAGGATGTCTTTTCAACTTCTGGTTGCGTCCTCGTTCTCACAGGGAGACGACGACGATAGTACGGTAGTCGCTTACCAGACACCGTCCTGTACTTCACTCGTTCTCCACCAGTTGTATATATGTGTTTTGTCTATTCCTTCTTTCTCCCGTATGTTATGTGTACCCCAGATCTATCGCCACATCTTTGTGTCTACACTTAGGACGTACCTTGTCCTAAGTGTAGGGGGGCACACACTGAGTTGTTCTTTCCTTGCACATTTTTCGTCACTCCTATTTCTTTCCTATACTTAGGGATATCTCACCCTAAGTATAGGGGGAGTGATGTGTATATTCTTCACGCGCTTTTCATCAATCGGTATCTATCTTTTCTTCTTTTCTTCTTTTCTTCTTTTCCTTTTCTATCTTCTGTATCTCAATAAAAGGTGTCACCCCTTTGTACTTAGGACGTACTTTGTCCTAAGTATAGGGGGGGTGCACCCTTGACCCTCCCTGCTTTGCGTACAGTCTGCTATACTTAGGATTACTTGATCCTAAGTATAGGGGGGACGGTCAACTTCTATTTCCTTTGTCTCTTATTCATATATTCTTTAGACTTGTCTATACTCAGTGCGAGTTATGTCTTCTCTTTTCTTTTCGATCTATGAGGACATAGCTCAAGCTAAGTATAGGGGGGTCGTATATACTATGTATATACTTTAGCCATAACTCGTACTTTCGTATTCTCTTAATAATATGGCTAATAATTCTTTAAAATTCATTAAGAATTCTTAATAAAAAGATGTGGTTGTTCCTCAAATTCTTTTGTATATACTGATTAATAAATCAGGTGAAAACGTTTTTTGCAAAATGTTTGAAAAATAGTTTGAAAATCTTTATGAACATTTATTGAAAACTATTTTGAAAATATTTTGTTACATGTTTTCAACCTTTGTAAAAATGTGTGATTTGTAAAGATTTATTTTCTTTGTGTGAAATAAAATGTTTGAAAAATGATTTGCAAATGGTTTGAAAAATGGTTGCAAAAATATTTTGAAAATCTATATATACTGTTTTGAAAAACCTTTGCAAAATGATTTTCAAATGTATGAACATGTTTGTAAAAATGTTTGTAAAAATTATTTTGGACTATAGTTTTCAAAAATTATTTGAAAAATATGTGTCAAATAAGTTTGAGGAATAGTCACATATAATAACTAAAATACTATATTCTTTAATAAATGTATATATATACCTGTAAATAAAAACTAAATTCTAAATTCTTTAAAAATCATTAAAATAAAGCGGCACGCCCGTGTAAATAGTTGTACATATTGTCTATTTTGAGTAACCAAATTATTTTATTCGTAAAAATTCTTTGTGTAAAAACTCTCCTCTTTGTTCTCAAAATTCTTTGAAATTGCATTATTCTTTGCATATTTGTAAATAGCATTTGCATAGCATTCATATTCTTTGATTGAGCTTGATGATTGAACTAGTCCAATAAAGTCGAAGATTGGAGCTTGGTTGGACCTTACTGCACCTAACTACACTGGAACCTTATGGGAACTAGGTTTAAGGTACTTCAGGTCTATTCAGACTTAATTCTTTGAGAAAGCAGGGCTGGGTTCAAGTCACCTCAGTGGACTAACTAGAACTTTTCGAAACACACGCATGACTCTTGTCGGCCGTGACCTAACTTGGACACTTGCACCTTTCACTTGGCTCAACTCAGTTGGAGTGGTGAGGGGGTTGGATTTGCCAGTCTGAGACGCACACGGGTGGAAACATTCGTCCTCGTCTAGGGAGGGAAGTGCACCCCAACCTGGTCCAGTTTCAATGATGTCGAATGACAGGAGAGTGTGGGTTGCAATAAAGCTTCAAAAGAGGGATAGTCTTCTGGCTCAAGAGGAAAAAGTCCTTATGTAAATGCTGCTGTACATAGTATGTTGAAAAAAAAAAAAAAGAAGAAGAAAAACTCCAAAAAAGTGGACAGGCTTGTAAATAAAAATAAAAGTGCCTGCCGGAGTATGTACATATGTTGTATAGAAAATAAGCAAGCTTGAGCATCAAAGTTACACCATGTGAGCCTGCAGCTGGATGACTTGACTACACTGGTCTTGCATCCTAGGATAGGTAGCTACACTGGCTACCGTCCATTCTTTTCTCTACCCCCCCTCCTCTTGAGTCGGATGCCACTTGAAATTAGAAGGGAATACCCCGCTCCTTGACGGTAGAGGGCTGGATTAGGGAATCATTGGGTTGTCATTCTGGAGAAGTCAGTTCCTTTGTCATTTCAGTTGGGGAGAGCCACCATCACTTACACCGTACAAGTCAGCTTCATAGTCATAAGGGTTTGTGTATGGTGTAGGCTAGTTCTGACCTGGTTATTGAGGTGATTTGAACCAAGTTCTGTGACTCTCGAAGGCTGTTGTGTTTTAAATTTGGTTTCCGACTAGGTTCCACACACATTCTCACACCAAGGTCTAACTTGAGCTCCAAACTTTGATTTTGTACAGATGAGTTTAATAATCATGATCAATCCAATTTATTCTTTAAATTCATTATTTTTACTTTTTCTTTTCTTCTTATTCTTTTTTCTTTTTGTACTTATTGCATAAGTATTTGCTAGGGACTAGCAAAGGCAAGTATAGGGGGGTGATGAATCTCCATTTCATCACCTTTATTCTATCATTTTGGCCTTAAAAACCCCAGCAAATGCATGTAAATAGCATTAATTTGTATATAATAGCATCCATTGTTTCTTGTATTTATTGTACATTAAATAAGGTTTTTAAATGCCAAAATTATAGAATAAAGAGAAGAAAAGAAAAAGGAATAAAATATTGCAAATATTTTATGACCCTAACCCCGAGACCAAGTCCAGAATGGAATTGGTCGACAAGGAATAAAGTAGGGGGAGATAAGGGCCAATAATACAATAAATACCTCATTTATTTATTCATTCACTTATGCATTTTTGACACCTATTTTGTAAAGAATTACTTATTCATCAAATTAAAATCTTTTGTACATGAAAGTTGTAGATAATAATGTAAATAAAAATACAAAATTGAGTTTATGTGAAAATAATATACAGTGTACATTTTATACACAAAATAAAAAGCAAAAATCTCAACTTCACAGACCCATATCTTACAAATAAAAACTCCAAATCACCCAAACTCACCTTTAATTGTATATAGCATTTCATAAACTATTTTATAAAATTGGTTTCATAATTTTTGGAGTCCATCTGTGGAAGTTAGGTTTTTGGCCCTTCTTGTACATAATACCTGATTAAAATATTCATTTTATTTACTATTTATTATTTTTATAAATTTATATTTTTAGAATCTTGTAAATAATGTATATAAATCATGTGCATATTAACATTAAAAGGAAACCCAAAAAGAATTTGTAAAATAAAAATAAGTCTATATGTAATACATAGACAAGATACCTATACTACCTCATGTACATAAATAAAAGGGATTTTTATTCTTTATTCATTTATATTTTTGTAATCATGTACATATTATATATATCTTATTAAAAATACAAATCCATAATAAAAATTAATAAAGTTCATTTAATAAATAAAATGTATATAATATACAGATAAAATACCTATAAGTATATTTACATATACATATACTTATTTATCTAAAAATGTAAATAGACTCATAAAAATTAAATAAAAATACATGTATACTCACAAAAATTAGTTAT
Organism: Ottelia alismoides; assembly: GCA_037367405.1. Classification (NCBI taxonomy): domain Eukaryota; kingdom Viridiplantae; phylum Streptophyta; class Magnoliopsida; order Alismatales; family Hydrocharitaceae; genus Ottelia; species Ottelia alismoides. The sequence continues at coordinate 61,011 of JAZKJV010010931.1, read as the reverse complement.
AAAATTATAAAATAAGAAACTAAAATAATAAAATAAAATAAATAAACTAAAAATAAAATACACAAGAATACATGTAAATACATACATATACACATTATTTTAATAAAACCGTAATAAAATACTTCAAAAAAATAAATAAAAATCATAAATAAATACTACATTAATTTATAAACATTTTCTATTTTATAAGCAAAATCTAATTAATTCATTTATTAGGTTAAAATAAAGAGTCAAATTCAGGCTGACATGGACCAATCACAGCCCTGCCAATGTTGACCGCGGTCAACTGTCCCCTCAGCCTGCAGCCCGTCAAATCTGTCAGACATGGCGTTTTCTCCAAATTTTCCCAATCGACCCGTCGCTCCAATGACATCGGTCCCTTCACAAAAATTGCTCCCAATGCAACCCTTATACACGCCCATAGCTTGTTTCCCTTGTATATAGCTTGGATTCCTTAATATTGGCCGGTCAATAAGGGCTCTCGTTATGTTTGAAAAATAAATCAGCCTCCAGCCCGTCAGATCTGTCAGACCCCCCATCTTCTCCCCTTTTTCCCGGCCGCCCCGTCCATCGATCGCCTTTGCTTCCTTCATAAGAAATGCTCATGGTACATTGTACATACACGCCCCCATGTTAGATCTAATGTATATATCACCGATTCCTTATTATTTACCAGTCAATAAGGGCACATACTCATGTTTATAAATAAGCTCCCCCTCCTCCTTGGCCGAATTTGGCCAACTTACTTCCCCCAAAACACCTTGAATCCAGTCCCAGATGAGCCCTTGTGACAGGAGGAGCTCCTTAGCACTGTGAATCGGCCGGAGGAGGAAGAAATTTTGTCGCGGCGGAGCTCCGACGTCCGTCCTGCTCCCTGGAGGCCCCCAGGTATAAGAGCTGAGTTTTTATCATTTTTAGGTAGTTTTTCATTTATGCATTTCATTCTCGCATTTTATTTCGCATGTAGATCTGTAGTTTAGCGTAATTTAGGCGATTCGTAGTTCGCCGGAGCTCCGCTCCGGCGTGCTTTTCACTGTGCTTCCGACTGTTTCCCGACTCGCTTTCGCCCTCATTTCTTTCCCCTACGCCTTCTCCACCTTCCTGCCACCTTGTCCAACCGGATTCGCTTCTGAATCCGCGAATCGAAGCTCCTCCACCACCCATCGCCGGAGCTTCTTCGCCCACCTTCATCCCAGTGCTTTCAGCTTCAAACCCCGGGTCGAGGGAGACGCCCTCGAGCCCCTCTTTCTTTCTGTGCAGGTTAGATGCGAAGAAAGGCACCAGGAGTCGCGTTTCAAGCGGGCGGAGGTACCTGGAGCCCCATTCCTTCACCGAGCTCGTGGTGGCGCTCCGGGGTGCCTCCGGCCGACCCAACACCTCCAGCAGACAGAGTACCCTGCCAGGAAGCTCTGTGGACCTTCAGGAGCGAAGAAGGCCGGTCGGAGAGCGAGATCAGAGCGGAAGAAGCTCGCCACGGCGAGGCTTCTTCCCTGTTCTTCCACGTGTCCTCTCCGCCGTTGGATGAAGATGAAGGCCCAGTTCAGATCCCAGCCGTCCGATGGAGCTCTGCATCGACCGTCAGATCACGCGAGTGATCTAATCTCAGCCCTCCATCGGCGAAGCGTCATCGGCGCACGTGGAGGCGCCACGTGTCAAGTGAACGAAGACCAGCCGTCGGATAAAGCGCCTTATTGGGGGTAATTTGCACATCCAGCCCCCGCCTTTTTTGTATTTAATATTTAATGCTGTAAATAAATTTGCACGTTATAAAATAAATGTATATTTTGCAGTAGGACCCCTGAGCTTATAGGAATTACATTTTGGTCCTTCCGCGCCTCACGTGCAGTCCCACGTGAGGCGCGTGAAATTTTGCATGTATACCCTGGCGGTTTTTGTATATTGTAAAATCATTCTAAAAATTAAAATAAATGTTCATTTCTGTTGTATTTTTGCACGGATGCCCCTGTAACTTATTTTATTTGCAAAAATACCCCTGCCAGGCTATTTTAATTTTGTCTCTTTATCTATTTATTAAAAATACCTACATGGCTTCTCAAAAATTCACAAAAATTAGGGTAGATGCTCCATGCCATGCTTGTTCACGCCCATATTTTAGTTTGCATTTTTTTTGCATTTTTCCTAATTATTAAAAATGAAATAGAAGCCATTTTTGCACTGTCTAAGTTTAAAAATACAGAAAAATTCGAAAATGTTTTTGAAAAATTCCAAAAAAATTATATATGATAATTATATATATATTTAGTCCAGAGATTAAAAAACCCTAAAAATATGAAAAAGAAAAATTAAAAAAAATCAGAAAAACCCAAAACCCACAAAAACAATTAAAGGACATGCACAAAGGATTGAATAATTACACTTCACATACATTCCCTTCGCCTCCCAGTGTTCGACCTCTACCTGTACTTACACCTATACACATTTACATGTAGACTTATAATAAATTTTAACTCCACATTTTTGATATTCATTGCATATATTTATTGTGGGTTAATTGTTGATCGATTTGGGAGTCTGTCTGAGGTCAACTCAGCGACTGTCTCTCCGCCTTGTGGAAAGACACGATCTCGGCAAAACTCCCAGTCATCAATAAGTTCTTCTGCTAAGGGCATCTGCTACGACGTTCCCCTTACCAGGGTGGTAGGAGATAGTGCAATAATAACCTTTCAACAACTCTAGCCACCGTCTCTGTCTCATATTGAGCTCATTTTAATCAAACAGATATTTCAAGCTTTTATGATCAATGATGATTTCAAAAGTAATACCATACAGGTAGTGTATCCATATCTTTAAGGCAAACACTACGGCATCTAATTCAACGTCATGTGTTGGGTAGTTCTTCTCATGTGTAGAGCTGTCGTTATGCATACACAACTACCTTACCATGTTGTATAAGAACCTCCCCAAGTCCTTTAGATGCATCAGTGTACACTGTAAACCCTTCACTCTCGGAGGGTAGAGTAAGGATGGGTGCAAATGTTAGGCATTCTTTTAGTGTTTGGAAACTAATTTCGCATGCATTGGACCATATGAATGGTACATATTTCTGGGTCAACCTAGTCATTGGCAATGCTATTCGTGAAAAGTCCTTCACAAATCTTCTATAATATCGGGCTAATCACAGAAAAGATCGTATTTCTATGACAGTCATCGGGCAATCCCAACTCATCACCGCACTAACCTTTGTAGGATCAACCAATATACCTTCCACAGAAAAAACATGACCTAAGAAAGATACTTAAGATAGCCAGAAGTCACATTTTCTATATTTAGCATACATTTTGTTCTTCTTTGGAGTTTCAAGTACCTGCCTGAGATGGTGTTCATGCAGATGCTTATCCTTGGAGTAAATAAGCACATCATCAATAAAGACTACTACAAAACGATCTAAGAACACCTTGAATACTCTATTCATCAGATCCATGAAGGCTGCTGGGGCATTTGTCAGCCCAAAAGGCATATCTAAGAATTCATAATGCCCGTATCTAGTTTGAAAAGCTTTCTTGGGAATATCTGTATCTTTAATTTTTAACTGATGGTATCCAGATCTTAAATCAATCTTAGAATACACAGTTGAACCCTGTAACTGATCAATGAGATCATCTATTCTTGGCAGAGGATACTTGTTCTTTACAGTCTTCTTGTTTAGTTGTCTACAGTCAATGCACAACCACATTGACCCATCCTTTTTCCTGACAAATACGATAGGTGCACCCCATGGTGAAGTACTAGGATGAATAAATCCTTTATCTAACAGTTCTTGCAATTGTACCTTTAACTCCCATAACTCATATGGTGCCATCCTATACGGAGGGATAGAGATAGGCTGAGTATCAGGTATGAGAGAGGTTTCAAATTCAATCCCTCGCTCAGGTGGTAATCCACGTAGTTCCTTTGGAAATACAACAGGAAATTCGCACACTATAGGTATATCTTCCATCATTCTGTCTGACCCTGACGTAGTCGTTACAAAAGCTAAATAGCCTTGGCATCGTTTATCTAACAATTGTTGTGCCTTCAAAGTAGAGATATATTCAACATTATCATTGGATGTCTTTCCAATTAACTGGAACTCTATCGAGTTGGGAAGTTGAAACGTTACTGTCTTCTGAAAACAGTCAAGACATGCATGATGCCTTTCTAGACGTCCCATCCCTAGGATAAGATCAAAGTCCTCCATTTCCCTTACTAGTAGTGAAACAAGTAACTGATGTCCCACTATCACTACTATACAATTATCCATGATTTCAGGGATTATAAATACTTGTCCTCCTGGTTCCTTAATTAGATAGGATTGTTGTACTTCTACTGGTATCTTACCCAAAGTAGGTACTAACCGTCGAGCAATAAATTAATGTGAAGCACAAGAATAAAATAAGGCATGTACTGAAAAGCCATGAATAGTAACAATACCTCGTACGACTGTGCCTGAATTGTAAGCTTGTTCTTCAGTGATTGCATTGAGCTGGCCATTAGGATTAGGCAAGCTAGAACTGGCAACACTTTGTGGTGGTTGCTGTGTAGGATATGCTCCTTGTGAGCCACGACCTCTACCATGTCTTCCTCCGCGTGTTGGTCCATTGTTCGAGGTGGATGTTATACTGTTAATTGGGGTTGGTTTAAACCATGACCCTCTCAACTTCAGACAATCTTTCTTGATGTGGCATTCCTGATGATAGTAAAAACACACACGTGCTCCTGTTTGAGATAAAGACCTAGCCATAGAGGTGCTAGCTCCTGCTGCTGAGTCGCGAGGATATAGTGGAGGTCTAGAGAAACCCCTTCTTCCAGATAATTCCTGGCCCAAAATCTGTGGTGAGCTTATATTAGACTCGACTGTATGATAACGACTGTCTCTTCGGTTATAATTCGCCTATACGTTTGGATGGTCCACCTATAAAGTGAAAGCTTCTTCTTTGATGGTATGCATACCTCTCCATCTCAATACGAGAGGCGATGTCCATGGCTTCATCTACAGTGGTGGCTCTAAAATCTGCACACTTCTCTCTCAAATCTCCCTGAAGATCGCTAAAAAATTTGGTAGTACACTCTTATGGTGAAGTTTCTAAAGTTGGGGAGTAACATAGAAGCTCCGTAAAGTGAATATGATAATCTCGTACATTCTTGGATCCTTGGGTCAAAGAAGCTAACTCCCTCTTCTTAAATTCTTCCCAATGGGAGGGACAGAAGTGTGCTCGGAACCTATCTTCAAAAACATCCCATTGAACAAGATCTAATATTTTTTTGGAAATGGCTCTCCACCATCATCTTGCATAGTCTGCTAAGGAGTAATCAGCAAACTGCACCCAAGTATCTGCAGGTACGTGTATTATTCTTAACATCCCGTTGACGTCATCAAGCCATAGTTCTGCCTCAGCAGGTGTCTCTATGACTTTAAATTGAGGAATCTTTCCCTTTCGATAATTGTCTAGTAATGTTTGGTGTCTAAGAAGGGCCTTCTCCATTGATCTAACAACCGGGGTAGAGCGGACTTAGTTCAAGGATGGTAACTAGATTCTTCCTCAGAAAGATGTATAGAACCTTCAATCCTAGCATCCGCAGGCTTAGATGCCTCGGTTCTCACAGCTTGTGCATTGAGTCTCTCCTCCAATGCTTGCTGCCTTTGCCCCATGTCTTGGAGCATTGTTATCATAGCCGCTAATTATCTAGACACGTCTTGGTCTTCCATGATCCTGGGATAAGTCAAGGCTAAAGGTTAGGTCCTATATGTCTTAGCATGATGTATGTAAGGGACAATGACTTGTGAATGGTATTGCAGTCAATTATTTAGATCAAAGGGTCTTAATGCAATCTTAGTTTCTGAATACCGTTCATAGTTGTTAATTAATAAATAAATTAATGGAGTAACCGGGATCTGATACCAATCTGTCTTGACCCCGATTCCCGGGTCGTCGGATCCTTCCATATCCGGATCTGGTTACTCAACAATAATTTATCCAGCAATCACAACTAACATTCAGAAACAAATTGCAAATAAAAATACTGTATAAAAAATATTTAATACTTTTCCATTCACAAAATAAAGTTTACACGATCCATTGTCCAACTACAACCATTTACATGTACACCAGCTAAAAGGAAATACACAGAAAGATGACTATCTACCTTACAAAGTAATGCTACTCTAGCTGGCTGGATGTCTACTATGTAAGCTGGTTGGACTACTAAAGTCTTTGTGATGGCTTACCGACACCTATTAGGTTTTCCATAAATCATAGGATAAAAATTAGCGAATGCTAACTACCGAAGATGAGAAAAGCAAACCAATTGTGTAATTTTTCAAAACTTGTTCTCAAAAAAAGTTTCATTCCTTCTCATTAATTTAAGTTCTATTCCTTTTTATTCCACATCAAGGATTAGTCTAGGGGAACCCCACCATTCTTGGACTCCAAAGTTGTGGACCCCTCGGGATTGGAGATTGTGTTGATCTTGGTAAGCTTATGCAACCGCACGTCACCTCAACCAATCCTCTAATACTACCCTAACAATTTCCTTTTCTTTTGTTAATAAGGGTCTCAAACCCTCAGCCTGGAACACAAAGGAGCACACCTTCCTCGAGTACCTGATTGCTTAAAACCTCAGGCTAACCTTTAATCGCATAACCTAGGGCTTTAAATACATGTTGTCATGAACCAGCCGCTATTGAACCACTCGTGCCTCTACATGGCACAACCACATCTTTCGTCATTCAACCTGAATATATTGGCTCCTGGTACCACGCGTTGCAAATTATTTATTTTGTGTCCACTTATCATAATAGGGCAACCGTGTACCACCTATGTAGGGAAACGCCAATACGGGTTCCTTCCGACAAACTTACAGGTTGCATGCCCGACCTGTAGTTCTACTCCCAGTCATCCTTAACGTAACTCATGACCCTTTTTCAGGATCCAACTCAAAACACATCAATTTCTATGATATAATTCCTCTGTCAAGCGGTAGATTAACGTAACCATAAATACTGAGTATAGACTTACATATATATTAATTCATATATTTATATACTCAATTTATGCTCTTTTAACTCCCAAACCCTGTCTTTCCAAGCCACTGCATCAATTCAATTCTTAAACTTTATATTAGTGGGAATCACAAAACAACTTTTCATACTTCCTAAAAATAGCCAAATTACAGTTCTTTATAGCGAAGAACATAAAATCAGGAATTTCAATAATCTCGTATGAAAATCCAATAGAAAAAGGAAGGTTTTCGTTATCTAATCGAGCTCTCTCTCGCATATGCAGTGCTTTATTGTGTTTTGTTTTCAGAACGGTTGATTTAAGGCTCCTGAAACAATCGAATTTCATTTTCGTATAAAAAATTCTAAGAACGTGTCAAGAACATGAAGAACGAACAAAGAACACGAAGAACGTGAAGAACATGAAAAATACAAAGAATGCTAAGAACATATTTTCTCTTGAAATTTCGGTAGAGTTTCCCCTTGTATCTGGACATATTTCTCGGAAATTTTCGGTAGAGTTTCACCTTATATCAGGACATATTTCTTGGATAATTTCGGTAGAGTTTCCCCATATATGGGGACATTATTCATAATAAAAAGGAAAAGAGTCTCCTCTATAAAATCAATAGAGAGAAAAACAACAGCTGAAAGAATATAATTTAACTGCAAGCGATGGAGAATCGATAGACACCACAAGTCTTAGGTGAGTGAATGTGTGACGAATCGCAGGGTTCACTGACATGCATAGCCGCCCGCACCTAAGTAGGGTATTACACGGATTTCTCCGTCAAAATAACTATAAAAGATAAAAAAAAGAACAGTAAGAAATGGAGAATCGGTAGACACCACTCGTCTTAGGTGAGTGAATGTGCGACGAATCACAGACTTCACTGACTTGCACAACCGCCCGCACCTAAGTAGAGTATTACACAGATTTCTCCTTGAACCACAACAGGAAACGAATCGGAAAGAAAGATGAATCAAGAACAAAACTTGGAAAAAAAGAGGATGAATAGAAAGCCTAGCTTACTAAGCAAACTTAGAGAGGATCATCCCTTCCTCCTCCTCGTTCTCCCGGTAGCGCTTCGCTAGCGCTCTTTCCCTGCCTCCCAATCTTCCTCCCGACCTCTCAACCCTAGCCCTTGGGTGGTGGTGGTAGTGGAAATCGTAGAGAATGAATGGGTTAGAAAACCATGGTTTAGACCTTAACCGTGATTTAGCGACTCATGGTTTTGGCCCATGGTTTTTGGCCAAAACTTATCCCAAACTCAGGGCTTATGTTAGAACATTCCAAATGATTATAGATTCGCTAATGACGCTTAATTAACACTAATCAAGATTAACTTTCACTAATCGCGATTTAACTTTTGCGGTTTATGCTTATCTTTTGCTAACTATTGATTAGTGTTGCTAATGATCATTAGCAGTTTTCAATCCGTCATTAGTTTCTTTAATCACACTTAATTAGTATTAATGATAGTCATTATGGGTTAATGACTTCTTAACCCTCCTTACTTCTCTTTCTTCCGAAAATCATAACAAATCGAAACGAAGTCTGATTCACACGAAACAAATTCCGTTGGTTTTCTCTTGACGAGTCGGATCTATGATATACGATTCGAGAGATGCGAAGTTCATGGCTTTACAAATGTTGACCCTCTCATGAGTGTCAATGTCGTCTAAATCCAAATATGAGGAAGGTTTTCATGAAAGAGATCAGAAAATGGTGTGATGTTAGCTTTCCATATCCCATTTCAGATTCCAAGTGGGTCAGTCCTTTACATATGGTACCAAAGAAACCCGACATTAATATCATGAAGAATGACCGTAGTGAGGAGATTCCGACCTGGGTACCTACTTCATGGCGTGTCTGTGTAGATTACCGGGGCTTGGACTCTGCTACCAAGAAGGATCACTTTCTGATGCCCTTTATTGATCAGAATATTGAGAGATTGATAGGGAAAGAGTTCTTTTATTTCTTGGATGGGTACTCAGGAAATAACCAGGTGGCTATCGATCTTGAGGATCAGGAGAAAACTGCATTCCCTTGTCCGTTTGGCACCTACGCCTTTAGACGTATACCCTTTGGATTGTGTAACACCCACACTACATTCCAAAGGTTTATGTTGGTCGTTTTTGTCGACATGGTATGTAGCTTTATAGAGGACTTTATGGATGATTTCTTAGTCTACGAGGATAGTTTTGATACGTGTCTTGCTCATTTAGATTGAGTTCTTCAACGTTGTTGAGAGGTAAACCTAGTGCTCTCGTGGGAGAAGAGGCACTTTATGGTGACTAATTGATTGTATTAGGCCATGTCATCTCCAAACATGGTATGGAGGTTAACTCAGCTAAGATCAATGTGATATCTAAACTTGAGCCATCACAGAGCTTGAAGAAGTTGAGCTCATTTCTGTGACACGTTGGTTTCTATAAGCGATTCATTCAGGACATTAATAAAATAGCCAGACCATCATTTGAGCTTCTGTTCAGGAAAATTGAATTTGTTGTTGATGAGAATGTCCATGCATTCCATCAGATGAAAGACATGGTTACTAGTGCTCCTATACTACAACCACCCGATTAGTCTCTTCCCTTCGATATCATGACAGATGCATTGGATTTTGCTATGGGAGCTATTTTAGGACAGAGAAGGGATGGGATACCATTTGCTATACACAATGTTAACAAGACTCTGGATGAAGCACAACAGAATTATATAGTTACAGAAAAAGAGATGTTAGCAGTTGTGTCTGGGCTAGAGTAGTTCAGATTTTATCTGCTCAGTTCCCTTGATGTCGTGTACTAAGATAACACTGACATACGGTATTTATAGGAAAAGATGGATGTCAAACAATGCCTTATTAGATGGATCCTTCTTCTATAGGAATTTGGTTAAGAGATTCTAGATAAACCTGGAGTCAAGATTATTGTGGCTGATCATCTTTCCCGTATTATAGATGCAAAGACCTCTAAGTAGAGCATGATGCCTATTTCTGAGACCTTTCCATATGAGACCATTTTGTCGGTGGCCTCGCTCCCTTGGTAAGCTGATATTGTGAACTGTCTTATCTCCAAGAAAGTCCCACAAGATTGGTCGAAGCACAAGGTAGATAGATTTTTGTCTGAGATACAGTTTTACTAATGGGAGGATCCGTACCTATTTCGTGAGGGTGTGGATTGTATATGGAGAAGGAGCATTCCTAAGGAGGAATACACTAGTATAATTGAGCACTGTAACAAAATAGAATCTAGTGGGCATCATTTGGGAATCGAATGACATCAAAGATTTTACAGAGCAACCTATGGTGGCCAACATTATTTAATGATGCTACATAGTTTGTTCGAGGTACTACTTTCTGTAAGAAGATGGGAGGAACAATTCAATCCGATGATACAATTCCTCTGAGATATGAACAAATTCCTGATGTTTTTTATGCTTGGCGCATAGACTTAATGGTCCATTTATTATCAGTCAGGCATATCAGTACATCGTACTTGTAATTGATTACGTTAGTCGATAGGTGGAGGTTATCCCCACCCAAGACGTTGATAGTCGTATGGTGTGTTCCTTACCGAGGACCGTATTATTACATAGATCAGAAATCCCAAAATACTTATTTCATATGGGAGATGACATTTCATTAATAAAGAAGTCAAGAAGCTTGTGAAGGAGTATGCCATTGAGTACATGGTTGTGTCTCCTTAGCACCCATAGACTAATGGCTTATCTGAAATTTCAAATAAACTTGCATGTCTAGATAGGAAGAACTGATCCCAGACGCTTGACTTAGTTCTATGGGCTTATCGGACGACTTACAAGTCTCCTTTAGGTATGTCTCCCTACAGATTTGTGTATGGAAAGCATTGCCACCAGCCAGTGGAACTAGTTCACAAATCTTTGTGGGTACTCCATGTATGCAATCTTGATCATGAGAAAGTAGGAAATAATAAGAAATTGGATAAGAATAGTTTGTTAGAATTCTGAGATTTTGGATATGAGAACTCACTCATGTATAAGGAGAAAGTCGAGCGTTGGCATGATAGACACATTCGAAGGAATACTAATCATAAAGTTTGGTTATTTAATGCTAAGTTGAAGTTGTTTCTAGGGAAATAAAAAAGCAAATGGTCTGAACCATTCACTGTGAGAGCTATGCGTAAAAATGGTAGTATTATCATATATGGGTTATCATCAGACACATAACCATTTCTTGTGAACGAACAGTTGCAGAAGCCGTATATAGATCATGACGCATTCTTGTATGCAGTTGTGTGTTATAAGATGATGACTTCTAGACATCTTCTGCATCTGATACATGAACTGATTTTCTCTTATATATATCCTTTCATTTCATCCTTTCTTCTTCTGTTTTATCGTTCACCTCTTTTTGTGTGTGTGTGTGTATGTTATACTTAGGATGTACTCTATCTTAAATATAGGGGAGGTGAATGATTTGAGTTGTTCTTATTCTTCATGTTTCATCACTATTGTTGTTGCCTATACTTAGGGATCCCCTACAATATGTTCAGAGGGAGCGATGTTGTTCATACCGTCATTTTGTGTTTTTATTTTCTTTTCATCAGATATCTCGCTTGTCCTTCAAATTGTTGACATTCTTTTTCTATTCTTAGGAATCTTCTACATTGAGTAAAGGGGAGGACACGTCGAGTCATTAAGTTGTTCATCCGATTCATTGATGTTCCCCATTTGTACAGTCTTCTATAATTAGGATTATTTCATCCTAAGTATAGGGAGCCGACTTCTTTTCTCTTTATATATTACTTGAGTTGTTGTTGTCATATAATATTATTTTCACTTTTCTCTACTTAGTACGAGTTATGTCTTCCTTTGTAGATCATTGATCACTATGAGGACATAGTTCGAGCTAAGTGTAGGGGGAGTCGTATATATTGTATATATACTTCAGCCATAACTCATACTTTATTAATAAGACAGCTACAATATTTTTTGTAAAATGTTTGTAAAATTATTTTTCTGTATCAAAACAAGGTATATTGTACAAATTGTTTGTAAAATTATTTTGTCACATGTGATATAAATGGGATGTATATGAATACATAAAATCTACGCGTGTATATAAAATTTGATCACCTTCCTTCCTATAAATAAAATTCTTTAGAATATATTAAAAAACCAGTTATAAAACTTGTACCTAAAACTTACATATAAATGCTAATGTAAAATATTGTATAAATTTTGTATAATCCATGTATATACTTGCATATATTTTACTATCCTTTTTTCTTTCTTTCAAAAAACTATTTTGTATATGCTTCTTACCTCTGCATGTGCATTTTTCAGAATGATATTAACATTTAAACTAGTATGGAATAATATTGAAGAATGGAGCTTGCTTATGATATTAATCCACTTAATTTCAGAGAAACCATATAAGAACTAGAGTTGAGACTTTTCAGGTCCTAGCGACTTAATTGTTCGAGTCCACAAAACTATGTTCACATGTCATCTTCATGGATCTATGTAGAATATTTAACAACACATGCATGATTCTTCTAGACCGCAGCTTATCTTGGACAAGCACTCTACACTAGCTCTTCATGGATGAGGTGGTGAGGGGATATAATTTTTTGTCTTGGGGTAGCACACGATGTGTAACAACTAGTTGGAAAATCTGTCTTCCTATAGGGAGGGTAGTGCATCTCAAACTAGTCTAGTGGCATTGAGGTCTAGAGACAGGATGTTGTGGGGTTGCAATAATACTTCAAAAGAGGGATAGACTATTGGCTCAGAAGAAAACTCCTTATGTACATGTTGCACCCGTGTATGTTAAAAATATAGAATCTTAAAAAGTTGACATGCCTCATTGAAAAGTAAAATGCCTGTCGGAGTTTATATACAAGGATGAACTTCAAAGTCATATTATTATGAGCTTGCTGCTGGATGACTTGGATATACTGGTCAAGCATCCAAGGATAGGTAGCTACATTGGCTACCATCCATTCTTTTCTCCATATCCTCTTCTTGAGCCGGTTGCACATGAACTTAGAAGGGAATATCCCTGCTACTCGAGGAAAGAGTTGCAGAACTGGGGGACTAGAGTTACCTTGTTGAGGGAGGATGTTTCTTTGATACTTTTTATGGGGAGCTATCTTTCACTACACTGTACAAGTAAAGATTTAGTCATAAGAATTTGAGTATGTAGGCTTGTTCTGATCTGACTATTGACACAACCTAAATAGGAGTCTTACGGAACTTGAAGGCTATTAGATTTTAAATCTATTTCCCATTAAGGTTCTTCCACACTAATTATCCAAAGGTCTAATTGAGCTCCATATTACAATTTTATAAAGATAAGTTTTATACAAAATGTTGTTCTAAGTTCTTTATTTTTTTCTTAACTATTTTCTTTTTTTATTAACTTATTCTTTCAAAAAAATCTTACAAAGGGACAAGCAAAGGTAAAGAATAGTTGGATGGTGGATCTGCATTTCAGCATCTTTATTCATTTATTTTGGCTTGAAATCCCTTATAAAACACCTATATATATCAATAAATCCATCTTCTTTCTAACCAATATCATCATGTAAATATTGTATATTTATTATTATTTTAACCTAAAATAAATAAAGAAAAAAATAATGGAAAAATGAAGAAAATGAAAGATTATGTATGTGTAATAGAAACATGCTTAATCAGACCCCGAGATAAGGTCAAGATTTGACATGATCGACGAGGAATAAAGTAGGGGGAGATGAGGCCTAAATTCCAGAAATTACTCGACACGTGTATATATTCCTCTATTGTATACTATTTTTTATTCATACTACTACTTTGATTTATTCATAGCTAAGCCCTTCCCCGAATATCTAGTTCTAACTCTAGTGGATTCTCTAGCAGCCAATTCTCTCCCTCAATCGCCTTGACTTTACTATGGACACGATCTTCATGAGAAATCACTTGTAAATAGATATAATTCTTTCTTAATATTGTGCATAAAATTTTATTCTAAATAATAAAACAAATGTCAGTAGAAACTTCTATATAATGTATAGATAACACCACTCTTGAAACGTCACAAAAATACAAACATCCAAAATCAATATTTCCTCCACCCGAACTCCAAACTAAGCAAACTCTCTTTTAGTGTAACTCCAAATTACTATATCTTTAAAATGGAGGTGATTTCATAAAATTATAAGTTAAGTTGTGGAATGTGGCCACATGGGGTAATATTGTATAATAAACCTACACATATTATATATATTATTTAATACATTATTTTTCATGTGCAGATTTGTGATATTGTATTTTTCATTAATTATAAATATTGTATTTAACTCATATAAAATACAAATAATAATTACAAAATCTAAAATCAACAAAAATAAAATCTTGTATATATTGTAAATGTATCACCATGTATATATTGTACATACACCTATTTAATTAACCTAATTAATTAACACCTAAAAATCAAATTAAAAAAATCATGAAAATCCTTTAAAAATATTCTAAAAAATAAAATAGTAAATTATGTATATATAATGAATTAAAAATCAGAATAGTGCATATATATGTATACATACCTGTGAATAACACTTTATATTTATTTTAACGCTTGTAATTATATTACTTCATTAAAAATATCACAAAAATTAAATTCAAATTATTCCTAATATTTCCTATTAACATTATGTAATTAAGTAAATTCATTTTCTATTTTTTATCAAAATATTTAACTTTTATTTACAATTTTGTTGTGTAGCCTAATGTCTGCATCTATGGTGCGCCCTGATTGGCCAAACTTGGGGTTGTTGACCCGAGTCAACTCCTCATCCGCAACTTATTCCCCAACTAACCTTATGCCACCATTACTTTATCATTTTTCCCACGAGCCTTGATCCATAATGCCTCCCACTCCATTCTGTTATTCTTTCGCATATTCAAATCCCATCTACGCCATCACCTCATATCCAACCAGAACGCCTCTTATCTCGCCCCTTTTTTAAAAATCAAACTCGCTTGAATAAACCACATGAATGATAGACATCCATCTCTAATGACTCTTTAATCCTTCCATCGTCCATTTTCCTCCTCGAGTTCGATCCCTGGAGTGAGTTGTAGGTGACAGCTATGGTTCACCACGATTAGGAGTGCGAGTGAACGTCCGAAATTCATGATTCAACCATGTCGCCGACGATCGCCGCCAAACGTCTCTGCCATTCTGACCAACCACAGATTGAGATGATCTCCATCATTTTTCATATATATAGGTAACATAGGTAGCTATTCTTTGATTCAGCATTGTCCTTTTGCTTTGATTTCATCTAAATCATGTAAATCAGAAAATCATAACCAACCTCCGATATACACGATCGGAGGCATTCTGATCATTATTGAACCCTTATGACTATGCCAACAAATTTGCCATACCTTTCTCCATCTACTTCCTCCATATGTTCACCTCCATATCGTCCATGATCAGGAGCTCGGTCTCCCTTTCGACCATCTATGTTAGAGACCTCCATTCTCTTATTATTCCATACCATTTTGACCTAATTCTTAGCCAGATTATACCTCCGAGCATCTGCAATCATTTTCATGTCAAAGGAACTACAGAAACTACACAAAGAGCAGATATGAAGATTTGAGAGGTTCTTGGAGAAGAATTCTTCATCACCTTCAAGATCCATGCCCTAGTAATTTCATGAAGATCTAAGGTGTTCAACCGACGTTGAACACCCATAGCTATTTTCTGAGCGTGATTTGAAGCAGATCAGTTGAGAGACGATGGATATTCGACCTGATCAATTTCACAAGAACTCGCATTCGTTCTAGTTCATTCAGATCACCTAAAGGACGTCAGATCAGGAATCCCTCTTTCTGATTTGATCTGGACCGTTCACAAAGCCCCAAAAGCTGACCGTTGAGATATGAGTCAAGATCTGGTCTTCACCCCTTACTCAAGATTCATTGGTAGTTGTCATATCATACTACCAGCACATCTAAACCGTCTAGCATGCAACGTAACTTAAAGGGTCCAATCGCACCCCTATCAATGTCTTTTATTTAATTTTAAATAAGTCCCTACGAAGAGACGTGTTGTTCTTTCTCTAACGAATATTTGCATTTTAAACCTCAAACTTCACTCTATTTGCATTCGAACCCTCTTTGAACTAAGCACGTAATTGTCAAGTGATTACTGGTGAAAATTGCAATAAAAGGCTTAAGTTTTTATGTTAATGTTTCGACCTTGAAGATCATTTATTTCATTTTGGTCCAATCCAGTTGGGCACACGTGCTTGGGCGTGTGATTTTTTGGAAAATTACTCATTTAGCCCTGTAGTTTTATTTCTTGTTCTCATTTAGTCCACATTTATAAAATAATTACATTTTAATCCATGTAAGTTTGCATATTTATTTTGCATTCTTAAAATAAAATAAAAAATATAAAACCATGTCCTATTTCCATTAAAAATTCAATAAAAATATCTTTAATCCATAATTTTTAATGTTATTTTATTTATACTTATTATTTATTAAAATTCAAAAACCTTAAAAAAATGTCCTGTTTGCATTAGAAATTAATAAAAATTATAAAAAATCTTTACGAAAATTCTAAAAAAACAAATTTTGTTTTATATTATTTGCAAGACAATTTTCATATTTTTTTCTTCTATAAAAACAATAAAAACTATAAAACCTTTAAATGCATTAAAAAGTTCAAAATAATCCTTTGGAAATTCAAAAAAAATCATAAAATTGCTCTCTTGAAAAAATAAAAATTTATCTTTTATCTAGTATATATTTCATCAATTTTTGATCTTGTTTGTTATTTTAAAAAATACAAAAATAATGGCATTGTAATCTGTTTACTTTATTCATTGTTTTCAATTGTTTAAAGCATAAAAATTTCAGAAAATTACGGAATATTCATAAAAACATCACAAAAAGTTTTACAACCGAAAAATATTTTTTCCCAATTTTCTATATATATTTCCTATTGATAAAAATTCGAAAACGAGAGTAGTATCTCATTTGTTTTCTTTCTTTAAATATTCCATTGCTTGAAAATAATAAAAAATATTTCTTTTGCAAAATTAAAAAGAAAAAAGAAAAAAAAATAAGACCAAATTTAAAACATATAAAATAAGAATCCATAAAAAAATACAAAATTCTAAAATATAAAAACTAATTATATTTTGACTTAGGAATTCCTTTATTCTTGCATTAATTTTTTTCAATTATTAGATTAACCCTCAGAATTTTTGCAGCCTCCCTGAATTTGATCCTATTAGCTATACATAAAAATTAAATATCAAATTCTATTACTACATTTTTGTATTTATTTTTGCTTGATAATTAATAAATTTTTGTTTGACGATTCTTTGGATTGCATTGACACTTGTGATTAATTCATCCAAATAAAATCCTGGAGAAATTCACTCAACACCGGGTTCTTTGCTTCTCGAAAGTGTAAGGTTGTATACGTAGTGACCCCAATATTGCCCCTCGTATAATTGAGGTGGTATTGGATTGAGCATAGTGAGGTCTATTACTATTGACGATTGATTCAATTAACAACGAGTCAACATCATCTTATGGGTTGTGGGCCTAGGTGTTAGTTGGGAAATGCAAGTTGGATTTGCAATGACGAATGAGTTCCTGCTTCTTTCTATCCAAGTTGCAATTTCTCATATTATTGGGTTGCAACAAAAGTAAAATAGAGATCCCAGATCTCGATAGAGATATAGCGGTAAGTATATCTCATGCTTTGAAAGTTTAATAAGGGAATGAACTTCTAGAGTTTAAAAGTGAAGACTTATTTGATTAAAAGTCCTTAATCAAAGAATTTAAATTTGAATATACAAATATTGTTATGCTCTAATGTAGTGCATTCTTAATCTCATATATGAAATCCATGTACCCGCTATGCAGGCTTCTAGAGGTCAACTAGTTGACCAGACCAAATTATTCGGATCAGATCAACAATTATGAGCTTGTTCTCTCTGCGGAGAGCATCGGCCATGTGATCACCGAGAAAAAAGCATGCAAATCTTATGTCAATGGATAAATTCAGTATTAATGAAATTTTTAATAAGGACCACTCGATGTTTCGTTGTTATATAGTAGGATCTCTGTCTAATGTGCTTTGGAAGCAACATATGGATATTGAGAATGCCCGCGATATAATGAAGATTGTAAACGATATGTTTGATTATGTGAAACACAGAGTGTGTAGTCGGAAGCATGGATTACAGAAGAGTCCAGACCAATAGGTGAAGAAAAAGAATCAAAGTGTTGACTCATGCTATCAAGCTTCCATACATCTGACATCCAATAAAACGAATGTTTGTCATCATCTAGGACACTGTAAAAGAGATTGTCCAAATTATCTGAAAACCATAGGGAAGGGTAAAAAAATGCCCAAGCATGTATAATATCTACTTTAATCATTGAAATCAATTTTCTATAGGACGAGAAGGTATTTGGGTCGTATATTATGGCGCTTCTATTCATCTATGCAATCTGTTGCATCTATTTCAAGAGACCAGGAATCTTGATGAAGGGGAGATAGTCATCCAGATGGGATCTGATGAAATTATTGTAGTAGTCACCATCGGAACATGCAGACTATCGTTATCTAATCGGAGAGTGCTTAAACTTGAAGAATATATTTACGTTCCAGATGTTAGATGGAACCTTATATATGTATCCAAGTTAGTTAGAAATGGATAATCATTCCTTTGTGTGAGAAGATTATCATAAGCCGTTATGACAAACATATTGCATAGCGTGTTCTAACTTCTGGTGCACTATATAAATTGTGCATTTATGAATCTCCTATGATTGTAACACCCATTAATAAAAACTCTGAGAGAACTAGAGAGAACAAGAATAATTCTAATATGATTTGGCATCAAAGGATCGATCATTTATCTATTGATAGGATTAATAGATTGATAGAGGACGAGCCCTTAGATTTTCTACAGGTCCAAACTTTACCTACACGTGAGCATTGCGTTGGAGGTAAAATAACCAGAGCATCCTTCCATAACAAGATTTCATAATAAGAGGGTATTTCCACCTAATACATACCAATGTATGTGGTCCCTTTAGTATCATGACTCAAAATGGATATCGATATTATTTGACATTTATTAATGACCATTTGTGATACCGGATTGTCTTCCTATTACGTCATAAATAAGAAACCTTACAAAAGTTCAAAGAGTTCATGGATTTGGTTTAGAACCAAACCGGTAAGAAGATTAAATGGATTCGATCTTACCGAGGTAGTTAGTACCTCTCAGATGAATTTTAAAAATACCTCAAAGAGAGAGGAAATGTATCTGGTCTCACTCCTCCTGGAACTCCACTACTAAATGATACTTTTGAAAGACGCAACAGGATAATCATGGTTATGGTTCGATCAATATTAAATAATGAACATTTACCTCTTAGTTTTTGGGGATATGGAGTACAGACTTAATACATATCCTACATAAGATTCTGAGCAAGTATATACCTAAAACCCCTCATGAGCTTTGGTTTGGAACCAAGCCCAATGTTAGACATTGAGGATTTGTGGTTGCTTGGTCCATGCAAAGAATGTGGACACAAGTAAGTTGGAATCTCCCACTCGAGAGTGCAACTTCATTGGGTATGTAAAGGATGGTATTGGATACCAGATTTACAACCCTTATACTCACAAGGCTTTCGTCCATAGATATGTAAAATTCTAAGCGGATGACTTCCTTAAGAGTCAAGACAAAAATGATGTAAAGGAACACATTTAATCCCCTGAGGATATCGAGCTTCCTAAACCAGAAACTTGAGATGTGGAAGGAGATGAAGCACCTGATTCGTATTGGGCGAACGACAAAGAAATATGTGCACATATTTAGAAGGAAATGCATCAATATTTACAAGAATTAAGTTAAAGAATTTACACTATGAATTTATATAGGTTGAGTTTGTTATTATTAATAGGTTCTTCCAAACAAGGCAAGTGAAGAACTATGTATAAGGTTCTATAAAAAGTGAAAATATTTTGACAAACATTTTCAAACTTCTTATTTCATGATTTTTATAAACAATTTTGCAAACTTTTACAAAAGTTGAAAATAATTTTGCAAAGATTTTTCAAAAAGTATGTATATATTTTTTTCAAAATAATTTTAAATCATTTTCGAAATCATTACGAAATGAATTTTCTAACATTTTTTCAAAAAAATGAAAAATGTTTTTGCAAACAAAAGTTTTTAAAAAGGTTAGAAAATATTTTGCAAAATTTATACAAACAGTTTTCAACATATTTTTCAAGCCATCTTTCAACCATTTTCAAATCATTTTGTAAAAATTTTTTATACCGATTTATTATTCATGTTTACAAAGAAACTTGAAAAAATTTATAGTTTATTAGGGTTTATCTTGTACAACTAATATATCATATACCTTTACCCATATAATATACTATCCATATTATTCAAAAATACAAAAGTACGAGTTATTGCTAGAGTATATACAATGTATATACAACCCCTCTATACTTAGCTTGAGCTATGTCCTCATAAATCAGAGAGAAAATAGAAGACACAACTCGTAATAATTATAAAAAATCCTATACTACAAAGACTAAATAATAATTTAATGAGAAATCAACCATCCTCCCTAACAAATGAATAAATAGTTCTAAGTATAGCAAATTGTATATAAAGCAGGGAGGGACAAAGGTAGGAATAGACAAATAAGTAGCTTCACATGCCCCCCCTATACTTAGGATAAAATATCCCTAAACAAAATAAGACAATACACGAGGGTAAAATGAACAAAGAAAAAAGAAAAAATATGATGTGGGAATGAATGCATCACTACCACTATACCTAGTGTAAGAGCTCCCCAAGTATAGACAACAACAAGAGTGACGAAACAAAACAAAGAGAGAACAACATAGTCTACACCCCCTATACTTAGCATCAATTAAGTTTTAAGTATTAGCACAAATATCAGACAATATATATGGGGTGTAGGAGAGATGGGAGACAGAAGGAACAAAAGATGAAAAACATATATACAAGAAAAATGGAGTGCTAAGGTGCCTCTCAACCAGTGCTAGGTTTTATTCCCCCAACGAGGTGCAAGTGTTAGGACAACATTGTATCAAGGTTTAGGATGACATATGCCAGTCAAATGTCGTACTCCTATTGTCATCTCATAAGGAGAACGATTTGAAATCAAAATGAACACCCATTTATGCAATCAAATCGGTGCATACCTGTGGGAGAAGAGAATTGACCACTAAAACCCGGTTCGGTGGTCCAAAAGAAATTAGCAGCCTGTAAGAATGGAGTGATTGATTAAAGACGACAAATAAAGATGGAGAGGGAATGATCGGTCAAGGAATCCACCACGTAAATCATAATCTCAGTGAGATACAAAGAGTAAAGATGAAGAGGCATACTGAGCAATAGAGCATCCGATGATATTTGGTCGAAAGAATAGAAAAATCCTTGAATGCCTCGAAACATGGCTCTTCCATATGAGGGTCGTTAAGGAGAGATGAATCTTGGATCTCAAAAATACTAGATAAATATGAGTACTCGATCTTGGTATTGGACAAACTGAATGCGCAGGTGATGATCGTCCTGCACCCTATGTTAATTCGAGCAAATTAATGTCCAAATTAATTAATGTGATTCATTGCAGTCGGATACGAGGGGTTAATCAAAAACCACTTATCAATTAATGTTAAGTTAATTTTAAGCGGCAGATATATATTTTTTTTACTTGGTAGTATCCAAGGTCGAACTCAGGGAGGCATTTGTCTCCTTAGGTGAATTTTAGCAAGTGTCCAAGTGTTGATTTTCGAGGAGTAATTATTTTGGTTTTTTTTACTTTTTATGCAGACTTATGTGGACAATGCAAGCCAATTTAACGTTTCAATTTAATTAATATATCAAATGAAGTCCAAAAATTATGAAAATTGGCCAGATGGTTAATGATGATGAAAATAACCTACCCTAATTTTTTTGGATTTTTCAGACACTAAATAAATTTACTATGAATTAAATAAACAGACATGGTGATTTTCAATATTTAATTTTTAATAAATACCAATCCACAATTTTTTCAAGAACTAGAATTATCCTAGGTGGCTCTAATGATAAGGGACCTAGGAAAATTAACAGATCTTAATTTCACTAAGAAATGAATTAATTAAAATTATTCTAAGAAAATCACTCAACAATTTATTTAGGCCTCGATATGCGTGCAAATAACATGAAATTTTTATTGTATGCTAAGAATGATGTCCTTAAGCTACTGTAAATTTTTGATAATTTTTGGAAGCTCAGAGAATTAACTATAAATCAAAAGGTGTTAGTGGGAAAAATATGTCAAAAATTCACCAATTAATTCATTAATAATTCAACTGAAATTACAAAAATATGACAAGTAGACCAATAGACAGAGGACAAAATTCTCAACAAAATGCAATTTTTGGATTTGCCAAATGATGTAAAATGTAACCTAGGGATGCGTGCAAACACAAGGGTGTAAGTGCAATACAGGAAATTAAAAATACAATAAGCAAATATGCAGACAGGGACTAAAATGCAATTACCTATAATACGGGGGACTCTAGTGCAAAATCTCCACAGGGCACGTGCTCCTCACGTGGGGTCTTCTTCACAGGGACTTCTTTGCAAATATAAAAAGCTCCAGGGGCCTCTGTGCAAAATTACCCAGGCCGCACGTGCTCCTCACGTGGGCGGCCTAGGCTCGGATGGCTGCGGTGGCTCGAAGCGAGGTTCGGGCGCTTTGGAGGTCCGGAGTTTGGTTCGTGCGACCCGAACCTAGGCTCGGAGAGGAGGGTCGGACCGAGGCTACGTGGCGTTCTGAAGGCCCTCGGATCAAGATGGATCTGAGGGTTGTCGGTGCTGATGCGTGGCGTGTCCTCGGGTCTTTGGATCGATGATGATCCTACGGTCGAAGGCGAGTCCGGTGGCGAGCGACGTGGCGATGTGAGGGCCGTTCGATCGACGTGATCGGACGGCAGCTGTTCGTCTGCCCCGAAGACACTCCGCCGCCTGCGGAGGAGAAGGCGGGGCTCCGGCGAAGGTGCTGCAGCTCCGCCCTTCCCTCCCGTCGTCAGTGGAGGTCGATGGCGAGTCGGAGGGATCTCGGAAGATTCGCGGATGGTCGATGAAGGCTCTGGTGGCCTCAGAAGTGAGAGAGGGCCATCGGGAGTTGCTGACGACGAAGCTCGAAGTCGTCTCCAATGAAGCTCCGATCAGTGACAAATGAAGTACCTGCAAGGGTCAGAGACTAGCCGAAGCTCGTGCGTGCTTGTGTGGAGAGGTGAAGGTAGTCGGCGAGGCCTAAGGCGGAGGGGGGAACGGTCGGGCGATGGAGCTCCGGCCAAATGGCGGAGATGGTGATCGGAATGTTCCGAGGGGCGTCGTCGGAGGTCGTGAATGGTGTCGCGAGGATGAGAGCATCGACGCGAAGCTCAGCGAGATGAAAGGGAAGCTAGAGAGTGACCGGTGACGGCGAATAAAGTCGGAGAAATCAGAAATAAAAACAAGAAACGATCGGAGAGGAAATGTAGGATTTCGCCTGGGGATTGGGCCTCCTGCTAGAGGTCCAGGTCGTCACTCGAGGGCCGGTGATCGCCCGAGCTCGTGCAGATGCTCGTGGGAGTCGCTGCGACACGGCGGAGCTGCCGTGGTTCTCGCCGGAGCTGATACCCTTCGTCGCTCGAAGACGCGTCAAATTGTTGTCACCAATGGGAAGGTCTGAGCTCAAGGAAGCTCTCTGGAGTGGCGGATGCGACTGAAGGTCGCCGGTGGTGGCGTATTTATAGGTTGAAGGTGGTGGGTTGGCTGGTGACGAGGCGAGGTTGGTGGTCGACGTGGGGCGACTCTGGTGGAGGTGGTGGAGGGTGAGGGAGCTGGCAAGGGTGAGGGATGCGTGGGTCTTATCGTGGGGGTGTTGGCGGACGTAGATGGTGGCTGACGTGCAACCGGAAATAGAAAGGGGGTGCCCCTCCACAAAGCAAGGGACGTGGGAGAGAGGGGCGCCCAGAGGTAGGAGACGAGGTCTCCACCGTTGGATCTTGTGATCCAACGGTGGTGATCGAAGCGTGGCGGGCGGGTAGGATTAGATCAGGGGCTCGGTGATGATGGCTGTGGTGGAGCCACGTGGCGAGCTGCGGACGAAGCGCCATCGGGCGGTTTGGATGAGACCGAGGGGCTGATCAAGCGGTCTATGAGTCGCCACGTGGCGTGCTCTGCGCGAGGCGTTGACGTGCGGCTAAGATGGAGCACGGGGAAGATCTGATGGCTATGGATTTAGGCGAGCGTGGGCAGAGCTGGGCCGTTGGATCTGAAGCGAGATCCAATGGCTGAGGATGCAGGCGGATGCGGCGAGGGGAAGCGGGCCGCGTGGCACAACCAGAGGGCGCCACGTGGCCTGCTATGAGTGGCTGGAGGAAAATACACGTGTAGAGAGAAGAGGGGGCCGAATTTGGAAAAACTCAAAACATGAAAGTTGTATATCTCGATGAGATCTACAAGTTTCATGTTGATCAAAGACGGAGATGAGGTCAAATATGATTCATAAATATAAAGATACAATTATACACCTATGTAGTATACAAAATGGCCCAAAAACCCAACTTTCTCATACGAGCTCCAAATTCAATGAAATTAGTCTCATTTTGAAGGTCTTGTAATATGTAGTATTCTAAGAGTAAGTAGACCTAATTCGGAGTTTGTATGAGGGCTTTATGTTTATTTTAGTGTACAAGGGGTCTAGGGTTTTATTGACTAATTTACAAGGGGCATTTTTGGCATTTTTCCCTATATTACTAACTAAGGAGTACATATTATAGAGAAGAGGTTATTTAAGAGAATGGATATTTTACAAGGGATTTTTGGCTTCTTATTTAAATGCAAATGAACTGCTAAGATGCGTGGATTATGAATGTCTGCATGAATGCTATTTATGCAATATAAAGGGAAATATGCCTCTATTTTCTCGGGAACAAGGCTCTATTTTTGACTTTTGAAGTGATGAATCACAGATTCATCAACCCCCTATACTTAAACCTTGCTCGTCCCCGAGCAACTAAATGATATGCAAGAGTGAAATGATTTTGGGTTCCAAACCAAGGTCATGAACAAAAGTTGAAAATGGAGCCTGACTCGACCTTTGGATTAATTGTGTGGCGGAACCTTATTTGGACCTGAACTTAAGACCTAACAGACTTCAAGTTCCACAAGTCTTCTATTCAAGACGCCTCAATAGTCAGGTCAGAACAAATCCTCAAACGCAAATTTCTGATGACTATGATTCTTACTTGTACTGTGTAAGTGATTTGTAACTCTCCACATCAGAAATGGCTCGGAACCAGCCTCCTCTAACAAGGTAACTCAATAACCCGGTTCGGTAACTCTTTCCTCGAGGAGCGGGGTATTCCCTTCTAAGTTCAAGTGCGACCAACTCAAGAGGAGGGGATAGAGAAAAGAATGGACGGTGGCCATGAAGCCACCTATCCCGGGATGCCTGACCAGTGTAGCCAAGTCATCCAGCTGCATTTTCTTTGCTAATATACATACTCCGACAGGTTTTTTTTTACTCGGACCTGTCTGATTTTTTTGGGATTTCTTGCATTTTTTTTCTTTTTTTTTCTTTTTTTTTGGAACTATATACAAGGTGCAGCATGTACATCAGGAGTTTTTCCTCTTGAGCCGGTAGACTATCCCTCTTTTGAAGCATTATTGCAACCCACAGCATCCCTTCCTTAGATGTCAACACCACCAGACTAGGTTGAGATGCACTACCCTCCCTAGAGGAGGACGGATGTTTCCACCCGTGTGCTACTCCAAGCTAAATGATTCTACCTACTCACCACCTCATCAATGAAGAGCTACATGCATAGTGCTTGTCCAAGTTAGGTCGTTATCTAAAAGAATCATGCGTATGCACGAGATATTCTACTTAGTCTAATCAAGATGACATGTGAACATAGACATGCGGACTCAAAGAATTAAGTCACTTGACCTGAGAAATCTTAACTCCATTTCCTATAAGGTTCCTCTGAAATTAGGTGGATTAAGGTCAAATCAAGTCCATCCTCAATATCTACTCATAACTTGGTTCAGAACCCACTAGCTTTTCACTTTTCATATGCAAAGTATGCAGATGAGATGAGATGTTATGCTATGAAAATGCAAGACTCTTTTTCTTTTTCTTAAATGCAGAGATGATATGCATGAGTAAATAAGAAGCCTTTTTGTTTTATTTTTCATTTTTTTTCGATTTTTACCCACCCGTAATTATTGTAAAATATATACAAAAATACGCGAAAGTACGAGCTATGGGTAAAGTATTTATGTAATATATACACGCCCCCCTATACTTAACGTGTGCTATGTCCTCAGAGCATGAAGAGCGAGGAAAAAGACATAGCTTGTGCTAAGCGTAGGAGAGCCAAAGGAACAAAAAGTATAGAAGTCGTCTCGCCCCCCTATACTTAGGCTCTGGCAGCCTAAGTGTAGAAGAAGATCAGAAATGGGGCGGACGAGGGAAAGATGGGAAGTGGATGAGTATCAATGCGGGCATCGGTCCCCCCTATACTTAGGCTCAGGTCATCCTAAGTATCGGTAGGAAATGAGTATGAGGACCAATGTGATCTGGAGAATGTACAGAGGACCGACTCAGGTGACCCCTCCCCCCTATACTTAGGATCTGGTCATCCTAAGTATAGTCCAAAATAATGGTTCGATGATGTGGGGATGGGTTACTAGAATCGCGGGGGTAAAGGATAGGATGTACAAGAAGAGTGATATATATATACAGATGAGTCGGTCTGAATCTTTCAAGATGCTGCTGATGGCTGGAGTTCATTGCTGCAAGGTCTCATGCGCGGCTTGATGTGAATCTGCTGTATCTGTCTCGCTCATGAATACAATCTCCTCAACATGGACTAACTGCTCATTGGATTCGACGAAGTGCTTCAACAGCTGTCCATTCACTAGGAATGTCGGTGCGTCGTCTGCAAGATCTGAGATCTCAACACATCCACTATCATGCATTGGAAGATCTTAAGCCTAGCATTGAACAACCATACCTTCTGTCCAGGAACAAAGGTCTTTCGTCTGATATATCTATCATGCCAACGCTTCACCTTGTCCTTGTACACCAAACTGTAGTCATATGCGCGGTTTCTGACTTCCACGAGCTCATTCAGATCCATGTCCCTTTGTTTCTTACCCAGGTGTGTGTTCCAGTTGACCTCCTTTATTGCCCATTCTGATTTGTGCACTAACTCTGCGGGCAAATGGCACGGCTTTCCGAATACCATTCGGAATGGGGAGGTGCCTAACGGTGTCTTGTAAGCCGTCCTATACGCCCAGAGGACTTGATCTAAGATCTGAGACCAGTCCTTCCTGTCCGGACGGATGAGATTTTGCAATATGGTCTTCACCTTCCTATTTGACACCTCAGCCATACCATTGGTTTGTGGGTGGTAAGGACTCGCGACACGGTGTTCGATGTTGTAGTCCTTCAGGAGTTTCTTCACTTCCCGATTCACAAAGTGGCTACCCCCGTCTGATATCATCATTTTGGGGATCCCGAACCTAGAGATTATGTGCTCTCTGATGAATTTACAGACAGTCCTGCTGTCTGCGGCTCGGGTCGGGATAGCCTCCACCCATCTGGACAGATAATCTACCGCAAGGAGGATATATTCGAACCCGTGGCTGACAGGGAATGGGCCCATGATGTCGATGCCCCAGGCGTCAAAGACATCACAAATGATGACCGGCTGCATTGGCATCTCATCCTTGGAACCAACGGTTTCTCCCATTCTCTGGCAATCTGGACACGACTTCGCGAAGGTTGTGGCATCGTGAAACAGAGTCAGTCAGTAGAAGCCACACTGAAGTACCTTCCATGCGGTCCTCTTCCCGGAGTGGTGTCCTCCTGCCTCCAAGCTATGGCATAAAGAAAGGACACTCTGGTATTCCTCCTGAGGAATACAACGTCTCCAGACACAATCCGGTCCTTCGAAGAAAAGGATGGGATCCTCCCAATGGTAGTGTCTTGCATCCGACTTTAGTCGGTCGATTTGGCTCTTGGGCCAATCTTCGGGAACTCTCTTGGAGACAAGATAATTCACGATATTGGCGTACCATGGGAGTGAGTCGATAACAAAAATAGACTCGTCAGGGAAGGTGTCTCGAATTGGTAAAACCTCGGAAGTATTAAGATCTTCGAGACGAGAAAGATGATCGGCCACTACGTTCTTCTTACCAGGTTTATCACGGATGTCCAAATCAAACTCCTGGATAAGTAAAATCCAACAAAGAAGACGCGCCTTCGCGTCCTTCTTCTCCATCAAATATCGTAGTGCCGTGTGGTCTGTGAACACAGTTACCTTGGATCCAATTAGGTGAGATCTGAATTTGTCCAAGGCAAACACTACCGCAAGCATTTCCTTTTCTGTAACTGTATAGTTACGCTGAGCAGAATCAAGCACTTTGCTTGCGTAGTGAATTGCAAACGGGACGCCATCTCCTCTTTGTCCCAATACAGCCCCAACAGCATAATCAGAGGCGTCCGTCATGATCTCAAAAGGTAGAGACAAATCTGGGGCTTGTAGGATGGGTGCGTCCATGATCATTCCTTGTAAAAGCTTAAAGGCCTCAATCCGGTTCGACGAAAAATCGGAGAAGCTTTGCGATCTTGATGGGAAGTTCGCTACGCGGATATTAACCGCGGATCTCCCCTGCAGGTCGTCGTCGCTCAACGTCTAAGGGGGAGCTGTCACCTCACAGATTAAACGGGGCTCGAACCTCTCTAACTCGTAGAATGGCAGATGCGACTGAAGGTCGCCAGTGGTGGCATATTTATAGGTTGAAGGTGGTGGGTTGGCTGGTGACGAGGCGAGGTTGGTGGTCGACGTGGGGCGACTCTGGTGGAGGTGGTGGAGCGTGAGGGAGCTGGCGAGGGTGAGGGATGAGTGGGGCTTATCGTGGGGGTGTTGGCGGACGTAGATGGTGGCTGACGTGCAGCCGGAAATAGAAAGGGGGTGCCCCTCTGCAAGGCAAGGGACGTGGGAGAGAGGGGCGCCCAGAGGTAGGAGACGAGGTCTCCACCGTTGGATCTTGTGATCCAACAGTGGTGATCGAAGCGTGGCGGGCGGGTAGGATTAGATCAGGGGCTCGGTGATGATGGCTGCGGTGGAGCCACGTGGCGAGCTGCGGACGAAGCGCCATTGGGCGGTTTGGATGAGACCGAGGGGCTGATCAAGCGGTCTATGAGTCGCCACGTGGCGCGCTCTGCGCGAGGCGTTGACGTGCGGTTAAGATGGAGCACGGGGAAGATCTGATGGCTATGGATTTAGGCGAGCGTGGGCAGAGCTGGGTCGTTGGATCTGAAGCGAGATCCAACGGCTGAGGATGCAGGCGGATGCGGCGAGGGAAAGTGGGCCGCGTGGCGCAACCAGAGGGCGCCACGTGGCCTGCTATGAGTGGCTGGAGGAAAATACACGTGTAGAGAGAAGAGGGGGCCGAATTTGGAAAAACTCAAAACATGAAAGTTGTATATCTCGATGAGATCTACAAGTTTCATGTTGACCAAAGACGGAGATGAGGTCAAATATGATACATAAATATAAAGATACAATTATACACCTATGTAGTATACAAAATGGCCCAAAAACCCAACTTTCTCATACGAGCTCCAAATTCAATGAAATTAGTCTCATTTTGAAGGTCTTGTAATATGTAGTATTCTAAGAGTAAGTAGACCTAATTCGGAGTTTGTATGAGGGCTTTATGTGTATTTTAGTGTACAAGGGGTCTAGGGTTTTATTGACTAATTTACAAGGGGGATTTTTGGCATTTTTCCCTATATTACTAACTAAGGAGTACATATTATAGAGAAGAGGTTATTTTAGAGAATGGATATTTTACAAGGGATTTTTGGCTTCTTATTTAAATGCAAATGAACTGCTAAGATGCATGGATTATGAATGTCTGCATGAATGCTATTTATGCAATATAAAGGGAAATATGCCTCTATTTTCTCGGGAACAAGGCTCTATTTTTGACTTTTGAAGTGATGAATCACAGATTCATCAGCAGGGTACCTTGAAAGTGTTATATCCTCCTACATATCACACTCGAGAAGTAATGCAAGCTGATTAATGAAAACTGAGGTCCGGTTGGGATCTAAACACTCATACTCAAAGAAATCATAATACTCATTAATAGTTAGGATGTAAGCTTGATGGGAGGGGCTAAGAAGGTGGTGCATATGAAAATGTAGGTCCCCAGTAAACAACATCCACTAGAATGGCTCAAGGTATTGGTCAAAATGATCTATGTGCTCTATGGGGATATGGAAGTCAGGGGGAGGAAAATAGATCGGTTCATAGGATGGGTGATATAAAGGGAGTATTAGCCTCGTCTCCTGTAGTACCAACAAAGGTGGTACAACAGGCTCCTGAAACATGACGTGCAGAACCGACTCAAATGTTTACATAGGTATATGAAAATAGTCTACATCAATATCATCATCCATAATCTGGGTATCCTCAATGATCACATCCTCAACCTTGTGTGCCAAAGAAGAAACCTCAAAAATAGCTGCACACAAATTGGATCCATCATCCACCACATGAAGCACACTCATTCCAGTATCAAATCACTACTATCCTCAATGTGATCCTCATCATACAACACAACAAGCCTAATAGTAGAAGAAGGTTAAATGGGAGGGAACAAAGATGGCAGGTGAGACATACGAAACAAAATCACTGAAAGGACTCCAACCGTTTGAGGATTGAGGTCAAACTATACTATGGAAAACCATCGCCCAAGAAGAGAGTCATCTTGACTCGGACCAGGAATGTAGACATGACAGTAATATGGGATAGAAGAAGCCGCAAGATCAGGCTGAAGATACGGATATCCCATTATCACCATGCAAATGAAAAAAATGGACTCAAGAAATGAAAAGAAGAAAAGATTCGAAGACTGATAAATTGAAGGAATGATAAACACACTCGGATCCAGTGTCCGCAATCAAACACTAAGCAAACACTAGTTCACTAACTCGACACAATGAAACCCATAAGAGATCGATCTTTTATCTTTTATGTTCTTAAGTGTAGTCTCCTAGAATGATCGTTCTCAAGTGGACAAACCACGCCTACTTGAACACAAAACACTTTGTCTACAATCGGAGGCAAGTGCTTGTAACAATTAATAGGGCCCAAGAGCCGACCAAAGCACTTAAGGCACAAAACCAGGGATGGGTCTCTAGTCCTTAAGGGTGCGTGGCTCAATCAATCAGAATACAACTTGTGTACAACGAGGGAGTTGTTCTTTCCAAGACATTGAATACAATTACATTTGATTATAAGGTCTAATAAAACTATCAGTCCTGGTGTTATTTCTGTTATCACTTTTTTTTGTTATTTTTCATTCAAACGCCTAACGAGGTTTCACTTCCTTTGGTATCCAAGGTGATCAAAAGCAAAGAGATAGATCTGAAAAGCAAAGCAATCATAAAGCCAATTATGAATGCTGAGTCAGGCTCATCTTTCTTCCCAGCTCTCTTCATGTAGGATGCTATATAGAAGTGAAACCTATGCTATATACAGATGTAAAGCCAATGAAATCACCCAAATTGAGGAATTTATATTATCATAAATAACCGTATGTTAAATGCTTAGGTCAGAAACCTAAAAGTGTGATCTTTGAAGGTCGTCGGTGTCTAACAAATCGAATCCTACAATCGTTGTATCGACAATTTTATGACATTCGCTATCAGACCATTAATTTGATCTAAGTCCAAGCAAAGAATCTATGGACACATGGAGTAACATGGAGGTGGGACATGGATTATTTAGTCAAGAAATCTTAATCTAGGGCTCAATCATACAAAAGAAGGAGAAAATGAAGTCAAAAAACTCAAAACATGAGAAACAAAGAAAAAGAAAGGCGAGAAAACCACAAAAAAGTCGACAAAGTCCCTCAAGTATGTAATCACCTAGGTAATGCACCTTGAATATCAAAGTGTTTGAAATGTCTAATTATTACAAATTATAAATCTCTCTCTCTCTCTCACTTAAATACAAACTAAACTAAAAGTACAACTACTCTAAAATATCCTCTAGGTTTTTCCTATGTTACTCTCTCCTATTGGCTTATTTCTGAAAAGCTGCCTCCACATTACATGGTTGCATAGGATTCCAAGGAGCACCTCCCTCAATTAGCAGTCCCTCATAACAAAGATCAAACAAAGATATGGTCATATTAGTTTTATAAAAATAAAATTAGAGAAATAAATACTGGAAATAAATCTGACGAAGAGGCAGAGAAACAATCTATGCGGCATGTCTCCCGGGCAACGGTACAATTTCTTGAACTTGACTTTTGTGAGGGTCTTATATTCTCACAAATCAAGAACATTGTCTCTAAGGAGACAACTCACCAAACCCGAAGCAGACAACAATCAACCCACGATGAATGATAAATAAATGCAAGAGTGTGAGTGAAAAATAAATTTTATTTTAACTCTGCCTAGATGTGTGTAGTTCGAGTGTGTAGAATTTCGAACATAAGAAGTAAACGTGATAGATAGAGGAATCCAAATTAATTATCTCTAACAGAATTTAATTCCTGATTATTTCCTTCTCGTTGCCTTTATATTTTTGGTTTTTTTATGTGTTCTAAATTTTTCATGAATTTTTAATATTTTATATTTTTTGTTTTTAATTTTATAATTTTTATTTTCTTTTTGTTTTTTTTAAATATTTAATTTCCTTTTATTTTAAATGATATTATAAGTATATTTATCTATATATAATAAGATGTATAATATAGTGTCTATATATATGATAAATATATAAACATTCAGAAAATATAAATAAGTACAATCATTCATATTTTCTTAAGGTTTTAAAAATATATTTGAAGTATTTAAATTTGATATAATATTAATAATAACTATATAAGTATACAAGTACTAGGTAGGGTTTCTAATTTATAAATATACTATATATAGTAAAAACATCAAAATGAAGTATTTTTGAATTTTTAATATTTTTTATTTTGGAATTATTTTTTTTATAATTATAGCTAATTTTTAGGTATTTATAAAGTATTTACATTGTCAAAAATATGATGATAAAAACAGGCTACGTTATTTGGAGATTAAAAATAGATAATTAGTGTAAAATTACGTAAAATTATTTTTAATATATATTATATAATTAAAATAAAAATAAGAAGAATAAATCTATTATTTGTTTTTAGAAAATTTTATTATTTTTTACGGTTTTTCAATTTTTAGTTTTTCTTTTTACACTTTTTTATTTTTGGTCTGCAGTGGTATTATACAGTAATACATATATTTTAATTTTTATGAATTTTTTAAAATTGATTTTATAACTTTTTTAAGCTACACAATAAATAGATTCTTTGTTTTTTAAATTTGATAAATAGTGATTTGAAGAATAATTCCTTACTAAAAATATATGCGCTAGATTGATAATTAAGGCACCTAACCTAATTTTTCTATAATTTTAGAGCATTGGAGATATTTAATAAAAATATACTCAACAAAAGAAAATACAATATTACAAGGGATATATATGTAATTAAAATAAATTTTATATGCATTTCTGAAAACTCCAACAAGATCCAAGGTCAATCATGAAAAATTCTCAAATATATTGATATTATTACACATTAGGAGGGGTATTTTGCAAGTAACAAAAAGTTCAGGGTCAAACATGCAATTTTCTTCAAAATATTAAACTTAATGTTAAATTTACAATATCAAAACTAAATAGAATAAACTAGAGTGGCTTAGGCATAAAAATGCTAAGCACCCAATAAAGTTTTTATGAGTATGTGAGGTGAACTAGTAGATGACCTACGTGTAAATAAAATAAATACAAGGGTCCAATTTGCAAATACTACAAAATATTTAAACTATAGAGGATTGTTTTGATGCTAAAAAGTAAATACAAAAATGCTGGGGTTTGGATGCGTAATTTACCACCGACCACTCCCCAATGGACAGTGGCGATGGATTCACTTATCCACATTGCAACTTCTGGGACCCGATGACGGTTCGGAGATGGAGGGTGAAGAATAGATCTTGCCTCTGATTTGATAGCTCTTGGGAAATAAATTGGATGGCACATGTGCACTTTGAGTCTCATTCTTCATCGAATGATAACGGAATGCTTCAGATGAACTGGGGAAGAATAAATACGCTATGAGCATGGATCTCAACTCCTCGGTAATTTTGATGACTTCTTACGTTGCTGGGATGCTCAATCATATCCTGGGAAAATTCCGCGACTATTGGTGCATTTAAATGATTCCCGACCCAATTGATGGAGGTCTAGAGCATCGTGGGAGCATAATCGACCCAGAACTCCTATGCATCATTGTAATCAAACCCAGATGGGCCACTTTGGTGACCAACCTACACAGGAGGCACAAGGGAATGAGGGCGATGGATTCTTCCCTCCTATCAGGTGGAAATGATGTGTAGTGGATCATGGCAGAGAGGATCTAATGAAGGTGGTGTGGGGAACCATGATGACTTTCTCCAGGAGGAGTCCAGGTGATATAAGTGTAGTCAAATGTGGAGTAATGGAAGGGGAGGGAAATGGGATGGTCTCGGGGGGTCGGAACAGGTGCGAAGACGACGAAATGGTGGCTGGAGACTAGTGCTCTGGTGAGTGGAAATCTTTGGGTATGTGCTAGCTGCTCCGAGAATAGGGAGCACACTAAGCTACGCTAGGAGATCCAGCGAGGGCTTGGAGTACCTCCTCTCCCCCTCACACACGGTGCAAATCATTAGAGGAGAATTATGTTACCATACTCGACTCAATTTTGCATATATTTGAGGGATCCAGTGAGAGAGAAATGATCGAATTCATAAAGCAGGCAGAGAAGGGGCTTATGTATATGGTGTGGTTCGATTGGAGATTGCACTCGATTCAAAGGCCCTATGATCGAGAAATCATGAGGGCGTGTAAGAAAATTGAATGAGGAAGAAAAGTCGACAAGGAATTGAGCCAAATCGATGCAATGAGCAATTATGAGATTGTGAGAAATGAGGGGATCCTCTTCAAACAGCTGCATGTCTATGACGAGTGAGGGGTTGACCGAGGTCATGTGGACTCGCTCCTCATTGGTCAATGTCAGCACATAATAGGACAAAATAAGTGGAAAAGAATAAATAATACGAAATAAAATAATAAACGAATTAATTAAATAAAACATAAAAAAATAAAAAAAATGTTTATTATTTTATGTAGTATTTAATCTTGATCTTTTTTATTTTTACAAGGTTACTAAAATTTACATGTTAAATTATAGGTGAAAATACATGTATTTGATATAATTTATTTTTATTTTTGTACTTTAAATTTTACTGTTATCTGCTGGTATTTTATATATTGATAACTTATTTAAATACATATACACATATTTTTGTTGTAGTTTTCTGATGCTTTTTCTTAACTTAAAGAATTAAGTATATATATTATTTGCTTGAATTATGGCTTTAGGTTAATTATATATAAATTCTAACTTAATTTTATTTTATTATATTTTAATGGTTTTTTTAATTTTACCATTTAATTGTGTTTTGTATAATATTTAAAAATATAAGAAAGTAAAAAAATAAAGAATAAATGAATTGAATTTTATATACATGTATATTGCATAATGAGGGCCTAAAAGCCAACTTTTGCATCTTAGCTGCAAATTCAATGAAACAAACTTTATTAAATAGATATTTTAATTATATGAATAATAAAGGTGAGTTTGGTTAATTTGGAATATGTATGGAGAATGTACAGGCCTTGGAAGTTTTCATTGTGGCTTTATATTCTCTGTGGGTCGGACACACTCAAAATTTTTTAATGAAATCAATTTTGTATTTTTCTTTTTTTTTGTACAAAATTTAACATGAGTGTTCCATTATTTGAGATGTAAACAATGAAGACTATAATAGGTCCCAAAAGGCAATTATTGAGATAGAAAATTAATGTTTTTTAGGCTATGTTCTGTACAATTGATTTGCCCTATCTCACCCTACTTGATTCCTTGTCGACAAAGTCATCATGATGATTTGGTCTCAGGCTCTAGGATCATTTAGTGTCTTTGATACTTCATTTCTTTTTTTTCCTTCCTTTATTCTTTTATTTTGGTATTAAATATAATATTTTTATACAACATTTGTATATTAATTATTCAATGTTATTTTGTACAAATTAATGCTATATACATGTATTTATTTAGGGATTTAAGGCCAAAATGAAATAATAAAGTTGATGAAATGGAGATTCATCAACTCCTATACCTTTGCTTGTCCCTAGCAAAAATGTATTCTAATAAGTGCATAAAAAGAAAACAAATAAAAGAAAAGGAAATAAATTATATTGATTTTAATATTTAAATTTGTCTTCATAAAATCAAATTTTGGAGCTTAGTCAAACCTTTAGGAATTAAAGTTTGGTCAGAACCTTGTTGGGAAGTGGACTTGAAACACAATAGTCTGTAAGAGCCACAAACGTTGTACAAGTCTCCTCAAAAGCCTAATCAGAACAATTGTATGTAAGACGCAATCCCTTATGATTATGAGTCTATCGTGTACATCGTAAGTGATATGTTGCACCTCTCGGTTGAAGTGATAAGGAGTCAGTATTCTCCGACATGGAGACCCTATTTCCACTATCCAGGCAACTCTTCCATCAATAAGGGGTGTATTCCCTTCTAAGATGAAATGCATGATATATTCTCACTTTATCACCTTTATTCTTTCAATTTGGCCTTAAATCACAAGCTAAATGCATGTATATATCATTAATTTTCGAAAATAAACACTCTTTAAATTGAACAAAATATTGTATAAACTATTGTATAATTTATGTATTTAAATCCAAAATAAAGGAATATTAAAGTTATGGAAAAAACCTTAAGTGCATTACGAAAGCGTGAGGATCACATCATAGTCGAACGGGTGAGACTAGTCACACTAGTTGCTCTGGGCAGTAGAATTTAAAAAAATCAAATGATGAAATCACCTTATTTGAGAACACTTCTCAAGTCATTTCATCAAGATCACAAATAAGTTCAAAGGAATAATTCTTGAATCATGATCGCGATCGTCAGTCTCTGAAGTAAGAGATTCCTTGTATGAAGTCTGATCCAATGAAGGTCTCACTTGCGGGTGCGTAGATGAACGTGTCCTTCCCGTAATCTAAGTTGATGATCCAAGCAAGGAGACTCATGATTTTAACGCACGAAATTCAGTGTCTTATTGATGAGTGAAGCTCACCGAAGAAAATGGACATCCACGAGCTGTCGATCCGACAACACAATAGTGTTACGACAATTGCGAGGTTCTCTAGGTCAACAATTTGGACATCCATATTGTTGAGAGAGAGGACGCATGAGATTATAAGAGAGAGAGAGTTATCTCTTGCAATTATTGTGTGTATTAAAAAGATAGGGCTACCTTTCTTTTTATACTAAAATTGATGGCCATGGATCTCAATCCGTCTGCAAACAAATTCAATGGTTGAGATTTATTTGTGCTTTCAATAACTGGCCATTATTTTGTTGCATAAATTAGCAATAACAATTTGTTGTATCAAAATAAATTAAATATAACGAAGATCCATCAATATAATTCAATTTAAATCAAAAGAACTAAATATTGAATAAATAGGAAGAAGAATGAGTCTCCTTCCATATATAGAGTGAATGGCCACCAAGTTGAAGAGCTCAAGTTTGTCGTCCACTACTTGTAAGGAAAGGAGCCTCATGCGTTTCAAAAGTGTTGAGATCTCATATATCAACTTATATTCCATATGTGCAAAAACATTTTGTTTCAAAATTGTTCACAAAAATAAATAATTATTCTTTTGTGATATTTTCAATCATGCCATTGATAATTGTGAATCATATTCATACATCCAAAATAAAATATAAATTGCATTTACAATTAATTGTTCAATGTTTACCTAAATCACATCAAATATTAATTCATAAAAACAAATTACAATTATCTCTATCTAATATATTATAAATCACATTTATAATATCCATGAATAATATGGATGGTACTATCAACATTATTCACATCCTTGATAATTGAATCACAATTCATCATCTTGGATGTCCATTCTCATGTGCCCAAATAATATGAATCAAATTCATATTATTCATAACAAGTAAATCACATTTAATTATTCATTTTCTAAATGTTTAGATATTTTTATCAACAATGAAAATATTCTTGAACACATTCGAGAATAATAAGCTTTTTCCACGATACTTGGAGATAAGGATAGAGTGATTGTATGTTCCATCTATAGTGACTTGGATATTGAGACCATATCTCATATCTAGATCAAAGGAACCTCCAAAAGATGCTTGATTAAATCAAAGCCATACTAATCTTCTCATTGCATCGGAATCGTATTCAGATTAATGCCCAACATTTTAAATCAAAGCTGTACTAATCTTCTCATTCCATCTGAATCATATTCAGATTAATGTCCAACATTTTAAATCAAAGTCGTACTAATCTTTTCATTGCATTTGAATCGTATTCAAATTAATGTCCAACATTTGGACCAAGATCAGATTACTTCTCTATTGAGAGGAATCACTAAAATCCAAACCTATTTCATCACTCCCTGAAAATTAAAGCATCGTGGTTATACAATCGTTTACGATTACATCACCCTCGAGTATTCCTTAATACATGTACATCCTGCATAATGGAAGACCTAGAATAAACCCACAGATTTATATCAATTTAAAATTGTCTTATTCAAGGTTTTATCATTAAGTTTCTCATTTGATCATTGGGATTTGGTATGGATCGTATACTTCCTAAAAGCATATATCAGAACCAAGTATTGATCTATACATTCAAAAACCATATATCAAACATACAAATTTAGTCAAGCTTCCGAAGCGAGATGACCGTGCACGAAATTCAATCCCAATATGTCATGAGTGAGGCCATATCTTCCTAGTTCAGTAATGAACATGTACGAACCCTTTGAGAAATCGTATTGCTGATATGCCATTGTATGCACTCCAGCTCATCGATAAATATACCTTGATTCGATCATCAACCTAACAGTCTGCAAAATGTACAGACTCAAACATATAGTAATACATCTGTCTTCGGTCAATGGATGTGTGCCTATATCGTGACAGTGTACGACATAGGTCTTGCATATCTAGATTTCGTTAAGTCAACACTTTGACCTAACTTATCTAACACCTCTGAAACTCTATTCCTTTGCGGTAGACCTGCAACAAGAGCTCGGTTAGATATCAACCTTTATAGAAGAATTTCCATCTTCTTCTTAGGTTTGAGATCTTCTCTTAATAATCACTTGACAATGCTTAATGAGCCCTCAATCTAGCTCTTTAGATCTCATTCATGCACCAGCCTCTATGATACAACATTCAAATCAAAAGTTGTATGACCATTAAGATGGCCATGGTACATAACCTAAATTGTACTAAGGGACCTATTTTGCAAAAAATTTTTTCTTGATTTCAGATCAATGAATGATGTGATAACATTTATTGTATAATGGCGCATCGTGGGCTCGCGTGTCCAACAATCTCACACTATCTCAAAGAGCCATTAATGGGCTAATCTTTAAACCAACACTCATGTGCTAATCATAAGCTATTTAGAAAATTTGATTTGTAAGCTGACTAGTCACTCTGTTACTCAGAGACTATAACAAATCATTTTACGGTACTTGCATATCTCCTAGTAACAATACTCTCACCCGTTGTTAATGTTGCATCTTATGCAACGAAGACTTCATCTTGTTAAAGCAAGTATAGTGTTTTTGCTACAACCCAATAGTCTTTATAACTAGTATGTAATTACTTTTATCCTTATCAAGATGCCCTTACTCTTAGAGATCTCTATATCCTAAGGTATCTGCAGTTAAGACATTTTAGATCACTATCTATAAAATCTTATGTTCTTAAAGATAAGACTTGGAGATCACTATCCCTAAAGTCTTGTCATCTTTGAAGGTTTTTTTATTATTGCAATCAATTGTTTCATCTCAATAATAGGATTCACAACTATTTACTACTCCCACTACATGGTAGACATCTAACTTTTATACACATCTAGCACACACCAGGTTTTTAGTAACTAATGCACAAGGGCAAGCAATTTTAGCATTCACTTTCTCAATTCCTTGAGGTGATAACCCTACAGATAGGTTAGTATCATATCTTTAGTGAAGGAAGCCTTTATTGGGATCTTTCTAAAAAATTGGGACATATCCAAGGTGTACTACTAATGTGACGGTCCCAACACCCTCTCCTCTTTGCTTCTTAACAACTTCAGAACAAAGATCTAAGAGGCATCCTTGAGATCTTTCCTCTCAAGGTATGTAACAACCAGATTATAAAACAACTTATTATCATCCTTATATCATTGCAAATGATTGGTATATTATATACATTTAGGATGATGAACAAAATGACACTCCAACTAAGATTCACATGGTTCACCAAGATTTTATATGAAATCATATTCTTTAAAATTTCATTAAATATGATGTTTCGGCTACTAGAAGCTCATTTGAGTCCATATATGGACTTCGCTTACATAGTTTTCATTCCTCAAGTATGAATCCCTCGGGCTACTTCATATGAATAACCTCGGTGAGGAATTCATAGAGGAATGCAATCTCGACTTCCATCTCGTAGATGTCATAATCAAGTTGTGTAACTACTATTAGCAATATTCTGATGGGTTTAAGCAAGGTGACTGAAGAGCAAGTCTCATCACAAGCGATGTCTTCTCTTCGTGTGTATATTTTGGATTCGAGCCATGCATTGAAGGTCTCTACCTTCTCATCAGGTTCCCTCTTTCTCTTGAAGATCCATTTACACCTACCAGGTCTTATCCTGATAGGTGGATACTCAGGGGTCCATATACAACACTTGTATATGAAGTCTAGTTAAGACATTATTGCTAACATCTATCTCTCCATGTCACGATACTTAGAAGCTTCATGACATGAAGTCATATCATTGTCAAACTTACTTACACATGGAATACATCCTCAAACTCATTTGAAGAGGTATGAGTGTTTCATCTTTAATTGTTAATGAGTTCCTTTACTTCTTTTACATCTTGATTCTAAAAAAGTATTTCTCTTGTAATCACATTCTTGTAGATGAAATCCTTTACGAATCTCGAGGTCATAAAGTAGATAACCGATACCAAAGTTTATATTCCTAATGTACTAGAACTTCTTTAGTGTTAGATTCTTGCTTGCTTGCATCCATGATATGGGCATGGACGAAGCAACCCTAAATGCTCAAGTGTCCAACACTGGGATAGGTTTCAAACCA
Source organism: Ottelia alismoides (assembly GCA_037367405.1). Classification (NCBI taxonomy): domain Eukaryota; kingdom Viridiplantae; phylum Streptophyta; class Magnoliopsida; order Alismatales; family Hydrocharitaceae; genus Ottelia; species Ottelia alismoides. Next base: position 19,553 of record JAZKJV010010931.1, on the reverse strand, counting down.
TAACTTAGGATGTTTTCGGATTTATATTTGCATGGAATCTTATTAATGATATATATTGTAGTCTCTATAACATATATATATACCTAGACACTATGAAGTGATTATGTTAATATTCATCATTGATTAAATCATGTCACACATGATCCAATTGCATCTCCGTACAACTCTGTCGAGTTTAGGTGTATTAGGTGGAGTGAGATAGGAATGATATTCCTTTCTCCATATAGTATTCCTTGAGTTCATCTAGTAGGTACTTGCTACCTTGGTTACATCTAATTCATTTCATATTCCTTCTAACTTTGGTTCTCAATTGAATTTGTGAAATCTTGGGACATTTCAAAGGTTTCTATGGTGAAGGGAAGAAATCTCGTGTCACAAAAAAACATCAATTGATATCACATACCATTAATGTTTATTATTATATTGGTGATCCACATACATCAATATGTATGCAAACTTGAATACCTTAGCATCTTACACCATTCCTAGAGAAGGGTGCATTGGACATTTTATTTTTAATCTATATTCATAAATATGTAAGATTTGAATGTTTACACAATCTAAAGTTCAACATCTTACTACTCTATTGATCTTATCAACATACATATGTCTAAGGCTTGATGCTAGATCATTGTTAAATGATCTTCATCCTTCTATTTATCTTTTATGGTTTAAATTCTGGTATTAGAAATGATAATGAACCATTCATTAATTTTCTAGTTTAGCAGAGTCCTGTAGGTGTTAGATTACAAGCTAAAATTTGTCCATCATAATAGATCTATTCGAGAATGCACGTTTATTTCCAATATTTAGAAATAAACAATGAATGTATTCTAATATGTAGGTCATAGAAAAATTCTCTCAGACTAAGGGCTCCCTCGCTAAAATATGCAGTTTATCCATCCAACGGAGATCGTTGCAACAATTGCATCAACATCCATGTGAATGACTATTAAACCTTAAGCTCAAATTTTCGAGCCTTCTAAAACATATGCAACCGATTTCAAGTGTTATTAGAAGAATGATATACAATTTTAGACTTCAATCTTATATAATAAGCAAGTCATTTTCAATGATTACATGTAGATGTGTATATGATGATGTAGTATCCGAGTCTTTCTATAAGGATCCTAGATAGCCATACTATCAATACATCACCTTTTTGCAGTAATGGCATTCATCCAACTCTTTGGATGTCACAATGCGTGGAAATCGTAGAAGTATATTCAAATTGTTGACTTTCCTTCTTACTTGAGTCAAACCCATGCTTCCATTGCACTTCCTTCATCTATAAACAACCATTTCTTTGGACATAGGATCTCTTGCGTCAAACTCAAAAGATTTCAATATAAGAGCATTTCAACATGTATACATGCTTCATTCAATTCATACAATAATAATATTTTGAAGCTTCTTGAATGACTTGAGTATAGATAGTAGAATGATAACACTCATCATATCTGCATCCATCTTAACTATTAAAGGCTTTGGTTCAGGAAGGTACTGAAACATTTTGAGTACATCTTCTCTTATTGAGCTACCATTCTTCATAATGTAACAAATCATGTCATTCTTGATTAAATGTTGAGAGCACATATGTCTGCCAAACATCTTCTTAGTTATTACAAGGATTTTTGAAAATTACAATCATCATCGACATGATACTTCAAAAGAACATTCTATGAGAGATCAAGACTACAGAGACTTACAAACCCAAGATTGTTGTCCTATTGTCTATTTAATTGTCATTCCTCATTATTACGAGGAAACATGCACATTGCAACCACAAACATTATGTATCGAATTGCAAGTACAATATCTTGATCATGGATACAATCCTTGATACTGGTTATTATCGAGTATAGTTTGGTGTGGGTTTAATGTAGGTCATCTGAAATAAGAAATATTTGCATAAATACATATTATACTTTGATTATGGATTTTATATCAAAGTTTTCTTATCTTGTCAACTCTGAAAGTCCATTCCCTTACTCACTTTCATAGTAAGAGACATACTTATTGCTATATATCTAGCAACAACCGGAATCTCTTTTTATACCATTGTTACATAACAATAATATGAGAAATTGTAACTCACGTAAAAATAATCAGGAACTCATTCCTCCTTGCATGTTTAACTTTCATTTCCCAATTCGATCTTTACACTCAGGCCAACCACCCCTAAGGCAATATTGACATGTCATTAATTGAACAAATCATCAACATGATTAGAACTTGCTAAACACATTCCAATATCGCCCCAATAATATGAGGAATCGATGTTGAGTTCACTATGCATATGAACTTACTCTTTCGAGAAGCAAAGATCCCGATCCATGTACGCATATATGTAGGAGCTGTCACTTCGGGCATGCATCTCCAACATATAATCCATGGTGACGAAACCCTTCGCCTTGACGAAAGACTATGGATGTCATTTATATGATCCTCCGTATCATCTTCAAATTTTAATTGATTATTTTGAATCATATTCACATAATTAATTCTTCCAAGGGAATTGTAATCTATATATAAATATAGATTGTGATAATTATTATCTAGTTAACTTAATAATATTAAATCAATAATCCAATCTGTATCCAACGAACAATCGTGATTGTTACATGAAGGATGATATAATCTCAAAATACGCATTATTCAAATTTTAATAATTAGAAATATACATCATGATCATTTCAAGGATTATCCTTTCCTTACACGCTGTCTTGGCCAATACACATAGTATGAGGGAGAGACCTCTCATGTAGCAACCTGCTACCCCAACGATTCTCGACTAGACACCATATCCACCTCATGTGATATTATCATTTCGCATTTCAGATGATATTTGGCCTTTCAATCGATATAATATTTATACCATTTTGATTAATATTATAAGGAGATTTTCTAAACAAATCCCCAATCCTATTCAAGTAACAATGTTTGTTGGAAAGTTCGTAATAACCAAATCGATCAAGATCAACTATCTTGTCATGTTGGGTATTGTCATTCAAAAATATTTATATTAATTAAATATTTCCAAATATTTAACAACTATTTATTCCAAGAGATTAACCATTAATTTTCATGAATTAATTGAATGACAATCACAAGTCTTATTAAATTTTGTTAAGTTTCCAGCAGTAATAAATGTTTGCCAAATCTAACAAATATTGAGCAAATAAACTACAAATCAAGAAAACAAAATTTCCTTGTTTAGATAATTTGATTTGCAAAAAAATCCAAGCGATAAAAATGCATTTATCGGCATATTAAAACAATCATAATCTCTAGGTTACGTTCAAAAAATCCATTCACGTAGTAGTAGACACATGTATACTAAAATGGTCATAACTTGAGCAAATGGATTCCAAAATAAGCAAACTCAAGTCCTATTTGCTAATTTGCTGGAGAACGTAATCTATGATGAATGCATGTTTGAAGCATTTAAATGGGGAGAACAAATCCTACAAAATAGGATTTTCGGTATGAAATGCGATGAAAATTCGTAGAAACAAAAAAGCCCATGTCATCCTAGGTTCATGGACAATATCCGACACCTCCAACTTGATGCTCTGATATCACTTTAAGGTTGTGGGAAAAACCTTAGTCGCATCACAAAAGCATGAATATCGCATCACATGCGACCGAAAGCGACAAGTCACACTAGTTTATCCGGACAATAGAATTTTAAGAAATATCAAAAGATGAAACCACATGATTCGAGAAGACTTCTTAAATCGTTTAATCAATATCACAACTACGTTCAAAGAAATACCTCTTGAAGCGTGGTTGCAATAATCAATTTCTAAAGTAAGAGATTTTCCTTTTTAAGGTCCGAACCGATGAAGGTCGCACTTGCAGGCACATGGATGAGACGCGTGCTTCATGTAATCCAAGTTGATGATCAAGCTACATGTCCCTGATGAATCCCTTATCATCACTCTTTATTCTTTTATTTACCTAATTATATTATATTAGCAAAGCATCATGTTAGATATAAATACAATAAGATAGCATTATGCATGCATTTGTTAATATTGCATAATTAGCATGTATTTATGCAAAAAATAAAAGAATAAAGAAAAAGAAAAAGGAAGGAGGTATTTAGAATAAATACAGAGTGACTCGAACACCATGAGAAGGCCAAACATTGGCATGATCGCCAAATAAAACAAGTATCAAGAGATATGGCCAAATCTATATTATACATATCATGGGTGTAAATAAATAATTGTTTGTCAAAATAAAAATATTATTCTTACCTCCTTGTATATAGTCCTAAAAATAAAATAAAAAATAGAAAATAAAATAAAAATAAAATAAAAGTCTCTCTCCATTGTACAAAATACATGTACATATTCTTTCTTCTCTATTTATTTTATACCTGTAACTAAATAATAAAGATACAATAAAAATTATAATATACTCCACAAATTATATTGTAAATAAAAAAAATACAATTGGGGTAGTTATGTAAAAAAAACAATTGTAAAAAATACATAGGTATATTATACATGTATATACTACACTATACCGTATATGGACTAATTTATTTTTCAAAAAAATAAATAAAAATCACATTTTAAAAATTAACAAACATTTTTTATTTTATACACTTTTTCATTTGAAATTGTTTACTATTTTTTATTTACATTATATGTATTTTGTATATTCTATTTTTCTAATTGGTCCACGTCAGGTTGTTGGCCTAGGTCAACCCCCTCCTTCTGGGCTTGGCCCGACCCGATCTTTTCGCCAGACCTTTTTCATCGAATATCGTCGGGCGGATCACGCAATCCCTTGACTTGATTTTTCTCACATGGACTCTCCAAGGATCCATGACCATCGCGGATCCCTAGGAAGGCACATATCTCCTACGGTACGCGTGCCCTTGCCCGGTTTCTCCCCGCCTCCTGGGAACCTTATAAAATATCTCATCCGCCTCCCAAGAGAGGGATCTCGTGCCTCGCTCCCATTTCTAACCCTTAGCCACCTCCAGCTGAGTGACAGCTGCTCGTAGCACCGCTCGGCGCTCGATTTGGTTTAGGGAGCCAACGCTCAAACTTTGTGGCTGGACCTCCACAGCGAGTAGCCACCCCCGACATCCGCATCGAGGTCGAGGCCATCACCCCGACGGTCATCTTCGTCTGGAGCTCAGGAACACTCCTCGATCTTGGAGGATGCTCCAGAATCTTTTCGATTGCTCGTTGGTACCCTTTATATCATTCACCTTTTCCATTTCGATCCAATCATTCCATTTAGTGTCGCCGCATGTTCACCTGCTCCGACCAGCTGGTCTGAGCCTCGTTTTCCACATCTAGCCGCTTTAGTAGACACGTACGCTCGCCCCCCATCTAGCTCTGCAACCTGATCATCCTTAGCTTTGACCATCCAGTCGAGATTAGGGCCTAGATCTCCCCTACCACCTTTGCCAGAGATCGATCATCTCTTCCCTCTGCTTCTTTGGCTTTTAGCGTCAATAATACTGATCGGATATCTACCCCGAGTCCCAGCTTTCCCTTGCAGGTATTTGCGCATGCGGTGACTCCCTATTTCACCCATATGAGGTTTGCCGGAGTAGCAGCTAGGCCTCCATCATCGTCACGCTCATCCGGCCGGGGATTTCTCCCTCGGACCCGCTCAGTCGACGTGGAAGCTTCCCACGGCCGCTCCTGTGCCTTCCGATCGGCCATCAGAGCTGATGATCGCCTCCATGGCTCTGGCGAATTTCATTCCAGCGTTGTTCTTCCAGACGTGCTATGCACCGTCAGATCAGCCAGCCCTCTCAAGATCAAATCCACCTCGCCAACACCGCAAGCTTTTCAGACCGTTGGATGCCAGGTCTGGCGCATCTGCGCCCCACATCCCTGACCAGTTATGGAGCGTTAGATCTGACACCTGCGGTTTATCAGAGCCGCACGTTCGCGCCTCCACCAGCGGCCTCCACGTGTCCTCACGCGCTCCTCACGTGCTGCAAGGGTATATTGCACATTTTACATAGATTTTTTATGCTTTAAAAGAAAATCAATTCGGATTCATGCCAGGTCGCTCAACTATTGAAGCCATCCATTTGCCAAGGAGAGCAATGGAGATTTATAGAGCTAAAAGGAAGAATCTTCATATGATCTTTATTGATTTGGAGAAGGCTTATGATTCCGTCCCACGAGAGATACTGTGGAGAGTTTTGGAGAAGAGACAAGTACCTGTCCTATACATTAATCTCATAAAGGATATGTATGATAGGGCTTTATCTTGTGTAAGGACCCCGACGGGGAAGACTGACTATTTTGATATCAACATTGGTTTACATCAAGGTTCAGCTTTAAGTCCATTTCTTTTTACTTTGATTATGGACGAGTTGACAAGACACATTCAGGATGAGTTACCTTGGTGTATGTTATTTGCTGATGATATTGTGCTTATTGACGAGACTAGAGATGGAGTAAATGAGAAGCTTGAGGTTTGGAGACATGCAGTAGAGACTAAAGGTTTTCTTATAAGTAGGGCTAAGACGGAATATATGGAATGCACCTTTGATGGAAGCAATGGTGAAGGAATCGAGGTTAAGATTGGTGACGATAACATTCAGAAGAGAGATTCTTTTAGATATCTGGGATCTATTTTGCAACATGATGGGGAAATTGATGGAGATATTACTAATAGAATAAATGCAGGCTGGCTAAAGTGGAGAGGAGCCTCCGCTGTTCTCTGTGATAAGAAAATTCCTTTAAAAATTAAAGGAAAGTTTTACAAAGCATCCGTGAGACCTGCTATGCTTTATGGTTCTGAATGTTGGCATGTCAACCATAGACATGTGCAGAGAATGGCTGTAGCAGAAATGAAAATGCTAAGATGGATGTGTGGACATACACGTAAAGATCGGATTCGGAATGATGCAATCAGAAAAAAAGTTGGTGTAGCTCCGATCGAGGATAAGATGCGAGAAAACCGCTTAAGATGGTTTGGTCATTTGCAAAGAAGGTCAACTGATGCACCGGTTAGGAGATGCGAGTGTTGGGTTGTTGAGCCGGCTAAGAGACGGCGAGGACGGCCCAAGAAGTGTTGGAAAGAGACTATGCGAAGGGATCTTAGTTATTTGGATATAAGTCCGAGATTGACCCAAGATAGATCTGAATGGAGGCGAAAAATCCATGTAGCCGACCCTACATAATTGTGGGAAAAGGCTTTGTTGTTGTTGTTGTTGTATGTTTTAGTCTGTTAAATAAAAGCTGTAGTTGGAACCATTTGCACTCTAGTCCCTAGGGTTTATGGTATTTGCATTTTAGTCTTTCCAGTTTGGAGACACGTGTCCGATCACGTGCACTGTGGTGCTTTTACATATTTCCTCCTGTAGTTTTTAATGGTTAATATCTGAATGAAAGTTTTCTGAATTTACACTTATGCCCCTATGAATGATGTATTGAACTTGTGCTTGAATTTCGTGGAGATTTTACATAAACACTCCTGGACCTTTTGTACGTGTTGTGATTTACTCCTCAAACTTAAACTATTTGCACTTAGTTCCTTACAACATGTTTGTTTTGTTTTTTATATAATAAATACCAAATCTACTCCAAAAATTCCTCAAAAAATACCATTAGCTCCAGTTACTTTGTAATATTTTTGGTAATTTTTATGATTCAATTTTATTTATTTGCTATTTTTAAAAAATAAAAAACCCTAAAAATTGAGTCTGTCTATTTTAGAAAATCCATAAAAGAATATAAAATACCTTAAAAATTCTAGAAAAACTCTTGTGTGACTATTTTTCTTTGTTTTAATTTCTGTAGCATTTTTATTTCATTATCTTTTATCTTTTATAAAATCCCTTAAAATAACAAAAGACCTAAAATCTTATTAAAATCAATAAAAATTCAATAGAAATCAAAAAAGGTGTTTTCAGTTTTGGTAGTTAGATATTTTTACCTATTTTTACATAAAATTGAAACCAGGAATTTAGGGGCACTTTAGATATTTTAAAGTTGCCCTTTTCTGCAGGTTGTACACTATTTGCATATTTTGTCTTTCTTAAATTATTTATCAAATCATATAAAAATCTGAAAAAATTACACGAAATACCCCAAAATACTTGCATATTTTAAAAATATAAAAATATTTTTATTTTGAATTTTTGAGCCTTTTTCCCCTTAATTGAAATTGTTGTAGTGTGATTTCTCCTATTTTCTTATTCATTTTCTATTAGAAAATATAAAAATTCTGCAAATTAAAAACCACAAAAAAATATGCCTTTTCTTCCTTGATTTCTTGTCTACTTCGTAGGCTTAACCCGTGCTCCTTCTATTCGACCCTGGTGGCTAAGCTTGGTTAAATAAATAGCGAGACCGCTTATTTTTATTTTCGTGCTTGATTGCTTTTATTGGTGGTCTTATATTTTTCTTGTTTAGATACGCATCACCGATCGGGGTCGCAACGACCTTGATTGATTTTTGGACTCTTAACCCTGGTTGGCGGAGCGCTCATTAGAATGACGACGTTGTCGGGGAGCACGACTTATTAGTCGGTTTTCGGCTTTCTTTGTTTCCTTTTTATTTTTATTTTCTTTACTTGTTTCTTTTTATATTAATTTCTCTTTCCTTATTTGTTTATAGCTCTATTTGATATAACTGTTTTATGACCAGTTTTCTGTTTCATTTTCTCTATGAGGGATTGCCCGAGGGGCTTCGCAGCTTTTGGTTGGAGGACCCGTGACCGAGGAGGGGCAGAAGGACCGGAGGAGAGTAGTTATAATAGATAGAGAGTAGTTAGATTTTAGCACATTTCATATGATTATTATTGTAATAAAATAGGACCTTGGACACTTGGACGATTGGCTATATCGGGGTCTGTTTCGCCGAGCACCGGTGTGCTCGGGGGACCTCACCGTGGTTTTCGCCTGTTTTGTTTTCTTTCGACATTTATTTTTATTTTGATTCTCGAAGAATTTATCCCTTAGATTTAGGATTTTCGCTAATTGTAACATAATTAATTAAGGCCGAATTCCTAGTTATCTGTTTACACCTATAGATCGTAATTGGAATTAATTAATTAAATCGCAAGAAAAAGTTAACTTGGTCACTTGAGAGGTCACGTGCTGCTAGAGACCGTATACAACACGTGCAGAATCCATTGTGGCAGACACCGATCAGCATCAGAGACCGGACTCCGACCTCTCTCTTTGACCAGTTAGATATTGTTCTTCATGTGTAGAAATTGCTAATCTAAGGTTGTTTTCTTCTTGCATCATATAGGTAGTTTTATTTTTGTCTTTTAATTTATGTGCAAATCTCCCGACATGTAGAGTGTTGGCGACATGTATGCATCTCTGACTTTGCATGCATCATCGTGTTTAATCGTATATCGGCTTTTTCGACTTCTCCCCTTGTTTTTGGACATAAAATATCTAGGAGAGAAAAATTCATTAGGCGTTTGTTTGTTTATTGAAAAAATACATAAAAGTGAAAATCATAAAATTTGTACTTCTAGAAGACACCTGACTTGAAAATATGTCTTGGAAGAGCAATCGCCTCATTGTTTGGTTTGCATGCGCGAGAGAGTGACCCGCACACTAGGCTAGATCCATACCTGATATTTCATCATCCTACTGGTCTTGGGGTTAATCGTTCTCCAGTGAGTATCGCTCCAGTTTCCGGTAAATCGGGCCACGATATCTTTAACAGATCGAGTTGATTAGGTAGTCGGTAAACGGTCCGCAACTTATAATGGTTGGGAAAGATCTAGCTTTGGGATCGAGCCAGTTTCCTGAAAGCATCAGGTTCCTACCAGCTCGCTTAATAAACCTGCGAGACTGAATTATCACCTAAATAAAATCGACAATATAAAAGACCAAACCTTTATAGTCATCAGCTCTAAGTGTTGAGTAGGTGAATTGGGGGTTTGTTTTTTGATCTTGTTTGTTTCCTAATCCCATCCGCCTTCGTCTCCAAATCACGATAATGGGCTGGAGGTCTCTTAGGCATCCATTGGTTGCACCACTTTCGAGCACTTTGCCCCGTTCATCTAGGTTGGTTCGTGAGGGCCTAGACCCGCTCTCCGAACCCAAGTTTGACTCCACCCTTTTCCCCCTTGATCACCCTTCTTCCATTCCCGATGTACCCGAGCAGAGATCGGAGCTGATATATATTCATTTGACAGCACCTGAGTTCAGGTCTTTTGCCTTTTCAAAGACCCAAGAGATGGCCAGCAGCGAGGAGCGCACAGATGGACAGCCCCATCCAACAACGTTTCTTCTAAATCAGGGTGCCATCAACAACACCTTGTTACCTTCCTTCGAGATGATGTAGCGACAAATCAGAGACCAAGGAGCTTTCATGGAAGACAGGCGCAGGGAGAAGGCCCAGATGTGAGCTGATCGAGGAGAGCAGAACCGAGCTGGTGGTGGAGAGATACCAGAGCTCGGAGGAGGTGATGGACCACATCCAGATGTGCCACAGGAGCCATTCCGACCAGCCAGACCGACGAGAGAGTTGCACAACCCTGGTGCAACTTTGACACAATGTTAGATTCAGCTTCCTGTGATGCTGGGAGATTTCAAGCTCCCTCCTCAGACGATGCATTTATTACCCAGATTTCACGGGCTGGTCACCGAGGAGCTGCATCTACATCTCCCAGGAGTTTGAGATGATCTACAACACGGTCCATGACAGATACGTGGACGAGGATACCATTAAGACGATGGACTTTCTGTTCTCCCTAGTCGATAGAGCAACTTATGAATCCATGATTCATTAACATTTCTATTGCATTTTGTCTCAAAACCTTTAACAAATACATGTAAATATTCATTAATTTTCACATTTTATCAAAATCTTGTTCATGAATAAAAATGCACTTTTAAGCATTAAAAACATGTAAATAAAAAAAGAAAAAATAAATAAAGAAAAGAAAAGAAGGCAGATTATAGATATGTATATATGTATAATATGACTCAGAAAATATAAATTCTAACCCTAGAGACAAAGTTAGCAGGGATTGGTCGACAAACGAACAACTAGGGGGAGATAAGGGAAGAAAACAAGAAAAATAATTAAAGAACACCACACACATATTCACTAAATATCAAGTAATTATCAAATTTTCATTGATTTTTAATTAATTCATATAAACATATATTTCTATAAAATTCTTTTCCTAATTATTTCTGAAAATGTATATAAAAATATAAAAATAAGTTAAAAATTTTATCTTTTATATATGCCAAGAAATCCTACTTTTAAATTACCAAATTCTCAATTCCGAACATCATAATTTCCTCATACGAATTCCAATTTCACTCTACTCACATTTAAAGTTTATAAAATAATATTCTCTAATTAATAGAGGTGGTTTTATTAAAATCGGAGTCTGTTTGAAAAAGTCGATTTTGGGACCTAATGACGACGGGGCTTCTGGGCTATTTATTTTATTTAGAACATGCTATTTAAAATTTTATTAATTATATATTTTTTAATTATTTTTATGATATTGTATTTTCCCCATGACTTATTTTAGAATTTTTGGAGCATATTTATTATTTTAATAAATTCCAAAATCCTAATTTATAGATAAAATTGAACTATCTAACTTATATTTGTATTTATTAATATATATTAATAATTTTATAAAATACAAAAAAATTCACAGAAGGCATTATTTATTATTCTAATAATAAATAAAATATTAAATTAATTAATAAATAAATATTTTTTTAATTAAAAATTCAATACATATTTATTAAGTATTATTTATACCTATTTATTAATATAATATTTATATTTCGAATAATATTTATTACTTACAAAAATTAATTATATCATAATTTAGATAATTTAATTATCTATATTTTTCGTTTTTATACCTATTTAAAATAATGTCATTTATTATTTATTACATAATTTATAAGTATTTTAAACATCTGATCAACCAAGTGCTGACACGTGTCAGCACCTGGTTATTCATCAAGAACTTAGGTCGTTGGAATTCTCTTCCAACGCCCGATCTTCACCTAATTATTCCACTCACACCCTAACCTATTAACTCGATCCTAACCCTCTATATTCTTCTCATAACTTCCCTAATCTACGCACACCATTGATCATCTCCAAACTTCCTACCGATTCATCTATTAAAGCCCTAAAGTTGGCACGAGCCAACTAACTCTCTAACTTCTCCAGAACAAACTTGAACCCCCAGTTCCAGTGTCCGACCCTCCTCCTTCCTCGCCGTGTTCTGGCCAATTACGGTGGTGACAGCACCAATTAGTCGTCCCGCGTGGAAGGGGAAGATCAAGGAGACGTTCCAAGGTGTTAGCTCACCTTGAATTGCTTGCCTCGCGTGCGTGTAGCTCAAGGTACACCGACCTGTTGAGCGACGAATTGGAAGTCATAAACTTCCATTTCCCGGGTAATTCATTCACCTTTAACCACTTTATTTCTTGATATTCGTGTCCCTATTAGTGAAATCAACTGCGTAGTTAATATCTAAGCATCATCCTTAATCGCACACTTAAATTAAACCTCCCAAAACCACTGCGGATTCCCCCAAGATCATTCCCACATTCTTCCCATTCACACATCTTTCTTAATTCTGGAAACATCTTCTATGACATGCAAAATCTAATTTTCTTGGTCGATTTCTTCGCAAATCGAGCAGCATAAATATTATTTGCAGGGTCCCTCATCATCTGGAGAATAAAACAACCAATCTGGAGCTTTGAAGATCTAAGGAAGATCAAAATCAGAGAGATCTTCAACAACCTCCAGGACTGCTGGAATTGCCATCTTCCTTGACGAAGCCCCACCGCCTTCAGCCATCCTCAGAGAATCACCACTACGGGGATCTCAAGGGGTGAATGTGTCACCCCTCTGGCCCCGCTAGAGGCCCTAGACCATTGTCGTTCGCCGGCGATAATTGGGAGAAGGAAGCCCCTTCGTCAGCCGCACGCCTAAGTTGAAGAACAACAAGAACACGGGAGCGCACAGGCTTTCGACACGTGGCGTGAAAGAATGGCTCAAGATCAAGCTCTTGCCTTCTCATCTTGAACGTCCGCAGCAAACCGGTGTGAAAATTGCAACATCAACCCAACCAATTTCCAAATCTAAAAAGCCGCTCCAAAGTTTCCAGAAATTGTATTTTAGTCCCCGCGCAAGGTCCTAAATGCAATTCTTTTAATTTCTTTTCATTTCAGTCCCTATAGGGACCTTTCCGTAATAGAACTAAATACTTTTTTACAGTTATGCCCCTGGCTTGTAGGGGCTGATTGGACCTCGATTTTTTCATTATTTTCCGTGATTTTTCTAGGGTAGCTTGTTAACTACCCAAGGCATTTTTCGAGTATTTTTCCCGTATTTTTCGTTCCCTTTATTTTGTTGTTTTGATTTTCGACATCTCGAGTTGATTTCAGCCGAATTTATTATCAATTTTCTTTGTTTGTAAAATCAAGAATAAAATATGATTTTATTGGAATTCTTTCCCTGTTTCAAAAAACTTATTTTAAATATTCTGCCTCCTTGAGTTCAACCCACGCACACTCACTTGGTAAAATACATAGTGAACGATAAAATAGGATTTTCTTTCTCTCTCTCCTAATTTTATTGTAAATTTTTGTTTGATTCAACGCGGTCCCCTCTCCGTGGCTTCCTCTCTACAACCGAGAACATATTAAACCACATGTCAGAATCGTGTTATCAAAATGGCACCGTTGCCGAGGAGGCATTATTTCTACAGCAGTTTTTGAACCGAGTTTCTCTCATATTCTTGATTTTACAATTTTTATTTTCTTTCGGTTCTTTATTTACGACATTTTCTTTGTTTTTTTTCGATTTTTCGTTTTTTGTTGAAATTTTTATTTACGATTTTTTAGTTTTTTTTTGTTCTTTCTTAACTAATCTTTGCAGGGCCTGCAGGTTCAGTCGGCTTCCTTGGAAGCCGAAGCAGTTGAAAGTGCAGAGACCGAGAGTTTCAGTTGCTGAGGGTAGGATTAGTTAGGGTTTGTGTTGTATTTTTTATCCTTTTATTCTTGTAAAAAAAAGAAAAAGAAAAAAAGAAAGGGCACTTGCCTGTGTTTTTGTTTTTTAGAAAGGGGCTCCATAAGGGCATGCCGACTTCTACATCCCCTCCCCTTTTTCTCGAGGTCTGATTCACTGAGTGTCGTGCATTCGGGGGATCAGGGCACCCACCGTAATTTTTCTCGCGTCGTCGGTTTTTCGTGGCAATTCACAAGGCTAGGTGCTTGCTTAGGAGTTTTCGTTTCTTTTCCTATTTGATGCTATCTCGTATTTAGTCTTAGGGACTCGCAACATAGGTGCATGATTTTAGGATTTCTAAAAAATAAAAAGACATTCGTTAGATGCTTGTCTGCATAAACCAAAAAAAATATAAAACCAAAAATAAAATCAGGACTGCTTAAGTATCTGACCTAAAATAAAAGTAATGATCAATTGATTTGGGAGAGTAATCCACGCACAGGTACTTCTCATAGTTCGTGAGTGAGAGACGACCCTTGAGGATAGAACCAAAACCCGTATTTCTTTTGAAATACTATTTAGTCTATACACCTAATCACTACTTTTCAGTGGGTATGCTCGGGTAACCAGAAACGGTCTGAGTTTACTTAGCAAAGTGGGGAGTTTAGAGGACATTGCATCAGGCTCCGACCTCAAGTAACACGGGTAGCTGGAAACAATCCGTACTTACCCCCATACTAGATGGGAAATTCCGGGCACCCATCAACTCGGTATAACTAGAGAATATACTTGTATGTTACCACAACCCTAAAACCGACAAGATAAACGTTCGAGCTCTTACGATCATCATCGGGTTGTGTAAGGTGAAAATGGGGTTTGCTTTATGTTTGTTTTCGGGGCGTAAGTTACCGCAGCTTTTACGCATTTCCCATCTCTCTTGAATCGATAGGTGTGCTCTCCCGATTACTCTCTTGACATCGAAGATGACGACTTGACTGCTATTTTGCTCAGACTCCATGAGCCCTCATTCTTTCACCATCCGTTGTACAACTTCACAAACTCAGGATGACCCTCTTCCCATGTTGGTCCCATCTGATATCAACGAGAGTCGAACCCAGACTCCCTGGCCTCCCAGCCAGTATTTTTAGGCAGACCCTTGCCTCAATGCATCATCGATTTCTCCAGTTGATTTTTGCTGAGTTCTTACGAGAAATTCTCTTCACATAAGATCTGAAGCACATGGCTTGTGGAAATGGACCAGTAGAGGAGAGGACAGCTGAGGATCACCATGTTGAGGGAAGATCGGATCCAGCTGCAGATATCATGACCGGGATTCTCAATAATTTACAACAGATGAACCTACATATTCGAGAACAATTCATAACTCAGAATGAGTTGTGAGCTGAGATAGCCACGCTGAGAACAGGAGTCAGGAAGCCTTTATCGCATGTAGTGGTTCCCGCCACTTTACGGGATGAGTATGACCCGGGAGCGTGAATGCTACATCATTGGATTCGGCTACCGCTGAATCAAGGGCCATATGAGCTGAGACCGTCCTTCATCTCTTTGCTTCCCAAGTTCTACATGAATGCTACAGAGGAGCCGTTTACCTTCCTGTAGCAGTTCGACATGATTTGTGGTACAACGAGATATCCATGAGTTACGCAGGAAGTTGTTCACCTCAAAGCCTTTCCCTTCGCTTTAGCAGATAAGGCACTTTACTGGTTGAGTAATCAAGGAAGGGAAGTTCCTACATGGGACGATTTAAAGTCCACATTCATGCGTAAGAATTTTCCTCTAGGAAGGACGAACATGATGAGGAGTCAGATCTCCAACTTCACACAACTACCGAATGAATATTTCCATGAGGCATGGAATAAATTGAATGATCTTACGAAGAGATGCTTGCATCATGAGATACCAATGAAGGTGCTTGTGCAAAATTATTTTGGATTTCTCCAGCCGAACATTCAGGGGCTGGTGAGTGCTACATGTGGCGGCAGTTATCAGAATAAGGATGTCGAGTCAGTCTGGTCCATCTTCGAAGGGATGGCAGAAAACTCAAGAGTCGTTGAGTCTACTCGGGCATTCCAGAAGGCCCCTCAGCCTCCACATCACTGAGAGCATCTTAAGGTGGCGAATATTTCAGAGTCTGAATCCAATACCAACATGGGCTTTATTAGAGAAAAATTATTATTGATAGATGTGATTCAGAAGCAAGTTCGGGACTTACAGCCACTGCTAGAGTTGGAGAAACTCTCATCTCTGCCTCAGCAGCTGAGTGATCTCACGAAGAAGGTAACAGAGCTACAACTTCAGTATCAGCAGGCCCAATCTTCATCGACTTCACAACCTGCACGGAGGTGTTTACCCGCTCCGCCCACTAGAAAGATACATTTCGTCCAGAATGAGCCAGAGACTCCGCAGATTGATTGGCATGAGGACCAGTCTCAAGCCAATCCCGATCACATCACCAGTTCTGTGGATATGGATGTTGATCCTCAATCCACTCTTGAGCTCAACGAAATTTGGTATACTCTGATTCAGCAACCGAGTGTACCTCATCACTAGACACAGCAGTAGTATAGTCACCCGTAGCATGGACGTCTACAATTTCAGCGCCAACAACCATACATGCAGCAGCAGTCTCACCATCATACATATCAGAGACCACATTCTAATCAATATCCTGTTAATCATTCACAAACATATCACTATCAGCAGCAGCAGCAGTCTTACTTTACACCGTAGAGATCTTCTCAGCCTTACACCTTACAGCAGTACACGCCAAGGCACCAGAAAGCAGAAAGCCAGGGTCACCACACAAATCTGAGATGTCATCACAGGCCCCAGGCACTGAATCAAATTGTGGATATGTTGAGCACGCTCCAAATTGCACATAGAGTAGAGTTGGGAGCAGGTTAACTGTCGTCTGGATGAGTTAACCATGCCGAAGATCACTCACCCAGCCTCAGATGAATCTGAATAACAAGAGGAGGCATCCAGATCAGGTAGACACCACTACATGTAAGATCTCTTTTCCTGAATTTTTATCTAACTTTATTCGTCTCAGGAGCGGTAGATCACCAAGAGCACCTTATAGAGTAGACGAGAGGACACATGATGTGGAGCAAGAGCGAATCCATGAGCAGACACATTCTGATGTTGAGGAGGAGAATTGTCACGAGGATGAGTACCACCATGATGAGCAGAGAGAAGAGAGCGATGCCAAAGAAGTTAACATGGACACAGGCGAGTCAGGCGATGATATCATGCCAGACCTTGCAGATACTCCCGACAAAAATTTTTCTTCCCCTGTTTTAGAGAGTTTTGTACATAATTCTAACTCTCTTTGTACAAGCTGATTTTGATTTCAATAAAAAGTTCGATTTTGTCATTCCCGATATTGTTACTTTCCCTGATGCCTAGTTTGGAAAAGGAAAGAAAGATACCAAATACAATGTTGTGACTCTAGAGACTGAACGATTATTAAAAGATCACATCATTTTGAAGATCCCACTTCACGATGCCTTGGATCATTTTCTTATGTTCAAGAATTAGCTGAAGAATAGATGCACCACGCGTAAGAAAAAGAGATCACGTACAGAAAAACATGATTTGACCAAGGCCACATCTTGTGCGATACAGAACAAATTACCTAAGAATAAGAAGGATTCAGGAGCACATTATGTCAGATGCGAGATTGCCCAGGCAGCATTCGATCGCACTCTATTAGATAACGATTCCTCGATCAATTTGATACCATCTTGTCTAATCGACAAGCTCGAGTTAGGTCCTCTTTACAAATCCCACGTGATCCTTCAGTTTGCCGATAGATCCGTAAAGAGACCTAGGGGCATATTGAAGAACGTTACCGTGAGCGTGTAAGGCCCCGCAGTTCCTAGTGGACTTTACTATCCTGGACATGGATTGCCCAACACAGTTGCAATTGTGAGCCTTTCATAGAGACTACAAAGGCTCTCTTCAATTATGATACAGGGAAGGTATCTTTTCGCGCCGAGGGCGAGAAGGTACATATAGAGATCGCAAGAGAATCACACACATCCAGTGATGCATCTACAGATATCTTGAGTTCTTTAGCCACCTGTGATTACATAGATGAGGTTCGTTTTGATGACCTTGAGAGGATGGGTCCTAGACTACAATTGGCAATTCTTCTGAGGGATCTTTGTATCTCAGTATGGGTGATGAGAAGCAGATGGATCAAATTTCTGGGGAATTTATTGTAGATTTTTCAGATTAAAGGGTTTACACAATTCCTCCACTTCAGATGATCAAGAGATAGAGTTTCATTTAGCTGAGTTGTTTTCATATAGTCTGACTCTGGAGCATATCAAGATGTGGGTAACCATATTACAGACAAATCTACCATCGATACAGATCCCATCACACATATAGATGAGGTTTCAACAAATCCAGACTTTACCGTACCAGAGCTAAAGTTATTGCCATAAAATATGAAATACGCTTTCCTGTGCGGGTCCACATCGACCTTTTCTGGTCATTATCAGCTCATCTTTGACTGAAGAGAGAGAATCTCATCTGAGGAGGTCTTGAATGAAACGCAAGGCTATTGGGTGGACTGTATCCGATTTCATGAGATCAATCCTGCCTTTGTGTTATCATCATATATATCTCGATCACGACAGCAAACCTTTCCAAGGATTTTCAGTGCAGGGTGAATCCAGTTTTTACGAGAGGTTGTCAAGAAGTGATTACAAAACGGTGTGACGTAGGTTTTATTTATCCCATCTCCAACTCTAAATGGGTCAACCCATTACATGTTGTCTCGAAGAAATCGGGAATTCAAATGGATTAAAAATGAGAGTGGAGAGGAGATTCTTAAGAGAGTAACCATGTCGTGGCGGGTGTCCGTGATCACAGAAAACCAAACGCCGCGATGAAAAAGGAATAACTTCCCTTTACCTTTTATAGACCAGGTCATAGAAATGTTGGCAGGGAAGGAATACTTCTATTTCCTTAACAGTTTACTCTGGATACAACGAGGTAACTATTGTTCCTCAAGACGAAGAGAAGACCACCTTCACATGTCTGTTTGGTTATGTCCTTTAGACTGATGCTCTTTAGATTGTGCAAGGCCCCTGCTACTTTCCAGAGGTGTATGCTTGCGATTTTTGCAGACATGGTTGGTGATTTTTTAGAGGTCTTTATGGATTAATTTTTTGGTCTATGGTGAGTCCTTTGACGATTGTTTAGCGCACCTAGACTAGGCTATTCAGAAATGTTGTGAGGTAGATCTCGTTCTGTCATGGGAAAAGAGCCATTTTATGGTTACATACGGATCATGTTGGGGCATATCATCTCCCAGAGAGGCATAGAGGTTTGCCCTGCCAAGGTGGATGTCATAAAAACATCTCGAACCGCCATACAACATTAAAGCAGTTACGGTCCTTTCTGGGGCATGTCGGCTTTACAGACGATTCGTTCAGGATTTTTCCAAGATTGCCCAGCTGTTAACTGAATTATTAGGTAAAGACATTGAGTTTTTGTTAGATGATAAATGTCTTAATGCATTCCTCACTTTAAAGGAGATGATTAGTCAGTTTA